>CM059199.1:5959622-6059577 GCA_030323885.1 Branchipolynoe longqiensis
AAACAGAATTAAACTTGAGATATAAAAAAAGTGTGCGCTAAAGACTTCAGTACAAAACAAAACCATGGATTACTAATGGTCTTCGTAATGCATGCAAAAAAAAGAACAACTTATACAGAAAGTATCTACGATGTAGATCAAAGAGTGCGGAAAACAAGTATAAAACATATAAAAATAAATTGACATAAATTCTAAGAGATAGTGAAAAAAGCTATTATAATAAGCTATTGGCTCAACAAAGAAATAACATAAAAGGAACTTGGAAAATACTAAATACTGTTATAAGGAAAAGATAACAGCATTCTCCTTACCCAAATAAGTTTAAGTCAAATGGAGAAACTATTACAAATAAAAAGGCCATAGCACATGGTTTTAATGACTTCTTTGTCAATATAGGCCCCAATTTAGCAAACAATATTAAAGTGCATAACAATAATATAGATGTACTGGACTTTTTAAAAACACAAAATCCTGAATCAATGTTTTTAGCAGGGGTAAAGGAGAATGAGATCATTAAAGTGGTCAATAATTGTAAGACCAAAAGGTCAACGGGATATGATAACCTAGATATGAGCATCATTAAACAAGTAATATATTACATTGTCAAACCATTTACCTATATATGTAACATCTCCTTTAAGAATGGAGCTTTTCCAAATAAAATGAAAGTCACTAAAGTAAATCCTATATTTAAAAAAGAAGATAACAGTGTTTTCACTAATTATAGACCGATATCACTTTTGCCACAGTTTTCAAAAATATTAGAAAAACTGTTCAATAGTAGACTGGAAGCAGTTATTGATAAACACAATACCTTGTGTAGCAGTAAATATGGTTTCAGATATAAAATGTCCACATCATTGGCATTATTAGAACTGACAGAAGAAATTACCTCAGCTCTGGACAACAACAAAATGTACTATTGGTGTATTTATTGACCTTAAAAAAGCATTCGACACAATTGACCATAATTTGTTAATACAAAACTTAAATCACTATGGTATCAGAGGCATTGCCAATAACTGGCTTACTAGTTATCTACAAAATAGACAATAATATGTAAATTTAGATGACAAGGACTCAGACTTAGCAAATGTGGTATGTAAAGTCCCTCAGGGCTCAATTCTGTGACCTAAGTTATTTTCGTTTCGGAATTATATATTGGCAGAGAGCATTATTATTCTTGGGCGACGGAGTAGGGACAAGGTTATGTAAACTCAAAGCAATACTGTCCCACTCCCCCTTGTGTTGCGATATAAGCTATTTGAAATATATGTTCATACATGATGCCTGAGATTAGTGAAGAGATATTTCTATATAAGAAGACAGTACATGATTATTGACATGTTTCTCTATGCATCCATAAAGAGTGCAATTGGAGAAAAGGTTGTATTAACATAGATCTATTGTAACTGTCTGCAGCTACCTGTCCACCCATGACCACAGGGCGGGCCCACCAGCCTAATCTGCATATGCACCCAGAGCACCACCTTCAGCTGGGGTGAGTGACAGCCACCACCACTGGGGGGTGGCGCCCACCCTGACTGTGGGGGGTGCCTGATTGGCTGACTATGGGACTGCCCAGTCACCTATGCCCTCTTGGCCCTCTGACCACACTAGCCTCATTCTGAGATTCATTAATTATTCAAGACTCTGCTTCAGACACACTGAAGAGAGATCACTCTACTCCTGGCTCTTGTGTGAGACACAACTACTCTACAGCAGGACCCCAGACATTCTGTCTGATGCTAGCAAAATTCATATATCTAAATTGAGCGGAGTGCAACACCCAAGGGACTCCAGTTCAATGGGCTGTAGGCATTGATTCTTATACAGGCTAAAGTCGTAATGAGATTCTGTGTGGACAGAAGGTAAGGGGTGTGAGTGATAGGTCACTAGTATGTGTACAGGAGTTGATGCCAATAAAGCACAACTTCTTCACTGTTGATCTGTGTGACTTGTCTTCCTTTTATTCCTTAGAAGTTTGTTTAAGGGTTGTTTGAGGGATGCATCAGGGAGTGAGATGAAGGGGAAGAGTTTTGTAGTATTATCTGGTGTTCATCCGGCCGGGCATCCAGTAATATTATACTATGGTTTGCAACAAACAAGTTATCACTTAATGTAGCAAAAACAAATGTCATGCTGTTTAGTAATTATCAAAAGCAATCTAATGTTACTGTACATATAAATGATACTGATATAGACTATGTACTTAATATTGTATTATTCATTATTTCTGCCTTATGTATCATATTGTTGTGAAGTGTGGGGAAATGCATATAAAACAAATATGGAGTGTATTTATTTGCTACAGAAGAAAGCAGTGAGAATTGTTTGCAACGTCGAGAGCACACTAATAAGCTGTTCTTTGATCTTCATGTATTCAAATTAATAGACTTGGTTAAGATCAAATCTAATATGATAATTTACAATGCAAATAAAGGGCTACTGCCAAAAAATCTACAGTCTTTATTCAAAATAAGTTCAGATAGTAGCTATGACACAAGGCAGAGTAACAACCTGAGACAAGTATTGCAAGAACAACTTTAAAGTCTCAATGTATATCTACATGTGGTATAAAAATATGGAATTATTATTATATTTTAAGTCTATTCCGGGTGTTTTTAAACACATATAGTTTCTAAAGCTACGTGATTAAATAAAGCTTCACTGCCACATTAAAGCAACGAAGATTATGTCTATATTGCAAATATATCGAATGCCCAAGCTGTCCCTACAGATGGCCTTAATAACAATCTTCTAATGAAAGAATCACACATAGCAATCATATTATTGTTATCATTGTCTCTCCTTTAATCTGATGGCGATCACATACCACTTTCTTTTGTGTGGAAAGTACATATAGACATATTTCCATGGTTCTGGGATACAAGACCACTACTTTGGTAGGCATTCATTTTCAGAGAGGGAATATTCTCCATCACTTTAACAGAGAAACAGTAAAAAAAAGAAAACCCACCATATGAGGTTGGTCTCTCAGACATCGAGAAACATCGGAAACAATTACGTCAACCATGTGACGTCAGAACATTTTATGAAAGGGGGGGGGGGGGTTACATGTATTTTACTTATATATTAGACGACTGACTTCACAAACATGCATCCACCCTGGCCTGTATGTTGCATATATTGAATAGGATAATATTACTATTATTAGATACATAATTCCCATAATAACCAAGCAGCGTAATAAAGGTCATACCCGCGCTGAATGAAAAGCAAGATCTACCTATGGTTCTATAGTTTGAATAATGGCTCCATACACCTGAACATGAATTATTATTCTAATTATTTCCACGTTAGGCTACATGTTCAATTTATGTTTTATATGTTAAATCATCCAACCTTTTAGCTCTAACTACCTGAATAGTAAAACATCCCACCGATATACCCCATATATATATATATATATATATATATATATATATATATATGTAGTAGTCTGAACATGAGCTCTACTATCACGCGGTAGCAGCGGAGACTACGACGCCACCCGCGCAGTTCCACTACACTGCGCTAGGTGGCGGCACGGGTCACCACCGGTCAGACCCCAACTGGGCTGACCTCTACTGCGTGTGGTTGACCCACCCCCCCCCACACACACCTATAGAGTCGATGTGGGATCTGGCGAGTCAGGGGGCGGGTCAGACAACTACTGACGCCGCGGAGAGTAGAGGGTTCAATAAACCAGGTGAAGCGTACACTGAATTGAATCTTGGTGTTCTTTCGTGAGAGAAAGGGTAAGTCGGAGGGCCGTGGGCCATTACATATATATCTATATATATATCTAAATACACTTATATGACTTGACAAGGGGAAAATTGGATTATGTGAGGAATTTAGTTTCTGGCAACTGCCTGCAACTGCGTGATGGAAAACCAAGTTATAAAGAAAAATAAAACACAAATCTTAGTAAAATTCCGCCATGAAAAATGATAAAAACTCGAAAGGTTAAAGTTGAAATACACAAAGAAAATGTCCACTCTTCCAGGAACTACTCAAAACACGATTTCACGAGTTAAACATTGATTCCTATGTTGTCCCTCTTGTTATGTTCAATGGGCCTGTTACAATAAATACAGAGATAGTGAACACTTATCTATAGTCGGTTCAAAATAGCTTGAGAGTGGGAAGTAGAGTGTAAATTTGGTCTTGTGAGTTCATAATACTGCTCATAACTGAGCAATTGAGTTCATTCACAAATTCTGACTTGTGAGGAGGTTGAAAGTTTGAAGTGTGTTGACGGACGCCGATCAGTAGGTAGATAATAGTCGGTGGGGTAATACGCATGCGTGGAGCCAGTATATGCCTCACACATTCCTGAGACACTCCCCTTTGTCATTATATCCGGTGTGAGCAGCTTTGCAGCCTTTCTTCAAAGTCACAAATCGGAAGAAACCCAAGGGACCTTTGAAGTAGCGCAAAAACTACTACTTAGTCAATTCAAATGGGTTTCAGGTCATGATTAGTCACTGGACATGACTAAAGCCCTGTTCACACGGGGCAGTTAATTCGGCTCATATAAATCGACTTGCCTAGTTCGGCTCACATTTGGCGTGTGAACACGCGGCTGAGGCGGTTTAGGGCTGATTCGAATCATATAAGCCGGAATTTATAAACCACCTCTGTAGGTGGTTTATATGAACCAAATTTTATGATTCGACTTATATCGCCCATGTAAATGCAACCGACTTACTTGAAGCGGATTAAGGACATCACACGCATGTGCAGTCGAGACTTGAGTTTGTTTATTTTCCGGTCGATCAAAAGCGCATATTATAGAATTTAGTCTACGAAACCGCTAGCTGCGTGCAGATATTTTGTTCATCATTTATTTTTAGGTTTTCACTGCCCAGCAGAAGTTTTGATCGTTCCAAAACAATATGATTCAGTCCATACATATCTAGGTCGAACCCACACTCTCTCGTGCCGATGTTGACTAACCGAAACTAGCGCTGGTTAGTATGGACTTGCTCATGCGCAGATATCGATTTCCGGCTAAAAGTACTGCATGTGTGGACACGACACTAAATCGATTCATATAAATCGACTTGTCTAAGTCAACATAAACTTTGCCCATGTGAACACAGCTTAAGACGTCGGAACTAGCAGGTGTGTATCTTGGCAGCTGCAGCATGTTACACACGGTGGTGTCTGTGACAGGACCATCTGGACAGGTTACACACAGTACTGACATACTGCGGTGGTCCCTACATTTGAATGGTGTGTTAGGGGCCCGAAGTCAGAATGCACAGATACATTAATTTAGCTATTCACCACAATCACAGTTATATTAATTTAACCATGCACCATGGGTTTATAGTTCATTTTAACTTCTCTTTTTTTTCTCTTCAGAATTTGTATTTCAGTTGAATAATATCTTTTTCAGCACCAATGCCCTGGTCTTCCGACCTTAACAATTATGGTGCATATGAACTATTTATGGATGACATGATGAGATGGTATGAATAAAATAGACAATAGCAGGTTGAAATCAGGCATTACACATATAATGGGGATCTTATTTCTGCACCACATTTTCAAAGAGGGATAACTGTCGATTCTTAAGAGATAATTGCCTGTTTTGCATCAGCGAAGGGTATATTGTTCTTGTCTCCACATGTTCAAAATATATGTTTGCAGAAAATACAGACATAATTCACAGTAATGTAATATTTGTCATTGTCAGATAAACGGAAACATTACAGATAAGAAATGCACACCCGTCTTTTTTAAAACAATTAGGGTCTCTTGGATCTGGATAAAATATACCTTCAGGTTGCTCATATTCAGTAGTCATAGGTTTGGACTGTGGTAGTCAACTTGTCCTGTAGTAATTCTGCTATCAAGGTCAGGACTTTCAGGATAGCAATCTCAGGGTTACAATTAATTACCATACAAGGGGCCCAAGATAGTAATCAGAATATTTATGAAAGAGTTCATGACTACACTGAGAGATCAAGATATTAGATCTTATCTACACCAGATTCAGTTATCTACACCAGATTCGATTAATTACACTAGGAGACCAAGATATTATTCAAGTTCTCTACACGACAGTCAATTAATTACACTGGAAGACCAAGATAGTATTCAAGTTCTCAACACCAGAATATACAATCTCACTGGGAGATCAGGATAGTATTCAGGTTCTCTATACCTGGGAACTAATCACGTTGGGAGACCAGGATAGTATCCACGTTCTCTACACATGAGAACTAATCACATTGGGAGACCAGGATAGTATTCACGTTCTCTACATAAGAGTGACTTATAGAACTGCGAGACCAGGATAATATTCAGGTTTGCTAACAGAATCCGGATTTTCACACTTGGAGATCAGGACAGTATTTAAGTTCTTTACACCAGAATATATCATTTTAGTGGGAGACCAGGATAGTATTGAGGTTCTCTACACCACTACAGTTATCACATTTGGAGACCAGGATAGTATTAAAGTCATCTACACCAGTGATATAATCGTGATGTGAGTCCAGAATAATATTCAAGTTCTCTACACATGTGAACTAGTCATGCTGGGAGACCAGGATAGTATTCAAGTTCTCAACACCTGTGAATTAATCACACTGGTACTATGATACTATTCACATTCTCTACACCTGTGATCACAGGGAGATACGATAAGGATAGTATTCACATTATCTACACCTGTGAACTAGTCACGCTGGGAGACTAGGATAGAATTCAAGTTCTCTACACCTGTGAACTAGTCACACTGGGAGATCAGTTTCATAATTCAAGTTCTCTACACCTGTGAACTAATCACACTGGTAGACTAGGATAATATTCACGTCCTCTACACCTGTGATCACAGGGAGATAAGATAAGGATAGTATTCACATTATCTACACCTCTGAACTAGTCACAGTGGGAGACTAGGATAGAATTCAAGTTCTCTACACCTGTGAACTAGTCACACTGGGAAACCAGAAGACTGGGAGATCAGTTTCATAATTCAAGTTCTCAACACCTGTGAGCTAATTATACTGGGATACTAGGAATAGTAGTTCCCTAAACCTGTAAACTAATCACACTGGAATACGAGGATAGTATTCAAGTTCTCTACACCTGTGAAGTAATAACACTGGGAGACTAGAATAGTATTCCAGTTCTCTACACCTGTGAACTAATTACACTGGGAGACCAGGATAGTATTCCAGTTCTCTACACCTGTGAACTAATTACACTGGGAGACCAGGATAGTATTCCACTTCTCAACACCTGTGAACTAGTCACACTGGGAGACCAGGACATTATTCCACTTCTCAACACATCTACTAATCACACTGGGAGACCAGGATAGTGTTCATGTTCTCTACACCAAGACTTAGAGAGTTCTCTACACCAGGGTTACATAATCACACTGCGACAGCAGGAGAATATTCAGGTTCTCTACACCAGTCAAATATTCGCACTGGGAGACCAGGATAATATTCAAGTTCTCTACACCAGAATATAGCTCACTGGGAGACCAGGATAGTATTCAAGTTCTCTACACCAGCATATACCTCACTTGGAGACCAGGATAGTATTTCACTTCTCAACACTTGTGCACTAGTCACACTGGGAGACCAGGACAGTATTCAAGTTCTCTACACCAGAATATATCTCACTGGGAGACTAGGATTTTAGGTTTTCTACACCAGAATGTATAACCTCACTGGGAGATCAGGATAGTATTCGGGTTATTTAAACCATTCACATATTCGCCCGTTGGAGACCAGGATAATATTGAAGTTTCCTATGCCAGTAATCACACAGTGAACCGAGAATAACATTCAAATTCTCTAGATCTGTTATAGCACTAGGATAGTATTCAAGATCTCACTGGGGACTCTTGAGCCCAATAATTGAACTTGGGTGGTTTCTATATTAGAGTCATTAACCGCAGTGGGAGACCAGGATAGTGTCCAGGTTCTGTACACCAGTTGTTAATTGGACCGGGAGACCAACATACCATTCCAGTTCTCTGCATTATAGTTCCTCACTTCATTCAAGTTATTTGTCTAATCTTTTTCCAGGAGGTATCACCATTTAAACACCTTTACCGATTCGAAAATATTAAAATGCACTGGGAGGGGTAGGCCCTAGGCACATTTATAATATATATACACACGCTCTACAAGTTTCATTGTTAATACATTTAGATTACCCCGTGGTATCATTTTATTGGGAGACAAATAATAGCTTAACTTATCCAGCGAATATTTAATTCAATAGTGCAAATATATACAGTTAATAACTTATTTGCACAATGTGATAAGTACAATTACCATTATCTCAATCAGGCACCTTAATGGGGAACCAAGCATTCATGCCGCACTCCCCTTTATTAAGTAATAGCCATATTTTCTTTTACATTCAATGCTTTTCTAATATGCAATGCAACTGGTTCTGATATAGAGTTCTAGTAATTGCCTTTCAGTTGCATTTCTTTATAACAAATTAAAGGTGCATAGTCCGATAGTTTTGGCTTTCTGTCAGTTTTTGAGATAAATATATTAGGTTGATTGTTATAGATTTAATCTACCATACATTAGTTTAAAGAAACTCTGCTTTAAAAGTACTACCTTAGCAGATATTTGAAGTGTAATCATGCACAATTAATTTTGGCATGCTTGTCAAAACGTTGACCACATGGGCATCAGCAGTAACCGTTTACAAAATATTAAATTGACTTAGTACGCCCTTCTGTGCAGCAACAAATACTTCATAAGTGCACCAGTATCAAAGTTGGATATGTAGGTTCAAATCTAGGTAAATGTTTTGGATTTTGGAAATTTGATGCTGTGTTCGGACTATGCAACTTTAACAGTAACTTAATTTTGAAGTTGTTGTGCCTAACACACAAAAAACACGATCAGTACCAGGTGAACAATTTCACATCACCACCTAATTCGAATAGTTAAACCAGTACATAAATATATAGGTAATACATAAGAGTTTCTCACTAATTTTGTCATTCAATTATAGAAATATTACCAAAACCTCGAAGTGGGGATTTATTTAAAATTAGTATATTCATCTGACCTAAAATAACATCCTTTGCAAGTCTTTCGAAAAGCTGTCTGGCGTAACTAAGGTAAATTCAGTAAACGCAGCCTACTCAGAGTATAAATGAGCTTTTCGATTTGCGTATTGGATATCCACAGTAGAGCTTCCCTTCGCAATGAAAAGGAATACCATTCTATTGACAGTAAATGCCACATATAATCAAGAGTAGATGACAATTTAAGAAAGACAAAATAAAATGGTTCCTTTCAAAAGATATACAAAAAATGAAAGTATCACAGTTGCTTCTACTACTACTTCGTGAATGATGCTTAGAATCGATATAATCAGTGCCTTACACATGATAGTGACAATTCTAATGTGTGCACAGTATATTAACTGTCATCATTCTGCGAAATCTGCCAATTGAGAAATCTGCAAATACCCCTGGATCCGCCCCTGAGTGCACATTTTTCGAAATCTGCCAATTGAGGACCCCTGCAAACACCCCTAGATCCGCCCCTGAATGTGGCTCTATAGCAATTGACCAATCACCATGCCTCATCATACCCCAGTCACACTACGCTTGCAATCGCTTGCAACCAGTTTGTAACCACCAAAGAGGGGTGGCCGCAAGCGGTTGGTGACGTTCGGGCGACCATTTTGGTTCCAAGGAGGTTGCAGGTGCTGCACCAAAGACCGAAAAGGCCATCGTTTTCCCCGCTTTCTTTTTTGCTTTGGTCACAAGGAGGTCGCTGGCTTTTTGTCGAAAAGTGGTCGCAAGCCGTAGTGTAACGGAGGCTTTAGTGGGTCGAGAACCATTTAAAGTTGGATAGTCTGATGTTGTTTTTTTTCTTTTTTCTTGAAGATTTATACTGCCTATCATGGATAAGTCTGAATAGACTTATCCATTAGACTTTTCACCATTAGAGAGTTTGTCGATAGAAAGCCCAAGCCTACACTTTTACCAACCCAAGGGATTTTTAAGCTCCCACACCACATAGACATGGTATGAGAGCAACTGGCCTTTGATGACGCTGTAAGTTATACACAGCGGTGGGAAATCCAAATCATCAGAGGTGGTGGCATGGGGAATTGAACCACCAACCTTCAGATTAGGAGTCCGACCTAGACAAAAGTCAGACACTCTAACCACTCGGCCACAGAGAACAAACACCACACCGGTTTGAGTTTTTGGCTTTTAAAAGAGAGAGAAATTGGCAAGATTGCTCGTAATGCTGTACTTTACTTTAGTTTTAAGTGACTTATTATAATTGGATAAATTTGAAATGAAAACATGCCAAATTAAAATGTATGGTTCTATTAAACTAACTTAGTATGTATTCCATTCTATGCGGCAACACATGTTTAACAAGTACACCAGTATCTAAGTTGGATATGTAGGATCAAATCTCAATAAGTTTTTTGGTTTCGAAAATTTGAAGTTTGATCGGACTATGCCTCTTTAATAGCTGAGTGGGGAGTGCAGAGGGGGTGATGGGTGGGGGTTGCCAATTAGCAGCTAAAATAAAATTCTATTAAAATAATAACTGAATTCACTCTCTCAGTCACGATCTCGATGGCGCAGTTATCATTGGGTACAGTTCCCAGTTGTTAGCACTAAAGTACTGCGTATATATTTACACAATTATACCAGGGTTGATATCTAAGTATAAAAGGCGAATAAATATTAACGCTCTTCCTTGAGTGTAACAACTGATCTGAAAGTTTACACCACATGTATAACTACTATTGGCAAAATAGCACACGGACTCCAAAATATCGATGACTCATTAAAAAAAAACCCACAATTACTAATGATCACCATCAGCTATATATAATGCAGGTGCACCTGTTTCCATGAGATTGGTACCGGCACTATATGTCTTCAACATTGAATAATGACTCATGCAACATAAAGCATAGCAATACATTCATTCATACCCGTTCTATTCATACAAAATGTATATGAGCCATGGCGTAGCTAGACCTTTAACGATGTGTTCTCCTAATTTCAGCAGGGGGTTTAGGGGGCCGCTTAAGCTTAAGCTGGCGGATTTGACACATTTTAGACTTAAGTTTTCGACACTCCGGACTACTACATGCCTTCTCTCTCTCTCTCTCTCTCTTTATTATTTTTAAATTTTATTATTTTTTGGGGCAAAACGATGTGGACGTTTTGGCGTATGCGCATACGCCTAGCTACACCCCTGTGAGCAAATACCAACGAAATGGCATCTTAATACATATACGCCGAACATTAATATTAACTACCGACTCATGGACTTTTTAACCATCAACACCAGTAATACCAGGAACTAGTACAGAACGATGCCATCTAAGAAATATCATAACAAATAATTGCACAAAACCTCAGATTAGATATATAGTTATATGTGAGATTCAACATAGAGAAGTTACTAATGATCCGTTGATGGTCGGTCAGGTCATAGGGTATCTCTCAATACGTGAAGGTCGAGTCCAAGGTCAATGTGGAGGCAGTTATATATCAGAACTAGCCCCTTGCCAGGCCAGACCGTGGAAGCGTGGCATCTACAAATAGATACAATATACAGTAGTTAGTAAAAGATTACCAGATATCGTTATGAAGCAAATTTACTGGTCAGCTCACGAGTCAACTTTGATTGATTGCATATTTTTTCTTCTTATTTTGTTGCTGTTGTTGCTAATTGACAGACACGTAGAGATATGGGCCAATAACATTGTGGAGAGACAACCGTAATTTATTTGTTTTACCAATTTATTGGCTAAGACAATTAAACGAGATTCATACATTTCTGTCTGTCTGTCTGTCTCTCTCTCTCTCCCCTCTTTCTCCCTCTAGGCGTTCGGCGTTATTAGGATAGGACAATGACTGGTTGGCTCAGTGTCAGGATAATGTGACTGAGTGGGATACCAGGTCATGGTGGTAGCGGCCTGGTCTCCCAATGCGGCAGCACTATAAAGTCACCATGAGTGCGCACTGTCACAAGTCGGTAGCCATCCTGATATGACCGTAGATGTTGCCAGGACGTAAAACTCCAACAAACAACCAACCTTTCTCCCTCCCCCCCTCTCTCTCCCTCCCCCTCTCCCCTCTCTCTCTATGTGGATAGTGATAAGCTCCCTTTTCACACATAACAATAAAGGAGACTATATTGGCTATATTCCCACACACCCATCCCATGCGGGCCAGATGAGAACCTCTCGCTCTTCCATTTAAGGGTCACACCCCCATTACATCCTTCAGATCGGGATATTGCGTCCTACCCACACTTACAATCCTGCTTTATGCGTGTTACTTCACGGTGAATATATATATGGATTATGTATATATATTTATATATATATGGTATATATGCTTGGCAGACGGGGCTGCCCTCTATGGAAGATCTTCTGATCAAAAAGAATCTCCGGTGGACTGGACACCTCATGAGGATGTCATCAGACATGCTACCAAAGCAGATCCTCTATTCTCAACTATCTTCTGTTTACAGAAAGAGAGGGCGCCCTCATCTCCAGTTCAAGGATACCATCAAGAGAAACCTGAAGCTGAGAGACATTAAGACTGACTCATGGAAGCAACTCTCACAGCAGAGAGCTAAATGGAGCGCGGCAGTCAAGTAATGAAAGCAGTCTTTGTCGCATCACGACCGACAGCATGATGATGATGATGATATGCTTGGCTTATTCATTGAGGTATTAGCTCCTAGAAATATTTATTCAACGTCATTTCTGGAGGAAGGTAATTACGCTACCGTAGACAGCCAACACCTGAGATTACTTAGACAAAGAAGCACTTTAAAAACAGAAAAATGCAATTCGTCCAACCCACAGACACAAGAATGTGAGATAAAGAAACAGAAGAAGAAACACATTAAAAATTTAAAAAACACTATTCATCCTCCCGCCCTATGAAAGAACGTACGAAAAGAAACAAGAGAATAAATAAAGTGAAGAAGAAAATAAATCGGAGTAGAAGGAGGAGGAAGAGGAGAAGAACACGAAGAAAGGGGAAATAATGAGAAGAAAAAGAAGGAAGGGGAAATAGAGGAGGGAGCAGGTAGAAGAAGATGGGGGACAAGAATTAAGAACAGTCAATATTAAACTGAAATAACACTTTAAAACGCCTATTAAATAAAATCACTTACCCTGTGCGAAAGAGGGCCACTCACATAGGGCCTTGGCAACCGGAACTGGAAAAGGAAGGACATGGATGAGTGACTGTCGGGCCGGCATTTTCCCCTCGTAAGGCGCGTGACAGCACATTCACACCACCTTCCTGACAGTAGAAGGGGTCGTGCATAAAGTAGAGCTCAGATCGCGCTGATATCAGTCGCTCCCTCCCCCTCTTTCTCTCTCTCTCTCTCTCTCTCTCTGTCCCCCTCCCTCTTTCTCTCCCTCCCTCTGTGTATGGGAATATAAACAAGGACACGACCACTTATCAGTTCCGTTCTCTATATTAGTTATTATCCACTATCTTACTGTCACAGGAGTTAGTTCCTGCTTCTGCCACTACGGCGCCACCTGTGAGTAGCTCCTGGCCACCCTGATGTCAGCTGGATCTGGTCGTTACTGCCTCATAAGCATATTCAGCGCTGAACGGAGAGGGACAACCAGCCACAGTTGAACTTGTCTGAACCCGTTTGAACTTGCCGGAAATGGACTTTCCTCTTCTCGTTCTTGCGAGAACTCCGAGTCAGCCAATCAGACTATTACAAATGGCTGCCTCCATGGGGGCAGCCATTTGCAATAAAAAAGAACAGCTCTGATTGGCTGAGAACAGTTCTCAGTGTCAGCCAATCAGAGCCATTCTTTTTTATTGCAAATGGCAGCCCCCATAAGGGGCGGCCATTTGCAATCGAAAAGAATAGCTCTGATTGGTTCAAATTATGGAAAGATCTTCTCTGTGGCAGATTGGTTAGAGTGTCTGACTTTTTTCTAGGTCAGACTCCTAATCTGAGGGTCGGCGGTTCGATTTCCCATGCCCCCAGCTCTGCCAATTTGGATTTCCACCGCTGTGTATAACTTACAGCGCCATCAAAGGCCGGTTGTTCTCATACCATGTCTATGTGGTGTGGGAGGTTAAAAATCCCTTGGGTCGGTAAAAGTGTAGGCTCGGGCTTTCTATCGACCAGCAGTGGAATGAGGAAGACCAGTCGTCTATGACTGAAATTTCCCCTGCTTAAACAACTAATGGACCAAAAAAAAAAAAAAAGATCCCATTATTTATTTAGTAGTTTCTTGTTCAGATATAGTTACACATATATATGTATCTTTTGCACAGATTAAAGTGCTTGAAGTATATTTTCAATTTATCTACATCGACTTCTCTTTAAATCACACAATATGAGGACTTAAAGAATGGGAAACTATTCCTGCAAGGGTATGCTCAATATGGGACAGTGGTCACCCGTTTTTCCTCCTTTCCTCGATGTGGACCCTTCTCTACTGCCTCCAGACTACGTGGATGATCAGATTTTAATATAATATTTATAATCTATATATAAACATATATATATATTTATAAACATATATATATATATATAAATATATATATATATCAGGCAAACAGCTTTTGGTGAGCTATATTCGCCCACATGCTTCCATTCCAGGGATACCCTGGCAAGGTGGTAACACCAACGGTCAATAGAGCAGGCTTTGGTACCAAATGGTTCTGGCACACATTCCAGGAGAACTGTGGCCAGCCCTAAAAGGTAGGCTTTTCAGGGCATCGATGAAGAGTATACTAAAGTATGCGGACTGAAAGAGAACCAGGTCCTTTGCATTGCATTACAACAAGAAAGAGAAAAAGGAGGAAAACCTAGTGAAGAAGTTGTTAAACAACTCAAATAAATGACCAGGTTATGCTCTCACTGAAACGAGAGGCGTTTTACTGAGGTGAAGGCAAACCAGAAATATGTACAACTGATGTTGTGAAGCATAAACGTCCAAAGGGACACATGTGAGTCTGGTACACAAGTCCAAAGGGACACATATAAGCTGATGCATCACTGATGAAAGAAAATAAAAAAGATTTCAACTCTGACATGCACAAAATGTAAACCTTCAAATGAACGTGAATTCTGCTATTATTTGGAATGTTTTCTGTTGTTATTTGGAAGGTTTTCACTTTAGGTTTCCAAGTCACACTTTACAGCCCCATCACACCAACCTAGTTCTCAAAAAGACTGACCCCGTTCTAAAACGGGGTAGAACGTGGCCGCTGACAATTTTGAACATGCTCAAAGTTCTAGAGCACCCTTCCATCCTTGCCCGTCCATGCAGTTCATAAAAAGTTAGTAAAACATTGCTACTACGTTCACTACGTTCGCACACAGTTTGAGCCCGTTCGGCAACATTTTCAAGAAGGTAGTAATAACTACTTTGGTGTGATGGGGGTATTAGCGCCCCGGTCCACTATGAGACTTACTTGTGAGGAGCTGCTACTGTACACGTCCTCTGTCTCAAAGTCTATATTGCGGGACGATGTAGCGTACGAGACTGACGAAGCATCACCTGTAAACACAGTTTTCTTTTATTTATTACAGCTAAGCTAGTTGCTGATAGTTTTTAGTTTCTATCATTTTTCGGGGATACATCTATTAAATTGATTGCTATAAATAATCTAACTTTTGATTTTGTTTCAGATGGCTTGTGTCCAGGGAAGGATTAGCCATTACGCCAAGTAGGCTTAAGCTTTGGGGCCCGGTGTGGCGTTTTCAGCGCCCGGTCATGCTCAGCGGCCTGTCGTGGCTTCTGCGCATGCGCGGATTTTCGCACGTTGCGGCGAGCACTGCTATTTGTTTTGTTTACTGCTACGTTGTTAGCTGCTACGTTAATATCGCTTGGAATTTAAGGTTAATTTAATGAAATTTCATTATTTGAGTATGTAATTCTGTTAAATATGATCGTATTCAATAGATTTCGGCCTGATCGGACCCTAACACTGCCGGGCACCAGCTGAGCTTGTAGCCGGCGAGGCCACAGGTGTTTTGCATATGTCTTAAAATCCGCGCATGCACAGAAGCCACGACAGGCCGCTGAGCATGACCGGGCGCTGAAAACGCCACACCGGAAGGGAGGGGGCTGAGAGTATACACACAAACTGGTTTAATTGAGTACTAAAGCTAAGCCTAGGGGGCTGGGTGATAGCCTGGGGGACCGGGTGGTAGTTAATCCACCACTTATTGTGACCTATGTAGATTGCAGTAGGGACACAGAAGTAGTATAGTAGGGTTCACTATACTACTCACAGATCACTATTTGAAACTACATTAACACCTCTCTTCAGTGACCTATGTGATCGGGGAACCTCTGCCATGTGTGGACAAGTTTCCAATGTACATACTGTCTACTTTATGATGAAAGAAAACCTGCTATGTATGGATAACGTTGTTCTGGATACTGAGGTGTCCGTTGAAGACAGGTCCTACTGTAGATGAAAGTCACATTGAGGGGCTCATGGCCACCAAATATAGTGACCCATAGCTAAGTAGGTCAATGTAGGGTCGCACGGTGGCCGAATCGGTAGAGCGCAGGCCTCCAATGCGGGAGATCGGTTCCCTGTCAAGTCAAACCAATGACTTATAAAATTGATACTTGTCGCTTCCTAGCCAGGGCAAGGACTGGTTATCTCAGTGTCAGGATAATGTGACTGAGTGGGATATCGGGTCATGGTGCCAGTGGCCTGATTTCCCAGTGGTACAGCACTATAAAGTTGCCATGAGTGTGCACCGCACCACCCTACATTGACCTACTTAGCTATCCCGGAAGTGACGTAATCGTATTGAAAGCGGTACATACTTGATGACTCCTCGGTGAGGGCGGTGAAGTTCCAGGTGTGTGCGAAACGAGGGTCACGGTGCACCGTGAACTGTGACGTCTCATCGGGGTCAAACTCGTGAACCTGCCACAAGCAACATGCTCTAACTGTATGTAACGTCGCAATCTACTATTGGACAGCTTAGAACTCTACAGGGATAAACTTTGCCGTCACCTCCAGCCTAGTCAGACCTGCCACATGATACGGGTTACGCGTATTCGATAGAGATTTTGGTGTGATTTATAGTGATATGGCCATATTCCATTTTAATATGGATTTTTAGTTAAATTCATGGAAATAAAAATGTTGAGCTGAGATGCTGAGACTGGCGAAATCAGCGACACATGCCGCTGATGTTCAGCCTCAGTGATGAATGTTTATGTGAATGTAATGTAGTTTGTTATATATGTAGTGGTCTGCACTGACCTCTCAGGCAAGTAACCACATAGACAGGTAGGCGTGGGGAGTGTGTTGATATCAGGGAGCCTAGGTGGTGTAATGGTTAGCACACTGGCCCGGAATGCAAAGAGATGTGGGTTCGAGTCCCGCTCTAGGCACAGTATTTCCCATTTTCATCACCCCCATGACACTGGTTGCCGTGATCAGGATCCTGTACAAGCTTTGCGCTGTATGGTTGTTGAACCTACCCTGTGTATGTATGTGTTAGTGCATTGCCTGTATGTATGTAATTGTAAGCATTACAAGACTTACAATTCCAGGGGGACGAGTGTAGTGGTCTGCACTGACCTCTCAGGCAAGTAACCACATAGACAGGTAGGCGTGGGGAGTGTGTTGATATCAGGGAGCCTAGGTGGTGTAATGGTTAGCACACTGGCCCGGAATGCAAAGAGATGTGGGTTCGAGTCCCGCTCTAGGCACAGTATTTCCCATTTTCATCACCCCCATGACATATATATATAATGTTTGAGTAATCAAATTATTTAATTGTATTCACATGTTTTTTTATGGTATGCAGGACGTATATATATGAATCATTATGTGATACAGATCCATACAGGATTTTAGGTGAAAAATACAGATTGACATCCAAATAAATGTTGCAGGTTTGCCTAGTTTAAAATCCTTGTGTCTATGTTGATGCAGTTTCTTGTTGCCATTGATCCTACATATAATTAGATTCTGGTGCACTTATTAATTATTAATGGAATTTTAAGTCAATTTGTGCACTTATTAAACATGCGTTGCTGAATAGCATGGAAGACTAACTCAATTTAATAGAACCTGTTACTGTTGAAGTCTATCGGGTCGGGTTTGGATGCGCATATTTCCACTGAAATTAATTTGGTATGTTTGCACTTCAAACGTCAAATGCGCAGTGGAATGAGGACCACCACATTTTTGGCAATTTCAATTCCCTTGTCTATACATATGTATGTGCAGGGGCGTAGCTAGGCATACCTGCGTACGCCAAAACGTCCACATCGTTTTGTCCAAAAAAATTATTAAAAAAATTATAATAAAGAGAGAGAGAGAGAGAGAGGAAGCATGTAGTAGTCTGGAGTGTTGAAAACAAGTCTAAAATGTGTAAAATCTGCCAGCTTAAGCTTAAGCGGCCCCCTAAACCCCCTGCCGAAATTAGGAGCACACATCATTAAAGGTCTAGCTACGCCACTGATATGAATCATTATGTGATACAGATTCATACAGGATTTTAGGTGAAAAATACAGATTGCCATCCAAACAAATGTTGCAGATCTGCCTAGTTTAAAATCATTACGTCTGTGTTGATGCAGTTTCTTGTTGCCATTGATCCTACATATAATTAGATACTGGTGCACTGAAATTAATTTGGGTTGTTTGCACTTCAAACGTCCAATGCGCAGTGGAATGAGGACAACCACATTTTCTGCAATTACAATTCCCTTGTTTAATCAACGATTTAAAAGAAGATTTTAAAGAAGAAGAAAAATGTGCCTATATTACTGTCATAGTCCTAACTAGATAAAAGATTCACCCGGTACTTGTAGTACATGGGTGAACGACAACATAGTCTAAATACGGGCGAAAATAGCTTTAGTATGGAACATGAAGTAGAAACTGTGGTTCCATGATCAAATGGCTACATATATTGGCACAGATTTGGTGAAATGGGAGAGAATGTAAAAAGACAAGATGGCAGCCAGAGAACGCCGTCGATTTCACTTTTAAATTGCATTAAAGTATATGTTTGATTATATTTTCCAACTCAAAAGTAGCGGGTAAATATGAAGACATCTACAAAGAATAAATGTTGCTTCTTAGATTGTGAAATTAGGGTCTCATTTCATTAACCCGCTTTTTCGACCGTTTTTATATAGGGTTGGTATTCACCCGTGTACTGTGAGAACCGGGTGAATCCTTTATCTAAGTCCTAACATGAGCTCCACGTGGTGGCAGCAGAGACTATGCTGTCACTGTCACAGTTCTTTTGTGTCAGGTGGCAGCCTGCTAGCCGGTGGGTAGGTCCCTGTGTGGACTGCCTCTACTGCATCCAGCTAGTGGCTCCCCCTACCATGAGAGGTTACCCGTGACCTGGCTGGGCAAGGGGCGGGTCACTTGGTTCTGTGACAGCGCAGTAGGCGGGGATACAGAATAAACGTGGGAAGCATACATTTCTGCTGCGCCATCGTTCTTCCATGTTTGCTACATATACAGACCAGGGAGGAATTGGCCGTATGCGTCCTATCACATTGGTGCCATGACCAGACCACTAGATTACTATGCTTGATACCTTTGCAGTGGTAAATTAAATTACTTACAGTGTTGTCCTCGTACATGCCGGGACCCGGTACGTATTGGCGCCAGTTTTCCAGGTAGTTGGGTCTGAAGGCACGCGCCGACATCTTACCCCACGTACCTAGGGAGGGAAATCCAAACTGGTCAGTAGAGTGCCACTTGATGGTGCACACCGACGTGCACACTGTTTCTGAAACGAACCGTATGGGTAGGTTTCGAAACAGCCAACAGCTTTACCTAGCTATTATATCAATCAATTCTTTTATTTTAACTCTCTGTAAGCTATGTTTACAATAAACTGAGGTAATACAATAAATGCATACAAATTCCTTACATACAGAAAGGATCCCAGAAAAGCGATGCTTATCTAGCTGGTGCTTATATAGCCAGGCGCTCGGCATTACTAGGATAGGGCAAGGAGCAGTGGAATGAGGAAGACCAGTCGTCTGCGACTGAAATTTCTCCTGCTTAATCAACTAATGTACCAGAAAAAAAAGAAGATATACAGTAAAACCTCTCTAAATCAACCGACCATGTGACCGACTTTAAATGGTCCATTTAGGGAGGTGGTCGGTTTAGGGATTTAAAAGAAATTTTACAATGGTATTATATGGGTGATCGTTTGGGACCCATCTAAAGCGATCGATATATGAGAGTGGTTGATCTGTGGAGGTGGTCGGTTAGAGATGTTTTACTGTATATTTATATGTATATTTGTAAAACAAATTCTTGAATATTGCTTTCATGAACATGCCATTTTGAGTTGCTATTTGATTTACATTCTATGTTCAATGTTCTTATATTGTTGCTCTCATACCCTGTGAGGGGTCGACAGAGTAAAAATCAAATCAAAATCAAAATCATTGGTCAACAGGACAAACCAACACGTACTCGACGAAACTTCGGGACGAATCGCGCGATTATGAAAATATGTACATAGCTATGACAAGGTTTCTTATTTTGTGATCGCTGCGTTACACGCGAAGGCCAGCCACGTGTGTGGCCCTGTCAGGACAACTGTGGCCCAACCCTGTGGTTCTTTATTGTTGCCATAAACCGAACAACACAAAATCACTTCAACAACAAAAACAGATATTTCTGGTAAATAACATGAGTTAAATCAAGATAGATCGAAGCACTGCATGCTGCAATTGTGTAATGACTGTTTAATCAATGGACATATTCGACTGGGACCTTTCCATCTGCATAATTTAGCCTCCACGCACCTGCGCGCTGAACTTGGTTTTCAAATGGAAATAGGACCAGTCAAATGGCTTCAGTGGTTTCAGCCAATTAGAGCTGTTCTTTTCAATTGCAAATGGCGGCCCCATAGGGGGCAGCTATTTGCAATGGAAAACAGCCAATCAGAGCTGTTCTTTTCAAATGCAAATGGTGGCCTCCCCGAGAGCTGTTTTTTTCAAATTCAAATGGCGGCCCCCTATGGGGGCCACCATTTGCATTTGAAAAGAACAGCTCTGATTGGCTGAAACCACTGAATCTTTCCACCTTTCCATATCAGCCATGTTGAAATACACCATGTGACCTTGTGGATGGGGCCACCAACACACATCTGAATAGTTTGTATAGAAACCCACTTCCAGTCCCAAGCGAATAGGAATTTGTAAACAAATATTTTGACATTCACATGGAAGGGCCCAGTCGAATACGTCCATTATTGTAGGCCTACATAAAAATATTATATAATATAGGAAACTTGTGAAAATGGTCATTTTAGGTCTGTAAAATTACTGTTTCAAATCTACTAAAGGATCTAAGCAAACCGTGCTATGCCGTGTAGTAGCTATAGACTCTGGGCCTACAACACTGGGACCGAGTTGGGTTGGAAATATAATTAATTACCTGTTGTGGCGGTAGAAACGGATTTGACATCGTCCGTTCGATATCTGTAAAAACATAATTTGTATTTATTAGAAGATTTATTTGGGTTAATTCTGAAATAGAACAAATTTTGCATTTAATGCAACCCTAAACTGAAAATAAGATGAGTTCATATGGCATTAATACCACGCCGCAAATCAGAAAGTAGGCCTATCCCAGCATCTAGTTACCTCCACAACACTCTCTCCAGGATGCATGGGCGGCTAAAAAAGCCATTAGAAAACAATGTCAGGAAGCTGGGTTATGGACATGACCACATAAATTTGCAATCTAAAGTGCTAAATATATAGTTCAAATGCTTATCTATTATACGGTTCACAGCCTGCTACTTTTGGGGTGAGTAATTGATGAAATCGTGTTGATTAATATACATTAAAAGTCAAATTGAAAGATTTATGTGGCAGCCATCTTGTTTTTTGGTGGAGTATTTTGTTCATTCTTTCTCAACCTTAAATCAGTATAGATCAACACCATGCACTGGAACCAACACATCTACAGTTACTTCCTACTTACTGAATCAGGTTTTGTTCAGATTTAAAGAGGGTTGTCATACTCTAGATCGGCGTAAATCTTTTATCTGTCAAAGCTGTCACGTCAGGCTCTACTACTAAATTGTAAAACTGACCTGTTGAGTGTCTCCACCTTCTTTGCTTCACGTTTTCGCTTGTAGCGTCTGCACAAGAACCAGGTGCAGCAGGAGAGGAAGAAGAGCAGGGCCAGTGTACCCACGATGGATGCTCCTAGTATGGCCGGGAGGAGGAAGGAAATCGCCGAAGTAGTTTCACACAGCGGACCATAATAGCCCGCTCCACACCTGCACAGAAAGCAAGCATCAATCCAACCATCTTTTCCATTCAGCTAAACCTCTCTAAATCGACCGACCATGGGACCGACTTTAAATGTTCCATTATGCACATTTGTTCGCACATGACAGGGAATGGCCGACCGTAGGTGTCGCTGAAGACAGGTATAATTCAATTTTCAATTCAATTCAATTCTTTATTTCAGACTCAGGATTATGGTAGTTATATAATTTGGTCGATATTAGGTAGATATACAAATTAATGTGAATAGGATTTAAGTAATAGTATGAATACTACCATACTAACCAATATCAAAATGTTGGTCTACATACAGTAGTTTGTACCAATGCCTCCATATGGCAGACGTAAATCCGAGATCACTCTCTTCTAGTTTTACAAGTCCCTGTATTATAACAACTTCTGACTTGTCAAGTCTAGTAATAAATTTGAATATTAGATTCCTGATAACAGCCTTGAAAGCTGGCACATCAATATTGGCAAACAGCTGACTAGCACTGCGATACCTAGGTAGACAGAGTAATAACCTCATAATGTCATTACTTCCTTAAACCAGTCGGTTTAAGGAGGTATTTAAAAATATCGTTACAACGGTATTGTATGGACGATCGTTTGGGACCTAAATAAAGCGATCAATCGATATAGGGAGTGGTCGATCTGTGGGGGTGGTCGGTTAGAGAGATTTTACTGTAGTTGGAGGTAGGCCTACAGTTATACCTGTCTTCAGCGACACCTATGGTCGGCCAGTCCCTGTCATGTGTGAACAAATGTGCATACTATTTTTGTCTCATTTAGCACTCCTGATGAAAAGGCACATGCTATGTCAGGACAACATTAGTCATGGATACAGCTGTCCTTTGAAGACAGATTCTGTAGTAAACCTGAAGACTTTACTATTTCAAATATTGCTTAGTTTTGTGGTCGTTTTATGTATATATATATAACAAAGTAACGCTGTATTTTTTAAAGTGTAAAATAATTACTTTGAATATTCTACAAATCAAATATCAGCTAGAAACAGACATATACGTCTTGAGCGGTGAGTGTAGCAGTATCACTAGCAGGAGATATACTGTTACCCTGATCTCATTAAATTGGTTGAAACAGGAGATTCTGTGTATATATACACACCGGAAGCCAACTCCCGACCACATGGGACTGCATTCAGTGGTGCCCATTCAGTGCTGCAGATTTGCAGCCTTCAGCGCACGAATGCGACTGAAAACTCCCCAAAACAACAACTATATATGCACTATGCCACCAAATAAACTGTCATTTCTTATCCACTTGAAGAATTCTCTTTGTTGTACTCACACGCATGTCAGTTTCTCATTTCCGGTAATCTGTTGACATCTACCTCCGTTTTCGCATGCCTGGCCATATATATCCGGGCGCTCACAAATATCTTCAAAGGACACTTAGGACAGGAAAGACAGTTATTGTTAAATCCATCTCATAAGTTAAATTTATGTTCGTTATTACAATACGATAGTAGGCCTAGTAGCTAGATTATTATTAAACTATATGTCATTGGACCTATAGGTAGGCCTTACACACATACTGACATAGGCCTATGTACAGAGAAAATGTAAGCGCTTTAATCGGGTTCGAACCATGGCCGAGTCAAACCATTGACTTAACAATTGAATCTTGTCGCTACCTCGCCTGGCTGTCGGCATTACTGGGATATCGCAAGGAGCAGTGGAATGAGGAAGACCAATTGTCCGTGATTGAAAATTCCCCTGCTTAATCAACTAATGTACCAACAACAACAAATTGAGTGTAGGCCTACTAAGGCTCATCCTGAGTAATTGCCTGAGGGCCTGGGTGGTAGCCTAGGTCCTGGGTGGTAGCCTAAGGGCCCGGGTAGTAGTTAATCCACCATTGTTTACAATAAGATCACCATAGCGACATCTCGTGCGATCTGAACAACTTTAACTCAAGCGGTTCTTTCACGAAGCCACCAACTGCTAGCACTGCCACCACTCGGCTACAATCTGTACTTATTAAAGCAACTGGAGAGTATTAAGGAGATTCAATCCATTTACATCTTATTATATTTTCCTGACTGGGAAAATTATAAAAGGTTCTAAATATACCTGAGGCAAAATGGTTAAGCCTAGCCATCCATTATGGGCGATTATGCTGTGATAATATCTATGCTGTATATATAAATATATATACTGAATATATTGTATATGTCATGCACATTATATATATTATGTATATTATATATAATTATATATACAATAGATAATATAATATATGTAATATATATGTACTATAATATGTATAATATATAATATATTAAATATACATAATATATATCATATATAATGATATATTATTTATATAAAATAACTTTATACAGAGAAATCATCACAATATATCTACATATACACATATGCTTACATGCGGTGACATTAACGTTGTTGTTTGGGTTCGACTCAAAGACATAGGAGCCCGTGATGGTCCTCTCCATGCCGAATACAGGAATCTGATGATGGTTGTTGAGCAGGTACTTGATCCACTCCATGCCCGCAGCTGCCGCCACCGTCTGATTCACGGGCACCTCATAGTGCAAGGCATACTCCACCACCACGGAACCCGTGCTGTGGGAGAAAATGTATGTATATGTATATGTCATGGGGGTGATGAAAATGGGAAATATTGCGCCTAGAGCGGGACTCGAACCCACACTCTTTGCATTCCGGGCCAGTGTGCTAACCATTACACCACATAGGATCCCTGATATCACCACACTACCAATGCCTACCTGTCTATGTGGTTACTTGCCTGAGAGGTCAGTGCAGACTACTGCACTCGTCCCCCTGGAATTGTAAGTCTTTTAATGCTTACAATTACATACATACAGGCAATGGACCAACACATACATACACAGGGTAGGTTCAACAACCATACAGTGCATAGCTTGTACAGGATCATGGTCACAGTAACCAGAGTCATGGGGGTGATGAAAATGGGAAATATTGCACCTAGAGCGGGAGTCGAACCCACATCTCTTTGCATTCCGGGCTAGTGTGCCAATCATTACACCATCTAGGCTCCCTGATATCAACACACTACCCATGCCTACCTGTCTATGCGGCTCCTTGCCTGAGAGGTCAGTGCAGACCACTACATATATATATAATATATATCATTTATATTATATAATATATTGTATATATATACTTTTTCAGAGGCGAATAAGGGAAGAAGGCTCCAGCACAGGGAAGCCACGGAGGCCCGAGAGGGGGCGCCACCTGACATAACCAGGGGTTGGTAGGTAGATGGCTCTTAGAAACTTCCGTGAATTTATACTCATATTATTCTTATACATCACACACATTTATGTAGTGGGAGACGTTATATTTCGCCTTTATATTCTGAGGCCCTTCATGACCTTTTGCGGCAGGTCAATTTGTATACCGGTTGCTGAGAATCGAAGCAGACCTGTGTGTGTGGTTTTCATGCCGTCGATTCAGCAGATATCTAAAACAACAAAATAGCATAATAATAATAAAGCCATCATTATGGTGCTGCTCTTGATATAAATAACTGCAACGAGGTTTGGTGGCCTGGTATTTTCTGGCCATTTTCAGAAAACTCATATATTGTGGCGCAGTGACTTAGATTTGGAACATTGGAATACATGTTGAGAACATTATTTTGATTAATTGTTAGAAGTTTATTTTTACTACACCGTTAGCATTCTATGGTAATTTAGTATTAAATACATATCCCAGCCAATCAGATCTTTAAGCCATTGGGATGAGGTCCAATACTTACTACAGCTGGAGAATCTCAATGTGGATGGGTGGGAAGATAGTATGGAGCTTCAAAGCCTGGAACAAACAGATAGTGCTCTATAGAATGATTATTGCCATGCTATATTATGCAGTATACAGGCCGAGCTATTTTAAACACCAAACAAAATTACCAATGAAAGCATGTCTGCTTGATTTTAGTTTGTTAGTCTGTTAAGGCTTTATACCCTAGCAACATCTAAGGTCATCACGATGTGCACTGACTTGTAACGTCGCGCAGTGATGGCAATGTTATAGTGCCACCCGACTGGGAGACTGGGTCACTGGTACCATGACCCAATATCCCACTCAGTCACCTTATCCTGATACTGCGCAAATGAGTCCTTGCCCTTAGAACTTCTATTTCATGAAAAGAAACAACAGTAGTACGTACTGCTTATAGTAATGCTGTATTAATGATTTAGTGTTTTTGTTTATCATCTGCAAAAAAAAACCCATATCAAAAGTGAATTCATTGTTAAATAAATACACTGGTGAATTTCAAATAACATTTCTCTATATTTGTGGATATGATTTGATTGGTTTCATACTACTGCTAACCATCAAATGTGCATGTCTGAGAAATGTATGATCTAAACAACAACACTCAACGTGTTACTGTCTATAGGAAGCGATGATGTCTCAACTGTCATGATATAGGCTACAATTGTATGTGTAAAATTGTGTGCAAACAAATAGTTCTTTGTGCACAAAAATAGTTCCCCACCCAAAACGAGCTGGTATTAGAGGTCCAATAGGGCCTAGACCAGCTAGAAGAGGATCTGTAAGTTAATCTGTAATTTAATTGTAAATTAATGGCCTACCATAGTTTTCGTGGTATATATTTTGTGAGAATGGCCTGCCATTGTGATTACTGGGTCAAGTATTTTCAATACTTTATTGAAAGAGAGGCTCTTGACCTAGATTCCAAACATACACAACATATATTACACTCATTACACAATTACAGCCGATTTGGCAAAAGGAAAACAATCATAAAGATGCCTGAGTTTAGGCATACTTTGCACGGAACACAACACTGAGACCATTTTTGAACCTAAGTTCCTAACGTCTGGTATTAGGAAGATGAGGTAACTTAGTAAGAACTTACAAAGAGGACGAAGTTAGCTTTGAATGTTTGACATTTCGGAGAGTGTGGCTTCACGCATCCCGTCTCAGACATCAACAATTGGATGACGACCCAGACGATTATCACGTTCTTCTCCTTTGGTTCTGTAAGAAGAAAAATATGCAGTGGGCGATCATCGTCCAGGCTATTTAACTCACTTTATATTCCACTACCCTGGGATAAGTTGATTAAATGGATATAGCCATTTGGAACAATCCAAAACTGCCACGTACAGATGACTAACTTGCTAAAGCCCCAGTCACACATACCCAGATCAGGGGCCGGACGAGCCCTGGACCGCCATCTGGGGTGGTCCGGGGCAATCCAGGGTGATCCGTGGCTCATCCGTGCCGACACCCCCTGATCCACCCCCGGACCGCCCCGGATGTTTAAAACATCCGGGGCGGTCCGGGGGATTTTGTGATCCGGGCTCAATCCGGACTAATCCGGCCTGATCCGGGGGTGGTCCGGGGGTGGTCCGGGTATTTCGGGGGTGGTCCGGGGTGGACCGGGCCTGTCCGGTGGTGGTACGGGGTAATTTTGAGCCACGGTTTGACCCGGACCATTCCCGGACTATCCAGGACTACCCCCGGCCTAGCCACGGACCACTCCCAGACTGCCCCCATAAGACCGGGGGTGATCCAGGATAGTCCGGGGGTGATCCGGGATAGTCCGGCGGTGATCCGAGATAGTCCGGGAGTGGTCCAGGGCAGTCCGGGGGTGGTCCGGCCTCGTCCGGGACCGGTCCGGCCCAGTCCGGGGGCAGTCCGGGGGTGGTACGGGGCGGACCGGGGCTCGTCCTGGGCTCGTCCGGGGCTCGTCCGGGAAAGTGTGACTGTTAGGCAAAAATCGATGAAAACAGTGATTTTATCCATGGCAGTCCGGGACAGTCCGGGCCGTTGGTCCGTGGGTGGTCCGGTTCAAAATCCGGGGCTCGTCCGGCTATGTGTGACTGGGGCTTAAGCCTAAGGCCATATCATATGGGAATGCACCATAAGTCAATTGAGGTGAGTTACTATTATAATAAGATGAAGCTGTAGAATTGATAATACTATAGAATTGATATTTATATAACATACATTTTTCGATTTTCACCGAGCCTTAGATAAAAGAGTCACCCCTATCCAGAGTAGGATTGAATGATGACCATATCTGAATCCGAGCAAAAACTTCCTTGGTATGGACCAACTTCAACAAGCTATGATGCTATGCCTATGGAGTCAGTGGTTCTAGTGTGCAATGTCTATCTCAGGCCTTGTTTCCATAGACTGTTCCCTTGTGGTGTGTTCCCTTGTTCCGTGTTCGCTTGTGACCTTGTGATGTGCCATACAGACAATGAACCTGTGTTTTGCTTAGTGGTCAATCCCATAGGTTGGACCCAGGGACCGTATGGCCTTGTGCACAGCACATGTGACGTACTGACTGGGAACATAGAGAAAGAACATGTTCATTGTCTGTGTAGCGCATCACAAGGTCACAAGCAAACATGGAACAAGGGAACATGCCACAAGTGAACAGTCTATGGATACACAGCCTTAGACACACTGTACACTAATATGGATAGTGTTATATTGGTGTACAGTGAAGGGAATGCAAAGGAAACAAGTTGGCGTCCATGGGAAGCTCTTAAATCGAATTTTTAAGTCTATTAATCTACCTGATTTAATAAATTATTCACCCCAAAAGTAGCGGGCTACAATAGATTATAAGTGTAATAGTTTGTACAGGAGTGACCACCATGTGGTGTCGGCTATGATTATTCTGATCTTTGTTGCCCTTCTGTGGCAGCAGGCTAGCGGCCACCCCAACCATGAGTATATTGTCTATTAGTGAATTGTGTAATTTGCATAGGTCCTTAGGCAGCATATATATATAATTCCTCCTGGCTGAGTGGCACAGGAGGGCACCCAGTTACAAAACACCGCCGTGGAGGGGGGGGGGGGTACTCCGCTACTGTGTCAGCGCAGGAGGAACCGGTAAGATTTATTCCCCCTCAAGCATTTATACTCGTATAATACGTTATGCATTGCATAATGGATGTTTTTTTAATTGAACATTTTTTTTGGTGTCAATAGTTTTCTTTTATATGCACTGTGAGTGTGCCAGATAGGGGGGGGGTTCCACAAGCGCACGCGACCCCCCTGAGACGGTACCCAGATAGCACACAGCCGTCGGGCCGACGTCGGCTATTGGTCGCACCGTCGCGATCGACTTTCCACCATCGGGCCGCCGTCGGGCCACCGGTGGATTTCCGCCGTTGGGAATCAATCCCTTTCCACTTTTGAGCCACCGTCGGGCCACCGTCGGCCCGAAGGTGGTGGGCCGCCGCAGGTTTGCATTCATTTTCCACACTTGGTCCACCGTCGAGCCACCGTCGAGCCGACGGTGGTGTTCCGACGTTGGGGTTCAATCCAAATTTCCACTTTTGAGCCGTCGGGCCACCGTCGGCCCGACGGTGGTGTCCCGACGTTAGGTTTCTATCCTTTTCCACTTTTGAGCCACCGTCGGGCCACCGTCGGGCCGCCGGTGGTGTTCCGACGTTAGGGTTCAATCCCTTTCCACTTTTGATTCACCGTCGGGCCTGTCGGCGCCGGGACGGTGGTGGGCCGCCCCAGGTTTGCATTCATTTTCCACGTCTGGTCCACCGTCGAGCCACCGTCGAGCCGACGGTGGTGGGCCGCGCATGCGCAGTTCTTTAAATTTTAATTCCGGCTCGAGTCGCCCGCGGAACACGTGCGATTGTTGATCAGTGTTCTTTTTCTACCAATAACTCCAGAAATACCAGGAATTTTAAGGAATCATTTACCAGGTTTGTTTATTAATATGCTTAGATTATTTTGTAAAAGTTTTGTAATTTATTACGAAGTATTAATGGAATTATTCGTGTTAATACGATTTGAATTATCCGATACGGTTTGTTTACTTCGAATCGCCACCGGAACACGTGCGATCGTTGAGCAGCGTTCTTTTTCTACCAATAACTCCAGAAATCCCAGGAATTTTAAGGAATCATTTACCAGGTTTGTTTATTAATATGTTTAGATTATTTTGTAAAAGTTTTGTAATTTATTACGAAGTATTAATGGAATTATTCGTGTTAATACGATTTGAATTACCCTGTACGGAATTTTGACGAAGAACCGCCATCTTGGTTTTTTCCGAGAAGACACTGTCACTTATAGTGTCAATACGTACAGACTATATTAAATTTATAAGGTATGGGTTCTCGATTTCTATTAATTTTGAATAAAACTAATATTTTTGCACCTGTAGGCTGTACGTACTGACACTACAGTGACAGTGTCTTCTCGGCTCGTCGGGTCGACGGCGGCAGCCGCCGTCGAGTCGACGGTGGATGGTTGGACAAAACAACGTCGGCCCGACGGCGTTTGTCGCCGTCGCCCCGACGGCGGCAGCCGCCGTCGCCCCGACGGCGTTTGGGGGCGACGGCGGCTGCCGCCGTCGTCGATGGCGTACGTCGGCCGCCGTCGCCCCGACGGCGGGAGGTTGGACAAAACAACGTCGGCCCGACGGCGTTTTCCACCGTCGGGCCGCCGTCGGGCCACCGTCGGGCCGACGACTGTGTGCTATCTGGGTAGCTCCCGTATTGGGGGCATTGAGCTGGTAGCCAAGGCGCTCCAGCCCAGGTCAGTGATAAGTAGACAAGCAAGCCTTGGTTAACATAGGCCCAATACACAATAATCGGCCCACTACAAAATAACATCACTCAGTCATATATTGGCTTAACGGGTGGCTCACGGGCACCACCTATAATATTCATTAACCAGTGCTCAGATAGCACCACAAGACATATACAGGTTAATAGCAGACAAACAATGCAAATAGACTCCATTCCAAATAATATTAGCATAACAAGTTATACAGCATGTTACCAGTCTTCTCGCGACAACAACATGTATTAATTCCATCTAATACGGGCCTGACCTAAGGTGAACAAAAATATGGTGGCTTAGCATTTTCACCAGTCTGGGGCTTGTCGTGAATGACGTCACACATTTTCATGAATATGTAAATAGGTAGTCTGTCAGACAAGCAAACATACTTAAAGTTAAAGTTAATATTTAGCTATTCTAGAAGCTTGAATATATATGCAGTTAATCGGACAAACAGACTCAACATTATAAATTTAGCATTGTGACGTTGACATGTATTGACAAACGTTGTTAACAACATTTTCACGGTCGTAGAAAGTTTACAACAGGGGAATGAGAGGGGAGGGTGGGGGGGGGGGAGAGAGAGGGGAAGGGGGTCTGGGTCGGGGGTCGGTGTGAGTCATGTACAACTTTTACAGTTTAATAAAATGCTGATGCAACATAAGCCAGTCATATCCTGTGTGAACATGTTGATGGGTGCTACTTTGTTGGGGTTTTTGCCAGAGGGTAAAATGGGTAATACTTTGTACCCTTAAAGGTTACGACTCTGTACCCTCAATCTTTTTTTCAAGGTTCTTCAAGAAGCCAGAGACAACAAAGCCAGCATCAATAATCAGTTAGAATGTTAGTATACAACAGTAATCACAGCAGTGTTCATCATTGATCATGTGATGTGGAAAAATAATATACCCCCTCTCCATTCTGCATACCTTCAAATTATTCTGGTGGAAACCTTGCATAGGACAGGGAGGGGTGTGGGAAAGGTAATACTCTTTGTACCAGTGAACATGTTGAAAACGTTGGATGGCCCCCAAAGCACCAGACGCGATGGCCAAGTCCCGTTCTGGTAGGTCGTGGGACAGAAGTCAAACCAATGACTTAAAAAAGAATATGTGTCGCTACCTAGCCTAGCGCTCAGTATTACTGGGATAGGGCAAGGAGCAGTGGAATGAGGAAGACCAGTCGTCCACAATTGAAATTTCCCTTGCTTAATCAACTAATGTACCATGAAAAGAATGCTGTGAATAGACAAGGTGTGACTTACTGGGCACGGTGGGCGGTATCTTGTTGGTGGCAGTGGTGGTCGCCTCGGTTGTTGTGATGACCACATCAGGCTCAGTCGTGGTCATTGATGCAGCGTCACCTGTGGTGACCACACGCGGGACCAGTGTTGTGGTCATAGCATCAGTAGGCGTTCCTGTGGTCAGGGAAAGCACCAAACTGTTTGATACATTGTAGCTCTCTTTTTCGCTCTCATTCTCTTTCATTCTCTCTCTCTCTATATATATATAATATATATATATATCTTATATATATCTTATATATATATATGTTATATATATATATAATATATATAAGTGAATGCGTGTGTATGTTTGTCTATGTGTTCACTTAAAGACTCACATTGTTTGTGCCTCGTCCTGATATGACCTTAGATGTTGCCAGGACGTAAAACTCCAACAACTAACCAACCAAATTGATTGTGATATTTTATAGCTTTTATTGTTTACTCCAGTCAATTGCTTACTCATTAGTCTTTTTATTATTGTTATTATTCTAAACCCTTAGTTTTATTGGCGGAAGGAGCAAGCTTTAAAGTACACATGGAGCATGGCTTTTTAGTTTGTATATTATATATGAGTAGATGAGACATTTTCTCAAATGGCAGCCAGGGTCTTTGCACGGTGTAGCAAGTTGTGTAACTTGTTGCACAACTTGTTGAGTGCAACAATGCCTCAACAAACTACTCAAATTACAACTTAGAAAGATTTTAGAATAAGATGCAACTAAATAGAATTTGCTCTATTTTGTTGAGCCGTTGTTGAGATGTTGAGCGCAAGGGTAAATGAAAATGCACGTCTCTGATGACATGACCTGGTTCTCTGGATTTATTCTTAGATGGTGCTACTACAGTGGTAGATGCACCCACGAACTATCTAGTTGTGATTAATAAGTTGTGCAACTTGTTGGGCTGTGTAAAGGAGATGGGTGGTGATTTAAGAGACAGTCCAATAGATGGTATGAGTTTTGCTGGTACATAATAACTACAGGTGGTGTTATTTATCCTTTATCTGATGCATGTATATGTCAGTCACGCTTTTCTTCACTGGAGTATTTCTCTAGATCAAGTTGAATATTTCCATGTGGAAGGTAATATGTCAAAAACCTACGTTAGCAATGGTTAGTGTGGGTCAGTGAGAGGTTAAGAATGTAGGAAAGAGTCAGTTATGTGAATTTTGAAGAGTTTGTTGAATTGAAGCTGTTATATGAGTCTATCCAGAAGTGTATCTTAAAATAACAGTTTTCTAAAGTCATCTATCTACCCACAGATAGAGAATGAACGCTATGTTATGGCGATAACCAGTGAAGAGACTGAAGACCCAGCATAATCAACTGGGAATAATGTTGAGGACACTAGAGAATGGATTAATTAATCCTATATGTATATGAACTCATGAGCACGAGCATATAACAGTGGATGTTGCTAGTAGCATTGAGTTCTGATTTGTGCTAAATGGATCCTATTTGGTGGTCATTCTGAACCAGTACAATTGTTGAACTGAAGGTGTCCAGACAGAATGAGCAGCTTGACCAGGTTCATTCACACTGCAAAGCAAATTTACTCTACCTGTGTTCAACCCAGTCTGTACACCAGATGTTCCGCTGGTAACTGCAGCTGATGTTCCACTGGTTACTGGTGCTGTAGTTCCTGTTCCAGTTGCAGTAGTTGGTCCTTCAGTTCCAGATGTTCCGCTGGTAGCAGCAGCTGATGTTCCACTGGTTACTGGTGCTGTAGTTCCTGTGTCAGCTGGGGTAGTTGGTCCTTCAGTTCCAGATGTTTCACTGGTAACTGCAGCTGATGTTCCACTGGTTACTGGTACTGTAGTTCCTGTTCCAGCTGCAGTAGTTGGTCCTTCAGTTCCAGATGTTCCGCTGGTAACTGCAGCTGATGTTCCACTGGTTTGAAGAACAGTAGTTCCTGTGCCAGCCGCAGTAACTGCAGCTAAGGTTCCACTGGTTTCTGGTATGGTAGTTCCTGTGCCAGCTGCGATAGTTGGTCCTTCAGTTCCAGATGTTCCGCTCGTAACTGCAACTGATGTTCCACTGCTTTGAAGAACAGTAGTTCCTGTGCCAGCTTCAGTAGTTGGTCCTTCAGTTCCAGATGTTCCGCTGGTAATGACAGCCGATGTTCCACCTGTTTCTGGTGTGATAGTTCCTGTGCCAGCTGCGGTAGTTGGTCCTTCAGTTCCAGATGTTCCGCTGGTAACTGTGCCTGATGTTTCACTGGTTACTGGTACTGTAGTTCCTGTGCCAGCTACAGTAGTTGGTCTTTCAGTTCCAGATGTTCCACTCGTAACTGCAACTGATGGTCCACTGGTTTGAAGAACAGTAGTTCCTGTGCCAGCTGTGGGAGTTGGTCCTTCAGTTCCAGATGTTCCACTGGTAACTGCAGCTGATGGTCCTCTCGTTTCTGGTAAGATAGTTCCTGTGCCAGCTGCAGTAGTTGGTCCTTCAGTTCCAGATGTACTGCTGGTAACTGTTGCTGATGTTCCACTGGTTACTGGTATGGTAGCTCCTGTGCCAGCTACAGTAGTTGGTCCTTCAGTTCCAGATGTTCCACTGGTAAGTTGTGGTTTGGTTTGTGTGGTGGTAGTTGGTCCTTCAGTTACAGATGTACTGCTGGTAACTGTTGCTGATGTTCCACTGGTTACTGGTATGGTAGCTCCTGTGCCAGCTACAGTAGTTGGTCCTTCAGTTCCAGATGTTCCACTGGTAACTGCTACTGACGTTCCACTGGTTACTGGTACTTTAGTCCCTGTGCCAGCTGTGGTAGTTGGTCCTTCAGTTACAGATGTTCCCCTAGTAACTTCAACTGATGTTCCACTGCTTTGAAGAACAGTAGTTCCTGTGCCAGCTGCAGTAGTTGATCTTTCAGTTCCAGATGTTCCGCTGGCAATGACAGCCGATGTTCCAATGGTTACTGGTATTGTAGTTCCTGTGCCAACTGCGGTAGTTGGTCCTTCAGTTCCAGATGTTCCACTGGTAATGACAGCTGATGTTCCACTGGTCACTGGTACAGTAGTTCCTGTGCCAGCTTCGGTAGTTGGTCCTTCAATTCCAGATGTTCCGCTGGTAATGACAGCTGATGTTCTGCTTGTTTCTGGTACGGTAGTTCCTGTGACAGCTGCAGTAGTTGGTCCATCAGTTTCAGATGTTCCGCTGGTAACGAGAGCTGATGTTCCGCTGGTTTCTGGTATGGTTGTTCCTGTGCCAGCTGCAGTAGTTGGTCCTTCAGTTCCAGATGTTCCTCTGGTAACGACAGCTGATGTTCCGCTGGTTTCTGGTATGGTAGTTCCTGTTCCAGCTGCAGTAGTTGGGCTTTCAGTTCCAGACCTTCCGCTGGTAACTGCGGCTGAAGTTTCACTGGTTACTGGTACCGTAGTCATAGTGCCAGCTGCAGTAATGGGTCCTTCAGTTTCAGATGTTGCGCTGGTAATTGGAGTTGATGTTGCGCTGGTTTGAAGAACAGTAGTTCCTGTGCCAGCTGCGGTAGTTGATCCTTCAGTTCCAGATGTTCCACTGGTAATGACAGCTGATGTTCCACTGGTTTCCGGTACCATAGTCCCTGTGGCAGCTGCAGTAGTTGGTCCATCAGTTTCAGATGTTCCGCTGGTAACGAGAGCTGATGTTCCGCTGGTTTCTGGTATGGTTGTTCTTGTGCCAGCTGCAGTAGTTGGTCCTTCAGTTCCAGATGTTCCTCTGGTAACGACAGCTGATGTTCCGCTGGTTTCTGGCATGGTAGTTCCTGTTCCAGCTGCAGTAGTTGGGCTTTCAGTTCCAGACCTTCCGCTGGTAACTGCGGCTGAAGTTTCACTGGTTACTGGTACCGTAGTCATAGTGCCAGCTGCAGTAATGGGTCCTTCAGTTTCAGATGTTGCGCTGGTAACTGGAGTTGATGTTGCGCGTGTTTGAAGAACAGTAGTTCCTGTGCCAGCTGCGGTAGTTGATCCTTCAGGTCCAGATGTTCCACTGGTAATGACAGCTGATGTTCCACTGATTTCCGGTACGGTAGTTCCTGTGCCAGCTGCAGTAGTTGGTCCTTCAGTTCCAGATGTTCCGCTGGTAATGACAGCTGATGTTCTGCTGGTTTCTAGTACCGTAGTCCCTGTGCCAGCTGCAGTAGTTGGTCCATCAGTTTCAGATGTTCCGCTAGTAACTGCAACTGATGTTCCACTGGTTTGAAGAACAGTAGTTCCTGTGCCAGCTTCGGTAGTTGGTCCTTCATTTCCAGATGTTCCACTGGTAACTGCAGCTGATGGTCTGCTGGTTTCTGTTATGGTAGTTCCTGTTCCAGCTGCAGTAGTTGGTCCTTCAGTTCCAGTTGTTCCACTGGTATCTGCTGCTGATGTTCCACTGGTTGCTGGTTCCATAGTCCTAGTGCCAGCTGTGGTAATTGGTCCTTCAGTTCCAGATGTTGCGCTGGTAACTGAAGCTGATGTTACGCTGGTTTGAAGAACAGTAGTTCCTGTGCCTGCAGCTGTAGTTGGTCCTTCAGTTCTAGATGCTCCACTGGTATCTGTAGCTGATGTTCTGCTGGTTTCTGGTGCTGTAATTCCAGTACCAGCTGTGGTAGTGTGTCCTTCAGTTCCAGATGTTCCGCTGGTAACTGCAGCTGATGTTCCACTGGTTACTGGCACTGTAGTTTCTGTGCCAGCTGCAGTAGTTGGTCCTTCAGTTCCGCTAGTTTCTGGTACTGTAGTTCCTACACCAGCTCTGGTCGTTGGTCCTTCAGTTCGAGATGTTCCGCTAGTCAGTGCGGCTGATGTTCCACTGGTTTCTGGTACCATAGTTCCTGTACCAGCGGTGGACATTGGTCCTTCAGTTCCAGATGTTCCACTGATAACTGTCGCTGATGTTCCGCTGGTTTCTGGTATGGTAGCTCCTGTGCCAACTGCGGTAGTTAGTCCTTCAGTTCCAGATGTTCTGCTGGTAACTGCAGCTGATGTTCCACTGGTTTCTGGTACCGTAGTTCTTGTACCAGCTACGGTAGTTGGTCCTTCAGTTCCAGATGTTCTGCTGGTAATGGCAGCTGATCTTCCACTGGTTTCTGGTGTGATAGTTCTTGTGCCAGCTGTGGTAGTTGGTCCTTCAGTTCCAGATGTTCCGGTGGTAAATGCAGCTGATGTTCGACTGGTTACTGGTACTGTAGTTCCTGTGCCAGCTGCGGTAGTTGGTACTTCAGTTTCAGATGTTCCGCTGGTAGCTGCAGCTGATGTTCCACTGGTTTCTGGTGCGGTAGTTCCTGTGCCCACTGGTGTAGTTGGTCCTTCAGATTCAGATTTTCCACTGGTAACTGCGGCTGATGTTCCACTGGTTTGAAGTAGAGTAGTTCCTGTTCTAGCTGCAGTAGTTGGTCCTTCAGTTCCAGATGTTCCACTGGTAACTGTAGCTGCCGTTACGCTGGTTTCTGGTTCGGTGGTTCCTGTGCCAGTTGTTTTGCTAGCTGTGGTTTCACTTGTGCCTGATGTAAAAGTAGTCATTTCTACAGTAGTTTCTGAAACCGAACCGTTTGTCACTTCTGGAGTTACTGTCAGAGTGTCTGTGGTTTGAGTTGCCAATTGACTTGGAGTGCCTGTTGTAACAGATGTCACTGTTGTGTCAGTCTGGGTCACAGATGTTTGCCCTAGGTCTGGACTGATGCTTGTCACCCCATTCTCTGTCAATAGAACATTCTTTCTATCAGAAAATTTGATATAGCACGAGAACAATTTACAATAATTAAATTCACCAATGTATAATATAGACATATAATGTTCCTTTTGAAGTTTAAGAAATGTTCCTAATGCCCCCGTTATGTCCTTGGTCTAGTATCATGTACAACCCTTATTATAATTTGATTTCTGTTGTACTTATTTCGGTTTCTAGATGTAGATATGCATACATTTACTAAGTTCGAATTGGATCTAACTCTGACACACTTCTAAGTGCCAAATCCTCAAACAAATACATCAATGAAATGTGAACATCCCAACAGTTGTCCTATGCCTATATAGAACAGGCTTTCCATGAAAATTATATGTCCGCCGAATTATCTCCAATTTAAAGCCGAAATAGAGAAGGCAATTACTTTTGTTTGACAAAACATACCAAATAGCAAGATAAAACCATCGATAAAAGCTTCTATAAAATCTTCAATAAAATCGTCAATAAAATCTTCAATAAAATCTTCGCTAATATACGTGTTAAAGCTTGTATTTATCACAAACATAAAATCTTCGATAACATTGTTGATAAAAGTCTCCAATAAAGTCTTCGATAAAAACTTCAATACAATTTTCAATAAAATCTTCGATAAAACACATTTTGAAACTTTATCACGAAAATATAAAAATAATATTTCAATACAAAGATAAACTATTTTTAACCACTGTCACTAAAAATAGTAAAATATCTCCCACTGACATTAAACCTTTAGATTTTATAACCTCTGTTTTCGAAATCATGCTACCAATATTGGCCTAAACTGCAAAACATTGTCTCATAGAATTAAAGTAGATCCTCTATGCTCATCCTCTCCAACTCTTAACCTGCCTGGGTGAGCAGCAAGTTCCATTTAAGTGCTTACGTGTGCACCTGTAGTTGAATTGCATTTCTAGAAATGTTTTCCATATCAGAAGTACAGCGCTACCCGATTGCAGCTGCATTCAGGCACTCATGGACTGTAAGCACACAAAACTAGCGGGTGCACATGGGCGTGCCTGTCCCCAAAGGGTTAATTGAGAATTCCAAGGGAAGATAACCATGAAAGAGAATAATTTAAATCTGCAGATTGGTGAGGGACCAATGGCTCAGATTGAGTCAGAGCTAAATAATATTTAGCAACGAATCAAAACAAAAGGTAAATGGGAAATGATTGAATAACATTGCTAGATCCGGTCCCTACTGATAATATTATGATACTAAAAAGCATTCAATTTGAAATAATTATATCGAGTGAGTGGATGTATAGTTGCATAGCAACCAAATAACATGTTGGGTAAAGAAGTCTCACATAAAGTAAGCAACCATCCTAACTCACCTGGATCACTTGTTTCATTTCCATCTACTGTAACTAGCTGAGTTGTTCCAGCAGTTTCTGAAAAAGAAGTCAATTAAATTGTTGAGCTGGTGTGAAGTAAAACATTAGGCCTAAAAAATAAGAAGCTGGTGATGTTGAGTCAACGGTGCTCAGGAAAACAGTTGCACTGTCAGCCAGTGTTGACTCAACAGTAGTCAGAGCAATGGTTGTGTTCTCAGTCACTGGTGACATTGACTCACCAGTAGTCAGGGAAACAATTGTGCTGTCTGTCATTGGTGACTTTGACTTGGCAACAATTGTGCCATCAGTCAGTGGTGCCCCTGACTCAACAGTCGTCAGGGTACCAATAGTGTAACCTGTCACTGATGACATTGAATCAACAGTAGTCTCAACAGTAGTCAACGCAGCCACAGTGTCAGTAGTAGTTACAGTTGAAACTAGTTCAGTAGTTGTCAGGGAAACAGTAGTGCTAGTGGTTAATGGTGATAGTGTTTCAGTAGTCTTCACAGGGTTGTCAGCAGTTACTACTGAGGACAGCTCAGTCTTAGTCTCGGTAAGAGTAAGTCCAATGTTCAGCAGTCTTGTCGTGCTTTGAGTAGTTGGAGCTGAAAGAGTTTATTTGGTGAAGATTGATTTACCAAAATAAAATACACACAGCCAAGGAGGTGCTCATGTGTTTTTTTCCAAAAGAGATTCTTGTGTGCCCTACATCCCCAAGCTCTCTAAATTTTCGATGCGTTTTCATGCTATTATAATTTATATTGTATGATCCGAATCTAGTATGTCTACGACATTTCATGGACATATGGAATACAACGACGTAGAAGAAGCACCCACAAATTATTACACAACAATTAGAGAAGAAGAATTTTTAGAAGGAGCCATATCTAATATTTTATATTGTGCAATGATAATTATTTTGACCTGTGTAGTTTATTAGAATCCATTAGCAAACAAAATACCTGGAGCTATTAATGGTACATTGAATTGGTGGACATAGTAAAAGCACCGCATTTAAGAATAAGAACTGTCGGATTCAGTTTGACCCAGACAGCACACAGCCGTCGGGCCGACGTCGGCTATTGGTCGCACCGTCGCGATCGACTTTCCACCGTCGGGCCGCCGTCGGGCCACCGGTGGATTTCCGACGTTAGGGTTCAATCCCTTTCCACTTTTGAGCCACCGTCGGGCCGCCGTCGGGCCACCGGTGGATTTCCGACGTTGGGAATCAATCCCTTTCCACTTTTGAGCCACCGTCGGGCCACCGTCGGGCCGCCGGTGTTGTTCCGACGTTAGGGTTCAATCCCTTTCCACTTTTGATTCACCGTCGGGCCATCGTCGGCTCGACGGTGGTGGGCCGCCGCAGGTTTGCATTCATTTTCCACGTCTGGTACACCGTCGGGCCACCGTCGGCCCGACGGTGGTGGGCCGCGCATGCGCAGTTCTTTAAATTTGGATTTCGGCTCGAGTCGCCAGCGGAACACGTGCGATTGTTGATCAGTGTTCTTTTTCTACCAATAACTCCAGAAATACCAGGAATTTTAAGGAATTATTTAACAGGTATGTTTATTAATATGTTTAGATTATTTTGTAAAAGTTTTGTAATTTATTACGAAGTATTAATGGAATTATTCGTGTTAATACGATTTGAATTATCCGATATGGTTTGTTTACTTCGAATCGCCACCGGAACACGTGCGATCGTTGAGCAGCGTTCTTTTTCTACCAATAACTCCAGAAATACCAGGAATTTTAAGGAATTATTTTAACAGGTTTGTTTATTACTATGTTTAGATTATTTTGTAAAAGTTTTGTAATTTATTACGAAGTATTAATGGAATTATTCGTGTTAATACGATTTGAATTACCCTGTACGGAATTTTGACGAAGAACCGCCATCTTGGTTTTTTCTGATTAAACACTGTCACTATAGTGTCAATACGTACAGACTATATTAAATTTATAAGGTATGGATTCTCGATTTCTATTAATTTTGAATAAAACTAATATTTTTTGCACCTGTAGGCTGTACGTACTGGCACTACAGTGACTGTGTCTTCTCGGCTCGTCGGGTCGACGGCGGCAGCCGCCGTCGAGTCGACGGTAGATGGTTGGACAAAACAACGTCGGCCCGACGGCTTTTGCCGCCGTCGCCCCGACGGCTTTTGCCGCCGTCGAGTCGACAGTGTTTGGTTGGACAAAACAACGTCGGCCCGACGGCGTTTGCCGCCGTCGCCCCAACGGCGTTTGCCGCCGTCGCCCCGACGGCGTCTGCCGCCGTCGCCCCGACGGCGGGAGGTTGGACAAAACAACGTCGGCCCGACGGCGTTTTCCACCGTCGGGCCGCCGGAGCGGCCGCCGTCGGGCCGCCGTCGGGCCGACGACTGTGTGCTATCTGGGGAACTGATAGATATGATAGTACTAAACCAAGTGGTGACAATATTAAATGTTAGGAATATGGAATGAATGAATGCCATACCTGGATCAGGTGCTAAAGAACCTGTGGTACTGTCTGTCTCAGAAGGTCTGGTTGTTGGTGCACCAGTAGTCAGTTGGACAGTAGTTCCTTCACTAACTGATGATGTTGGTGCACCAGTAGTCAGTTTGACAGTAGTTCCTTCACTAACTGATGATGTTGGTGCACCTGTAGTCAGTTTGACAGTAGTTCCTTCACTAACTGATGATGTTGGTGCACCTGTAGTCAGTTGGACAGTAGTTCCTTCACTAACTGATGATGTTGGTGCACCTGTAGTCTCTTGGACAGTAGTTCCTTCACTAACTGATGATGTTGGTGCACCTGTAGTCAGTTCGACAGTAGTTCCTTCACTAACTGATGATGTTGGTGCACCAGTAGTCAGTTGGACAGTAGTTCCTTCACTAACTGATGATGTTGGTGCACCAGTAGTCAGTTGGACAGTAGTTCCTTCACTAACTGATGATGTTGGTGCACCAGTAGTCAGTTCGACAGTAGTTCCTTCACTAACTGATGATGTTGGTGCACCAGTAGTCAATTCGACAGTAGTTCCTTCACTAACTGATGATGTTGGTGCACCAGTAGTCAGTTTGACAGTAGTTCCTTCACTAACTGATGATGTTGGTGCACCAGTAGTCAGTTTGACAGTAGTTCCTTCACTAACTGATGATGTTGGTGCACCTGTAGTCAGTTCGACAGTAGTTCCTTCACTAACTGATGATGTTGGTGCACCAGTAGTCAGTTGGACAGTAGTTCCTTCACTAACTGATGATGTTGGTGCACCAGTAGTCTCTTGGACAGTAGTTCCTTCACTAACTGATGATGTTGGTGCACCAGTAGTCAATTCGACAGTAGTTCCTTCACTAACTGATGATGTTGGCTCACCTGTAGTCAGTTGGACAGTAGTTCCTTCACTAACTGATGATGGCACCATATCATTGACAGTAGTTCCTTCACTAACTATGATGTTGGTGCACCTGTAGTCAGTTTGACAGTAGTTCCTTCACTAACTGATGATGTTGGTGCACCAGTAGTCTGTTGGACAGTAGTTCCTTCACTAACTGATGATGTTGGTGCACCAGTAGTCAGTTTGACAGTAGTTCCTTCACTAACTGATGATGTTGGTGCACCTGTAGTCAGTTCGACAGTAGTTCCTTCACTAACTGATGATGGTGCACCACTAGTCAATTCGACAGTAGTTCCTTCACTAACTGATGATGTTGGCTCACCTGTAGTCAGTTTGACAGTAGTTCCTTCACTAACTGATGATGTTGGTGCACCAGTAGTCAGTTTGACAGTAGTTCCTTCACTAACTGATGATGTTGGTGCACCAGTAGTCAGTTTGACAGTAGTTCCTTCACTAACTGATGATGTTGGTGCACCAGTAGTCAGTTTGACAGTAGTTCCTTCACTAACTGATGTGTTGGTGCACCAGTAGTCAGTTCGACAGTAGTTCCTTCACTAACTGATGATGTTGGTGCACCAGTAGTCAGTTTGACAGTAGTTCCTTCACTAACTGATGATGTTGGTGCACCAGTAGTCAGTTTGACAGTAGTTCCTTCACTAACTGATGATGTTGGTGCACCAGTAGTCAGTTCGACAGTAGTTCCTTCACTAACTGATGATGTTGGTGCACCAGTAGTCAGTTTGACAGTAGTTCCTTCACTAACTGATGATGTTGGTGCACCAGTAGTCAGTTTGACAGTAGTTCCTTCACTAACTGATGATGTTGGTGCACCAGTAGTCAGTTCGACAGTAGTTCCTTCACTAACTGATGATGTTGGTGCACCTGTAGTCAGTTTGACAGTAGTTCCTTCACTAACTGATGATGTTGGTGCACCAGTAGTCAGTTCGACAGTAGTTCCTTCACTAACTGATGATGTTGGTGCACCAGTAGTCAGTTCGACAGTAGTTCCTTCACTAACTGATGATGTTGGTGCACCAGTAGTCAGTTTGACAGTAGTTCCTTCACTAACTGATGATGTTGGTGCACCAGTAGTCAGTTTGACAGTAGTTCCTTCACTAACTGATGATGTTGGTGCACCAGTAGTCAGTTTGACAGTAGTTCCTTCACTAACTGATGATGTTGGTGCACCAGTAGTCAGTTTGACAGTAGTTCCTTCACTAACTGATGATGTTGGTGCACCAGTAGTCAGTTTGACAGTAGTTCCTTCACTAACTGATGATGTTGGTGCACCAGTAGTCAGTTTGACAGTAGTTCCTTCACTAACTGATGATGTTGTGCACCAGTAGTCAGTTTGACAGTAGTTCCTTCACTAACTGATGATGTTGGTGCACCAGTAGTCAGTTTGACAGTAGTTCCTTCACTAACTGATGATGTTGGTGCACCAGTAGTCAGTTCGACAGTAGTTCCTTCACTAACTGATGATGTTGGTGCACCAGTAGTCAGTTGGACAGTAGTTCCTTCACTAACTGATGATGTTGGTACACCTGTAGTCAGTTTGACAGTAGTGCCTTCACTAACTGATGATGTTGGTGCACCAGTAGTCAGTTCAACATTAGTTTCTTTACTTATGGTTAATGTAGTCAGTTCTACAGTAGTTCGTTCGCTTGCTCTTGATGTCTGAACAGCAGTACTTTGTGCAACAGTAGTTCCTTCACTTACGGTTGAGGTTGGTGCATCTGTAAAGAATGTGTATGCATTTATTGCATCACCTCAGTTTATTGTAAACATACCTTGCAGAGAGTTAAAATAAAAGAATTGAATTGAATAATCACTGCCTGACTAGTTGTTTCACTAGTTTGTTGAATGAAATAAATAACTTTGTTATATTATTTATATCAAATCTTTGAAGCACCATTAATGTGTGCTTCCTACCAAATTCTTTGTCATCGATGTTATTGGTGCTTTGCCAATTTTCGTATTGTTTGAATTATTTACGGCTGCATAGTCCGATGAAGACATGACCTTTTCAAAACCAAGACAATTATCTAGATTTCATTCTACATATCTAACTTACCATGGATACTGGTGCACTTATTAAACAGTTGTCGTCGCACAGAATGGGATACTGAGGCAATTTAATAGAACACGTTACTGCAGAAGCCTATGGTGTCAAGAGTTTTGGCATGTTTGCCAAATTAAATTGTTCATGGTTGCACTTCAAATATCTCAAAAGTTACTTCAAACTAAAGAAAGAAAGATTAAAACGATCAACCTAATATATTTATCTCAGTGAATGACAGAAACTCAAAACCATCGGACTATGCAACTTCATATTTGGTTACAAACCAGAACAAGGTATGAAATGTTGTGAAAATTACCGTATTTATAAATCACCACAGAGACTTATTATAGTTCCTACTTGATACATGGGTCAAATAAAGAGATACCAGTTACTGATACATGATCCCAATGACTAACTCTGTAATACCTGAGGCAATAGTAGCTAGTTCCACAGAGGTACTTGGTTCTGATGTGCCTGTAATATCTGCAATTAAACAAATCCAGTTGAAAACTCGTACCTCCTCTAGGATAAAAACTGTTCATAGTCTCCCAGACAGCACACAGCCGTCGGCCCGACGTCGGCTATTGGTCGGTCCGTCGGCACCGACTTTCCACCGTCGGGCCACCGTCGGCCCGACGGTGGTGTTCCGACGTTGGGAATCAATCCATTTCCACTTCTGAGCCACCGTCGGGCCACCGTCGGGCCGCCGGCGGTGTTCCGACGTTGGGAATCAATCCCTTTCCACTTTTGATTCACCGTCGGGCCATCGTCGGCCCGACGGCGGTGTTCCGACGTTAGGGTTAAACTTTTGAGCCGTCGGGCCTCCGTCGGCCCGACGGTGGTGGGCCGCCGCAAGTTTGCATTCATTTTCCACACTTGGTATACCGTCGGGCCATCGTCGGCCCGACGGTGGTGTCCCGACCTTAGGTTTCAATCCTTTTCCACTTGTGAGCCACCATCGGGCCACCGTCGGCCCGACGGTGGTGTTCCGACGTTAGGGTTCAATCCCTTTCCACTTTTGATTCACCGTCGGGCCATCGTCGGCTCGACGGTGGTGGGCCGCCGCAGGTTTGCATTCATTTTCCACGTCTGGTCCACCGTCGAGCCGACGGTGGTGGGCCGCGCATGCGCAGTTCTTTAGATTTGCTTTCCGGCTCGAGTCGCCCGCGGACCACGTGCGATTGCTGATCAGTGTTCTTTTTCTACCAATAACTCCAAAAATACCAGGAATTTTAAGGAATCATTTACCAGGTTTGTTTATTAATATGCTTAGATTATTTTGTAAAAGTTTTGTAATTTATTACGAATTATTAATGGAATTATTCGTGTTAATTCGATTTGAATTATCCGATACGGTTTGTTTACTTCGAATCGCCACCGGAACACGTGCGATTGTTGATCAGTGTTCTTTTTCTACCAGTAACTCCAGAAATCCCAGGAATTTTAAGGAATCATTTACCAGGTTTGTTTATTAATATGTTTAGATTATTTTGTAAAAGTTTTGTAATTTATTACGAAGTATTAATGGAATTATTCGTGTTAATACGATTTGAATTACCCTGAACGGAATTTTGACGAAGGACCGCCATCTTGTTTTTTTCCGAGAAGACACTGTCACTATAGTGTCAATACGTACAGACTATATTAAATTTATATGGTATGGGATCTCGATTTCTATTAATTTTGAATAAAACTAATATTTTTACAGTGACAGTGTCTTCTCGGCTTGTAGGCCCGACGGCGTTTGTCGCCGTCGACTCGACGGCGGCAGCCGCCGTCGAGTCGACGGTGGATGGTTGGACAAAATAACGTCGGCCCGACGGCGTTTGTCGCCGTCGCCCCGACGGCGGCAGCCGCCGTCGAGTCGACGGTGGATGGTTGGACAAAACAACGTCGGCCCGACGGTTTGGCCGCCGCGTTGGGCCGACGGCAGCAGCCGCCATCTGCCCCGACGGGTTCGACGGGGTGACGGCGGCTGCCGCCGTCGGCCCGACGGCGGCAGCCGCCGTCGCCCCGACGGCGGGAGGTTGGACAAAACAACGTCGGCCCGACGGCGTTTTCCACCGTCGGGCCGCCGGAGCGGCCGCCGGAGCGGCCGCCGTCGGGCCGCCGTCGGGCCGACGACTGTGTGCTGTCTGGGCTCCCTCCTTAATGAATGAATTGTGCGTAATGCTTTGGCATTGTGGGTAATCAGGATCGCAAATACAGACCAAGGCGTGCCAGTACTAAGGACGTCTATTATGTCGCCGACTAGCGGAATTTTTAGAACTATGTAACAAACTCAAACGCCGACTAGCAGGTCTTTTCTAAACCTGGTCGGCGATCGGGTAAACAGGACTTGATGACGTATTACGCAGTACACTTGTACTGCCAATGCGCCCCTTTTCGGGTAGACTTTTGCTAGATAAGGCGGCGCAGCAACGGGGTTTGGTCATTACGACCGGAGGAGCCAGGAGACAATAACCAGCCTTTAATTGGCCTCCCACCCACCCTACATGTGAAAGTGGAAAGTAGGGCCATAGCATCTCTAGCCTCGTTTCTTAAGCATTTGTGAGCTGACATTTGTATAACCTGACGTTTAACTTTCCTTAATTAAAAATGCCATAACTATATTTGCTGTGTTTGCGTTTTTCCTGATTATGGTACTCTATTTATTCATTTGGAGTTTTATGTCCGAGCAACATCTTAGGAAGGGTATTTATTGCCTTGTGACAATGCGCAGTACTGGCAACTTTATAGTGCTGCCTAACTGAGATACTGTACCACTGGCACCACAATATGCCATTTATCCAAAGTCTTCATTCTTGTGATTCCTGCAGATCTAGTGAAACAATATTTGGTGTTATATCGGCGGTAGTGGATTATTATTAAGTGTTACTGTGTATAAAGGAAGAAAATACCTATATTTTCTTGCTAAACATACTACTTTTAAAGCCCTTAAAATTCTTAAATTGCATGAATTTCTGGAAGTGTTGCCCCCTAGCCATCCATTGGGGCACTGCACTGATCCCCGGCCTGACTTTTAGAGTTGTTTGACTGATGGCCAATCACATGCCTGGATATATCATGAACTCACACAGCATATTTGCGTAGAGCACTATCACCCACCATGTATCACAAACTGACACATTGCAACAAAGTAATAGACAACACCATCACACACCATATATCACAAATTGACATATTGCAATATAATAATGAGTGAGTGACTTAGAGGTTTTATGCCATGTCGCCAACTATGGCCATATTCATGGCGATGTATAATATTGAAGAAGATGATCACATGCCATATATCACCAGCTGCCACATTGCAATATAATAATGGACAACACCATCACACACCATATATCACAAATTGACTGCACTTATATCATAAAGATACTTCTCTAATAGTAATACTAGTAATAGGCATTTGTTTTACCTGATGAGGCAGACTGACCAATAGTAGTGCCTTCAGTCTTTGTTAGTGGACCAGTAGTGGTAGGTACTTTGTCAGCTGTCAGTGTCAAAGTCGGTGAACCACGAGATGGTGCTTCAGTAGTGTTCTGAATAGCTGAGGTTGCCTGAACAGTGAGATCTGCTGTCACTGCTGATGTTAGTTTGGGAGTGGTTCGAGTCAGCATAGGTTGATCGGTTACTGAAGATGACACCATGTCAGTAGTCGCTGATATATTAGAACTGTCAGTCACTGAACTTGTATGTATGCCAGTACTTTGGTCAGTCACTGAAGATCTGTTAATTTCAATTATTGTGACATCAGCATTTTGTTCTGTCACCGTTGTTGTCAGTTGAATGATAGTTGGAGTTTTAGTAGTTGGTTTTGTCAGTGTTGCCTGAGAAGCAGTGTTTGATGGTTCAGTAGTTAGTTCGTCTACTATTGGTGCTCCGTTGCTAGTAGATTGGAACTTAGTAGTTTCCGTCATTGTTATTGTTGTTTGCTGAGTATCAGTTCTAGGTTCAGTAGTTAGGTCTGTCAGTAATGATGTTACTGGACCAAGCGGCACTGCAGTAGTATATTCTGTCACAACAGATGTCAGCGGACCAGTTATTGGGGTTTCTGTAGTTAGCTCTGAGGTAGAGGTTGTTACTGTATCAGTAGTTGAGGCTTCAGTGGTAAGATCTGTCAATACTGGCATTAATTGACTGGTCGCCGGGGCTGCAGTAGTTTGTTCTATCACTAATGAGGTCACTGGTCCCATAGTTAGGGATTCTGTCGCCAACTCTGTAGCGGATGTTTCTGCATCACTAGTTGAGGCTTCAGTCGTAAGGGCTGTCAATACTGTCATTACTTGACTGGTAGCTGGGGCTGCAGTAGTTTGTTCTATCGCTACTGATGCCAGTGGACCAGTAGTTGGGGCTTCTGTCGCTATCTCTGTTGTAGTGGATGTTTCTGTATCATTAGTTGAGGCTTCAGTTGTAAGGCCTGTCAATACTGTCATTACTTGACTGGTAGCCGGGGCTGCAGTAGTTTGTTCTATCGCTACTGATGCCAGTGGACCTGTAGTTGGGACTTCTGTCACTATCTCTGTTGTAGTGGATGTTTCTGTATCATTAGTTGAGGCTTCAGTCGTAGGGCCTGTCAATACTGTCATTACTTGACTGGTCGCCGGGGCTGCAGTAGTTTGTTCTATCGCTACTGATGCCAGTGGACCAGTTGTTGGGGCTTCTGTCGTTAGCTCATTTGTAGAGGATCTTACTGTGTCACTAGTTGAGGATTGAGTGGTAATTTCTGTCAATACTGGCGTTATTTGACCGGTAGTAGGGGCTGCAGTAGTTTCTTCTGTCACTAATGAAGTCAGTGGACGAGTTGTTGGGGTTTGATTGGTATGTTTTGTCAGTGTTACTGTTAATCCACTACTGGTTGAAGTCACTATTGATGATAGTGAATTGTTTGTTGGGACAGCACTAGTTTCTTCGATCAGTGCTGATGTTCTTGAACCAGTACTTGTAGCTTTAGCAGTTTGTTCTGTAACTACTGATGTTAGTCGATCAGTGGTTGTGGCTTTGCTAGTTGTTTCTGTTACTGCAACAGTAGTTGGAGCTACAGAAGTTTGTTCAGTCACCGTTAATGTTATTGGCACATTGGTTGTAGCCTCAGTAGTTTGCACTATCATTGCTGATGATACTGGACCAGTAGTTGGGGTTTCTGTAGTTTGTTCTGAAATTACAGTGTCAGTAATTGGTGTTGCAGTAGTTTGTTCTGCCACTGCTGAAGTTGCTGTGTCAGTAATTGGTGTTGCAGTAGTTTTCTTTGCCATTGCTGAGGTTACCGTGTCAGTTATTGGTGTTGCAGTAATTTGTTCTGCCACTGCTGAAGTTGCTGTGTCAGTAATTGGTGTTGCAGTAGTTTTTTCTGCCACTGCTGAAGTTACAGTGTCAGTAATTGGTGTTGCAGTAGTTTTTTCTGCCACTGCTGAAGTTACAGTGTCAGTAATTGGTGCTGCAGTAGTTTGTTCTGCCACTGCTGAAGTTACAGTGTCAGTAATTGGTGTTGCAGTAGTTTGTTCTGCCACTGTTGAAGTTACAGTGTCAGTAATTGGTGTTGCAGTAGTTTTCTTTGCCATTGCTGAAGTTAACGTGTCAGTTATTGGTGTTGCAGTAGTTTGTTCTGCCACTGCTGAAGTTACAAGGTCAGTAATTGGTGTTGCAGTAGTTTGTTCTACCATTACTGAAGTTACAGTGTCAGTAATTGGTATTGCAGTAGTTTTCTTTGCCATTGCTGAAGGTACCGTGTCAGTAATTGGTGTTGCAGTAGTTTGTTCTGCCACTGTTGAAGTTACAGTGTCAATAAATGGTGATGCAGTAGTTTGTTCTACCACTACTGAAGTTACAGTGTCAGTAATTGGTGATGCAGTAGTTTGTTCTGGCACTGCTGAAATTGCTGTGTCAGTAATTGGTGTTGCAGTAGTTTTCTTTGCCACTGCTGAAGTTACAGTGTCAGTAATTGGTATTGCAGTAGTTTGTTCTGCCACTACTGAAGTTACAGAGTCAGTAATTGGGGTTGCAGTAGTTTTTTCTGCCACTGCTGAAGTTACAGTGTCAGTAATTGGTGCTGCTGAAGTTGCAGTATCAGTAATTGGTGTTACAGTAGTTTGTTCTGCCACTACTGAAGTTACTGTGTCAGTAATTGGTGTTACAATAGTTTCTTCTGCCACTGCTGAAGTTACAGTGTCAGTAATTGGTGTTGCAGTAGTTTGTTCTGTCACTGTTGAAGTTACAGTGTCAGTAATTGGTGTTGCAGTAGTTTTCTTTGCCATTGCTGAAGTTAACGTGTCAGTTATTGGTGTTGCAGTAGTTTGTTCTGCCACTGCTGAAGTTACAGGGTCAGTAATTGGTGTTGCAGTAGTTTGTTCTGCCACTGCTGAAGTTACAGGGTCAGTACATGGTGTTGCAGTAGTTTGTTCTGCCACTACTGAAGTTACAGTGTCATTAATTGATGCTGCAGTAGTTTGTTGAGTTACTAGACCGGTATTTGTACCTTTAGTAGTTTGTTGAGCCACTGATGATGTTAGTAGACCAGTAGTTGTACCTTCAGTCGTTTGTCCTGTTACTGATGTTAGTTGATCGGTAGTTGTACCTTTAGTAGTTTGTTCTGTCACTGCTGATGTTACTAAACCCTTTGTTGTACCTTCAGTAGTTTGTTCTGTCACTGATGATATTAGTAGACCAGTAGTTGTACTTTCAACGGTTTGTGTTGTCACAGCTGGCATTACTTGACCAGTAGTTTGTTCTGTCACTGCTGATGTTACTAGACCGGTATTGCCATGACTGGTGTGGTCTGTCGCCGCTGATATTAGTCGATCAGTTATTTTACCTTCAGTAGTTTGTTCTGTCATTAGTGATGTTATTAGACGAGTACTTGTCCCTTCAGTTCTTTGTTCTGTCACTGTTGTTATATCTGAGACAGTAGTTGTGTCTAACACAGTCGTTGTTGTGTCTAGCACAGTTATTAGATCTGGGACACTTGTTGAGGCTGATACAGTCGGTGTTGTCTTTGGTGCAGTTATTGTGTCTGGTATAGTAGTTGTTCTTGACACAGTCGTAGTGGCTGACACAGTTGTTATGTCTGACACAGTAGTTGTATGTGGGATAGTCATTGTGTCTGACACTGTCGTTGTTGTGTCTGGTACAATAGTTGTGTCTAACACATTTGTTGTGCCTACTACAGTTGTTGTATCTGGCACAGTAGTTGTGTCTAAGACAGTCGTTGTTTCTAGTACAGTAGTTTTGTCTGACACAGTAGTTGTCTCTGGCATAGTGGTTGTGTCTGACACATTCATTGTTGTGTCTGGCACAGTAGTTATCTCCGGTACACTGGTTGCGTCTGACACGGTAGTTTTGTCTGTCAGAGTAGTTGTGTCTGGTATGGTCATTGTTGGCTCTGCAACAGTAGTTATATCTGGCATAGTATTTCCGTCTGACACAGTCATTGTCGTGTCTAGCACAGTTGTTATATGTGGGATCCTAGTTGTGTCTGATAGAGTTATTGTTGTGTCTTGCATAGGTGCTGTTTCGGCTGCAATATTTGTGTCTGAGTCAGTCATTATTGTGTCTGCCACAGTACTTGTGTCTGCCACATTAGTTGCGTCGAACACAGTTGTTGTTTCTAACACAGTCGTTGTCTCTAGCATAGTTGTTGTTTGTGGAATACTACTTGTGTCTAACACATTTGTTGTGTCCAGCATAGTAGTCGTCTCTGGCACAGTAGTTGTGGCTGACACAGTTGTTGTGTCTGGGATAGTAGTTGTCTCTGGAACATTAGTTTTGTCTGACACAGTCTTTGTTGTGTCTAACACAATAGTTGTCTCTGGCACTATAGTTGTGTCTAACACAGTCGTTGTTCTGTCTGGGACAGTAGTTATCCCCAGTACACTAGTTGTGGCTGACACAGTAGGTTTGTCTGACATAGTAGTTCGCTCTGTTACACTGTCTGCTACAGTAGTTTTGTCTGAGAGAGTAATTGTGTCTGATACGATCATTGTTGTCTCTGGAACAGTTATCTCTGGCAGAGTAGCTGTGTCTGACCTAGTCGTGTTTGTGTCTAGCACAGTTGTTATATCATGGACCCTAGTTGTGTCTGATACAGTTGTTCTGTCAGGCACAGTTGTTGTCTTTGGTACAGGTATAGTAGTTGTGTCTGACACAATCATTGATGTGTCTGGCACAGTAGATGTTTTTGGCACAGTAGTTGTGTCTGACAAATTCCTTATGTCTGGCAAAGTAGTTAGATCTGGCACGGTAGGTTTGTCTGACAAACTAGTTCTCTCTGGCACCGTAATTCTCCCTGGCACAGTCGTTGTCTCTGGTCCAGTAATTGTCTCTGACACAGGCTTTGTGTCGATCACCGTTGTTATATCTGGGATAGTAGCTGTGTCTGACATAGTCGTTATTGTGTCTACCCCTGTTATATCTGGGACAGTAGTTGTGTCTGACACAGTCGTTGTGTCTATCACTGTTGTTATATCTTGGGCAGTTGTTGTGCCTGACACAGTCGTTGTTGTGTCTATCATTGTTGTTATGCCTGGGACAGTAGTTGTGGCTGACACAGTTGTTATGTCTATCACTGTTGTTATATCTGGGACAGGAGTTGTGTCTATCACAGTTGTTGTTGTGTCTATCACTGTTGTTATATCTGGAACTGTAGTTGTGTCTGACAGATGCGTTGTTGTGTCTATTACTGTTGGTATACCTGGGACAGTAGTTGTGTCTGACCCAGTCGTTGTTGTGTCTATCACTGTTGTTATATCTGGGACAGTAGTTGTGCCTGACACAGTTGTTGTTGTGTCTATCACTGTTGTTATATCTGGGACAATAGTTGTGTCTGACACAGTTGTTGTTCTGTCCATCACTGTTGTTATATCTGGGACAGTAGTTGTGTCTGACACAGTCGTTGTTGTGTCACGCACTTTCGTTATATCTGGGACAGTATTTGTGTCTGACACAGTCGTTTGTGGGTCCAACACTGTTGTTATTCCCGGGGCAGTAGCTGTGTCTGGCACTGTCGTTGTTGTGTCTATGACTATTGTTATATCTGGGAGAGAAGTTGTGTCTGACACAGTTGTTTGTGTGTCTGACACTGTCGTTATATCTGGGACAGTAGTTGTGTCTGACACAGTCGTTGTTGTGTCGATGACTGTTGTTATATCTGGGACAGTAGTTGTGTCTGACACAGTCATTGTTGTGTCTATGACTGTTATATCTGGGTCAGTAGTTGTGTCTGACATGGTCGTTGTGTCTATCACTGTCGTTATATCTGGGACAGTAGTTGTGTCTGACATAGTCCTTGTTGGGTCTCGCACTGTTGTTATTCCTGGGGCAGTAGTTGTGTCTGACACAGACGTTTGTGTGTCTATCACTGTCGTTATGCCTCGGAAAGTAGTTGTGTCTGACACTGTTGTTGTGTCTATCATTGTTGTTATACCTGGGACAGTAGTTGTGTCTGAAACAGTCCTTGCTGTGCCTATGACTGTTGTTATATCTGGGGCAGTAGTTCTGTCTGACACAGCCGTTGTTGTGTCTATAACTGTTGTTATACCTGGGGCAGTAGTTGTGTCTGCCACTGTCGTTGTTGTGACTATGACTGTTGTTATATCTTGGACAGTAGTTGTGTCTGACATAGTCCTTTTTGGGTCTTGCACTGTTATTGTACCTGCGACAGTAGTTGTGTCTGACACACTCGTTGTGTCTATCACTATTGTTTTACCTGGGACAGTATTTGTGTTTGACCCAATTGTTGTATCTATCACTGCTGTTTTACTGGGGACAGTAGTTGTGTCTGACTCAGCCGGTGTTGTGTCTATGACTGTTGTTATATCTGGGACAATAGCTGTGTCTGACACAGTCGTTGTTGTGTCAATCACTGTTGTTAAACCTGGGCCAGTAGCTGTGTCTGACACTGTCGTTGTTGTGTCTATCACTGTTGTTATATCTGGGACAGTAGTAGTGTCTGTCCCTGGTGTTATACCTGGGACAGTAGTTGTGTCTGACACAGTCGTTGTTGTGTCAATCACGGTCGTTATATCTGGGACAGTGGTTGTGTCTGACAGAGTCGTTTGTGTGTCTATCACTGTCGTTATGCCTGGGAAAGTAGTTGTGTCTGATACAGCCGTTGTTGTGTCTAGCACTGTTGTTATAACTGGGACAGTAGTTGTGTCTGACACATTCGTTTTTGTGTCTATCACTGATGTTATATCTCGGGCAGAAGTCGTGTCTGACACAGTCATTGTTGTGTCTATCACCGTTGTTTTACCTGGGCCAGTAGTTGGGTGTGACTCAGTCGTTGTGTCTATCACTGTTATTATATCTGGGACAGTAATTGTGTCTGATACAGTTGTTGTGTCTATTCCTGTTGTTATTTCTGGGACAGGGGTTGTGTCTGACACAGTCGTTGTTGTGTCTATCACTGCTGTTATATCTGGGAAAGTAGTTTTGTCTGACACAGTCATTGTTGTGTCTAGCCCTGTCGTTATATCTGGGACAGTTATTGTGTCTGACACAATCGTTGTTGTGTTCATCACTGTTTTATCTGGGACAGTAGTTGTGTCTGATACAGTTCTTGTGTCTATTACTGTTGTTATAGCTGATGCAGTAGTTGTGTCTAACACAGACGTTTGTGTGTCTGTCACTGTTATTGTATCTGGGACAGTATTTGTGTCAGACACAGTCATTGTTGTGTCTATCACTGTCGTTATATCTGGGTCAGTACCTGTGTCTGACACAGCCATTGTAGTGTCTATGACTGGTATATCTGGGCCAGTAGTTGTGTCCGACACGGTCATTGTGTCTATCACTGTCGTTATATCTGGGACAGTAGTTGTGTCGGACACAGACGTTTTTGTGTCTGTCACTGTTCTTGTATCTGGGACAGTAGTTGTGTCTGACACAGCTGTTGTTGTGTCTATGACTGTTGTTATACCTGGGACAGTAGTTTTGTCTGATATCGTCCTTGTTGGGTCGATCACTGTTGTTGTACCTGGGCCAGTAGTTGTGTCTGACACAATTGTTGTGTCTATAACTGCTGTTTTACTGGGGACAGTAGTTGTGTCTGACACAGTCGTTGTTGTGTCACGCACTGTCCTTATATCTGGGACAGTAGTTGTGTCTGACACAGTTGTTTGTGGGTCCAACGCTGTTGTTATACCTGGGGCAGTTGCTGTGTTTGACACTGTCATTGTTGTGTCTATGGATGTTGTTATATCTGTGCCAGTAGTTGTGTCTGACACAGTCGTGTGTGTGTCTATCACTGTTGTTATAGCTGGGTTAGTAGGTGTGTCTGACACAGACGTTTGTGTGTATGTCACTGTTGTTGTATCTGGGACAGTAGTTGTGTATGACACAGCCCTTGTTGTGTCTATCACTGTCATTATATCTGGGACAGTTGTTGTGTCAGACACAGACATTGTTGTGCCGTTCACTGTTGTTATATCTTGGACAGTAGTTGTGTCTGACACAGTCATTGTTGTGTCTATGACTGTTATATCTGGGTCAGTAGTTGTGTCCGACACGGTCGTTGTGTCTATCACTGTCATTATATCTGGGACAGTAGTTGTGTCGGACACAGACGTCTTTGTGTGTGTCACTGTTCTTGTATCTGGGACAGTAGTTGTGTCTGACACAGCCGTTGTTGTGTCTATGACTGTTGTTATACCTGGGACAGTAGTTGTGTCTGACATAGTCCATGTTGTGTCTCGCACTGTTATTGTACCTGGGACAGTAGTTGTGTCTGATCTAGTCCGTGTTGGGTCTCGCACTGTTGTTGTACCCGGGACAGTTGCTGTGTCTGACACACTCGTTGTGTCTATCACTATTGTTTTACCTGGGAGAGTGATTGGGTCTGACACAATTGTTGTGTCTATCACTGCTGTTTTACTGGGGACAGTAGTGGTGTCTGACACAGTTGTTGTTGTGTCTATCACTGATATTATATCTGGGACAGTAGTTGTGTCTGACACAGTCCTTTGTGGGTCCAACACTGTTGTTATACCCGGAGCAGTAGTTGTGTCTGACACTGCCATTGTTGTGTCTATGACTGTTGTTATATCTGGGGCAGTAGTTGTGTCTGACACAATCGTTTGTGTGTCTATCACTGTCGTTATACCCATAACAGTAGTTGTGTCTGACACGGTCGTTTGTGTGTCTATAACTGGTGTTATACCTGGGAAAGTAGTTGTCTCTGACACTGCCGTTTTTGTGTCTAGCACTGTTGTTATACGTGGGGCAGTAGTTGTGTCTGACACTGTCGTTGTTGTGTCTATGACTGTTATATCTGGGACAGTAGTTGTGTCTGACATAGTCCTTGTTGGGTCTAGCACTTTTGTTATACCTGGGGCAGTAGTTGTGTCTGACACTGTCGTTTGCATGTCTATCACTGTTGTTATGCCTCGGAAAGTAGTTGTGTCCGACACTGTCGTTGTTGTGTCTATCATTGTTGTTATACCTGGAACAGTAGTTGTGTCTGAAACGGTCGTTTTTTCTATCACTGTCGTTATATCTGGGACAGTAGTTGTGTCTGACACTGTCGTTGTTGTGTCTATTGCTGTCATTATACCTGGGGCAGAAGTTGTGTCTGACCCAATTGTTGTGTCTATCACTGCTGTTTTACTGGGGACAGTAGTTCTGTCTGACACAGCCGTTGTTGTGTCTATAACTGTTGTTATACCTGGGGCAGTAGTTGTGTCTGCCACTGTCGTTGTTGTGTCTATGACTGTTGTTATATCTGGGACAGTAGTTGTGTCTGACATAGTCCTTGTTGGGTCTCGCACTGTTGTTATACCTGGGGCAGTAGTTGGTTCTGACACTGTTGTTGTTGTGTCTATCATTGTTGTTATACCTGGGACAGTAGTTGTGACTGACACAGTCGTTGTTGTGTCGATCACTGTTGTTATATCTGGGTCAGTAGTTGTGTCGGACACAGACGTTTTTGTGTCTGTCACTGTTGTTGTATCTGGGACAGTAGTTGTGTCTGATATAGTCCTTGTTGGGTCTCGCACCGTTGTTGTACCTGGGACAGTAGTTGTGTCTGACACACTCGTTGTGTCTATCACTATTGTTTTACCTGGGACAGTATTTATGTCTGACCCAATTGTTGTATCTATCACTGCTGTTTTACTGGGGAAAGTAGTTGTGTCTGACTCAGCTGTTGTTGTGTCTATGATTGTTGTTATATCTGGGACCGTAGATGTGTCTGACACAGTCGTTGTTGTGTCAATCACTGTTGTTAAACCTGGGCCAGTAGCTCTGTCTGACACTGTCGTTTTTGTGTCTATCACTGTCGTTATATCTGGGACAGTAGTTGTGTCTGACACAGTTGTGCTTGTGTCTATCACTGTTGTTATATCTGGGACAGTAGTTGTGTCTGACATAGTTGTTGTTGTGTCTATCACTGTTGTTATATCTGGGACAGTAGTTGTGTTTGACACAGACGTTTGTGTGTATGTCACTGTTGTTGTATCTGGGACAGTATTTGTGTCAGACACAGTCGTTGTTGTGTCTGTCACTGTCGTTATATTTCGGTCAGTACTTGTGTCTGACACAGTCATTGTTGTGTCTATGACTGTTATATCTGGGTCAGTAGTTGTGTCCGACACGGTCATTGTGTCTATCACTGTCGTTATATCTGGGACAGTGGTTGTGTCGGACACAGCCGTTTTTGTGTCTAGCACTGTTGTTATACCTGGGGCAGTAGTTGTGTCTGACACTGTTGTTGTTGTGTATATCATTGTTGTTATACCTGGGACAGTAGTTGTGTCTGAACCAGTCGTTGTGTCTATAAATGTTGGTATATCTGGGACAGTAGTTGTGTCTGACACTGTCGTTGTTGTGTCTATCATCGTTGTTATGCCTGGGACAGTAGTTGTGTCTGACACAGTCATCGTTGTGTCTATCACTGTCGTTATACCTGGGACAGAAGTTGTGTCTGACCCAATTGTTGTGTCTATCACTGCTATTTTACTGGGGACAGTAGTTGTGTCTGACTCAGCCGTTGTTGTGTCTATAACTGTTATTATAACTGGGGCAGTAGTTGTGCCGGCCACTATCGTTGCTGTGTCTATGACTGTTGTTATATCTGGGACAGTAGTTGTGTCTGACATAGTCCTTGTTGGGTCTCGCACTGTTGTTATACCTGGGGCAGTAGTTGTGTCTGACACATTCGTTTGCCTGTCTATCACTGTCGTTATGCCTGGGAAAGTAGTAGTTGGGTCTGACACTGTCGTTGTTGTGTCTATCATTGTTGTTATACCTGGGACAGTAGGTGTGTCTGAAACAGCCGTTGTGTCTATCACTGTCGTTATATTTGGGACAGTAGTTGTGTCTGACACTGTCGTTGTTGTGTCTATCATTGTTCTAATGCCTGGGACAGTAGTTGTGTCTGACACAGTCGTTATTGTGTCGATCACTGTTGTTATATCTGGGTCAGTACTTGTGTCAGACACAGTTGTTGTGTCTATCACTGTCGTTATATCTGGGACAGTAGTTGTGTCGGACACAGACGTTTTTGTGTCTGTCACTGTTGTTGTATATGGGACAGTAGTTGTGTCTGATATAGTCCCTGTTGGGTCTCGCACTGTTGTTGTACCTGGGACAGTAGTTGTGTCTGACACACTCGTTGTGTCTATCACTATTGTTTTACCTAGGACAGTATTTGTGTCTGACCCAATTGTTGTGTCTATCACTGCTGTTTTACTGGGGACAGTACTTGTGTCTGACTCAGCCGTTGTTGTGTGTATGACTGTTGTTATATCTGGGAGAGTAGCTGTGTCTGACACAGTCGTTGTCGTGTTAATCACTGTTGTTAAACCTGGGACAGTAGTTGTGTCTGACACTGTCATTGTTGTGTCTATCACTGTCGTTATATCTGGGACAGCAATTGGGTCTGACACAGGTGTTGTTGTGTCTATCACTGTTGTTATACCAGGGACAGTAGTTGTGTCAGACACAGGCGTTGTTGTGTCAATCACGGTCATTATCTTTAGGACAGTGGTTGTGTCTGACACAGTCGTTTGTGTGTCTATCACTGTGGTTACGCCTGGGAAAGTAGTTTTGTCTGACACAGCCGTTGTTGTGTCTAGCACTGTTGTTATACCTGGGACAGTAGTTGTGTCTGACAGAGTCGTTGCTGTGTCTATGAGTGTTGTTATAACTGGGATGGTAATTGTGTCTGACACAGTCATTGTGTTTATCACTGTTGTCATACCTGGGAGAGATGTTGTGTCTGGCACAGCCGTTGTTGTGTCTATCAATGATGTTATATCTCGCACAGAAGTCGTGTCTGACACAGTCGTTGTTGTGTCTATCACCGTTGTTTTACCTTTGCCAGTAGTTGTATCTGTCTCAGTCCTTGTGTCTATCCCTGTTGTTATATCTGGGACAGTAATTGTGTCCGACACAATCGTTGTTGTGTCCATCACTGTTTTATCTGGGACAGTAGTTGGGTTTGATACAGTTTTTGTGTCTATTCCTGTTATTTCTGGGACAGGAGTTGTGTCTGACACAGTTGTTGTTGTGTCTATCACTGTTGTTATATCTGGGACAGTAGTTCTGTCTGACACAGTCATTGTTTTGTCTAGCCCTGTCGTTGTAACTGGGACAGTTGTTGTGTCTGAAACAATTGTTGTTGTGTTTAATACTGATGTTATATCTGGGACAGTTGTTGTGTCTGACACAGACGTTGTTGTGTCTAGCACTGCTGTTATTTCTGTGACAGGAGTTGTATCTGACACAGTCGTTTGTGTGTCTATCACTGTTGTTATATCTGGGGCAGTAGTTGTGTCTGACACAGTCGTTGTTGTGTCTATCATCGTTGTTATACGTGGGACAGTAGTTGTGTCTGACACAGTCATTGTGTCTATCACTGTGGTTATACCTAGGACAGTAGTTGAGTCTGACAGAGTTGTTGTTGTGTCTATCACTGATGTTATATCTCGGACAGAAGTTGTGTCTGACACAGTCGTTGTTGTGTCTATGACCGTTATATCTGGTACAGTAGTTGTGTCAGATATAGTTGCTGTGTCTATTACTGTTGTTATATCTGGGACAGTAGTTGTGTCTGACACAGTCATTGTGTCTATCACCGTTGTTTTACCTGGGTCAGTAGTTGTGTCTGACTCAGTCCTTGTGTCTATCACTGTTGTTATATCTGGGACAGTAATTGTGTCTGACACAGTCGTTCTTGTGTCTATAACTGTTATATCTGGGACAGTCATTGTGTCTGACATAGTTGTTGTGTCAATCACTGTTGTTATATCTGTGACAATAGTTGTGTCTGACACAGTTGTTGGTGTGTCTATTACTGTTGTTATAACTGGGACACTAGTTGTGTCTGACACAGTCGTTGCTGTGTCTAGCACTGTTGTCATATCGGGGGCAGTAGTTGTGTGTGAAAAAGTCATTTTTGTATCTGGAACAGTACTTGTCTCTGCCACAGTAGTTGTTTCTGACATAGTCATTGTGTCTGGAACAGTAGTTGTCTCTAACACAGTATTTTTGTATAACACAGTAGTTGTCTCTGGCATAGTGGTTGTGTCTGACACTACATCTAAGGCTGCTGGTACAGTCGTTGTGGACTCTGCAACTTGCATTGTCGCCGACACAATCACTGTGCTTCGTCCAGTAGTTATCTCCGGTAGAGTAGTAGTCTTCTTCGTCGTTGTTTCCGTGCCTACACTAGTGCCTGATTGGGCGGTTTCTGTTTCGGCTACTGTCGTTGTGTCTGCTGTTCTTGTCTGTGGTAAAAGACTAGTGCCTGATTGGGTCGTTTTCTCTGACACAGTTTCTGTTTCGGCTAGTGTTGTTGTGTCTGCTGTTGTTATCTCTGGTAAAAGACTAGTGCCTGATTGGGTGGTTGTCTCTGACACAATTTCTGTTTCGGCTACTGTCATTGTCTCTGCTGACGTTGTCTCTGGTACAGTGGTAGGTTTAGTCGTTGATGTCTCAGCATCAGTCATCTCTGGTAAATGACTAGTGCCTGATTGGGTGGTTGTCTCTGACACAGTTTCTGTTTCGGTTACTGTCGTTGTGTCTGCTGTTGTTGTCTCTGGTAAAAGACTAGTGCCTGATTGGGTGGTTGTCTCTGACACAGTTTCTGTTTCGGCTACTGTCGTTGTGTCTGCTGTTGTTGTCTCTGGTAAAAGACTAGTGCCTGATTGGTTGGTTGTCTCTGACATAGTTTCTGTTTCGGCTACTGTTGTTGTGTCTGCTGTTGTTGTCTCTGGTAAAAGACTAGTGCGTGATTGGCTGGTTGTCTCTGACACAGTTTCTGTTTCGGCTACTGTCATTGTGTCAGCTGTTGTTGTTTCTGGTACAGTGGTAGTCTTAGTCGTTGATGTTTCAGCATCAGTCATCTCTGGTAAATGACTAGTGCCTGATTGGGTGGTTGTCTCCGACACAGTTTCGGTTTCGGCTACTTTCGTTGTGTCGACTGGTGTTGTTTCTGGCACAGTGGTAGTCTTAGTCGTTGATGCTTCAGCATCAGTCATCTCTGGTAAATGACTAGTGCCTGATTGGGTGGTTGTCTCTGACACAGTTTTTGTTTCAGCTACTGTCGTTGTGTCTTCTGTTGTTGTCTCTGGTACAGTGGTTGTCTTAGTCATTGATGTTTCAGCATCAGTCATCTCTGGTAAAAGACTAGTGCCTGATTGGGTGGTTATATCTGACACAGTTTTTGTTTCAGCTACTGTCGTTGTGTCTTCTGTTGTTGTCTCTGGTACAGTGGTTGTCTTAGTCATTGATGTTTCAGCATCAGTCATCTCTGGTAAAAGACTAGTGCCTGATTGGGTGGTTATATCTGACACAGTTTTTGTTTCAGCTACTGTCGTTGTGTCTTCTGTTGTTGTCTCTGGTACAGTGGTTGTCTTAGTCATTGATGTTTCAGCATCAGTCATCTCTGGTAAAAGACTAGTGCCTGATTGGGTGGTTGTATCTGACACAGTTTCTGTTTCGGCTACTGTCGTTGTGTCTGCTGTTGTTATCTCTGGTAAAAGACTAGTGCCTGATTGGGTGGTTGTCTCTGACACAGTTTCTGTTTCAGCTACTGTTGTTGTGTTGGCTTTTGGTGTCTCTGGTACAGTGGTAGTCGTGTTTACTCCAGTGGTTGTATCTGGAACCGTCGTACTGCGTGATACCCTGTTTGTGGCTGTTTCAAACACAGTCATAGTATCTGCGAAAGCTGTTGTGTTCACCACATACAGGTTTTCTGGTATGGTAGTTGTCTCTTGCTCAATTCTTGTCTCAGCTACGGTAGTAGTGTGTATGTCTGTGGTTAATCATATTTGGGTGATTCAGCATTAAGTGGTAAATTAACAGCGTATTTGCCACAGGGCAAAATGGGTAAAATTCTTAACACTTAAAATGTTCTGAGGGTATGACTCTGTACCCTCAAATTGTTGGGATAATTTATTTTTAAAGGTTCTTCAAGGAGCCAGTGACAACAAAGCCATCATCAATAATCAGTTAGACTGTTAGTATACAACAGTAATCATAGCACTGTTCCTAATTGACCAATTTGTAGAGTCTAATGCTCGAATATATGGCTGTGTAGGCAGGTTATGGTGAAATAAATACAGACAAAGAGAAAGGAAGAGTATAAAGTGTAAAGAAGAAGAGAGAGTCTAGCCCTCGGGTTTATTGCTTATATAGTTACATGGGTTCATTGTAGAGTATCACCCCCACCCCTTTCCTCCAATGGGGATCAAACATTCTTGGCTCTGCCAATAGGGATCCAGCATTCCTGGTCCCCATGGATACCAGTGGTCTGCCCACCACTACAAGCTATATGGCCCCTATGGCCACCACCAACCTTGACCTTTTGAGTGTGGTGATCCCTATCCCAGCAGAGGGGGTAAGCCCTGAGGACAATCACACCCAGACCTGCCAGCACCACTATGTCTATTTACATCCCACTCAGGCACCACCTACCCATACATATATATACATACATGCGCCTGGTCACGTACACCAATCAGTAATAGAACATTTGCTTTCCCACCTATGCCGAATATTGGAATATTTTACAAAGTGATGTGGACAAATACTACCCCATCCCCCCAATCTGCGTCCCCTCAATTTATTTTCTGGCGAAAACCCTGATTATATAATAGTGTACAATATTATTCAGCAGCGTAAATCTCACGAGTTTTCACAATACGGGTATTCCGAGTTGTGCAAAGTGAGAATGGGATGTCCCAAGACCTAATCCAAAAGAGGGCGCTGGGATACAATTAGTGACAGTTGTGTAGGTCTGTATAGAATTTGTATAGTAAGAGCATTTAAACAGAGGTCAGCACTGGTATTTAATCACAGGTGTAGGCAAGGTGAGACAGTCGATGGTCTGACAGTGAAACTCCATTATAGCGTATTCTGATTTAACGCGAATTCGGATATAACGCGATGATTCATTGGACCCAGAATTGTTTAATTCTAGGGTAATTCAGTAAACTGAACCCCAATTTAACTCGACCCAGATTTGTGTCATGACCGCATTATTTGGATCTGAACGATCGCGTTATAATGGGGTCATACTGTATATACAGCTTGCATTAGTAGTGATCGATGACTTAACCAGGGACGATGGCATAGATCAGCTGACAGGCTCACAAGCCTAACTTACAGCTGAATAGGATAAGTAAGTAAGTGAGTTCACAGTACAGAGGTCATTGAAGCATAATTAAGGTACATACTCCCACTTATCATAAGTGTGTGTGTGTGTGTGTGTGAGTTGGGGAGGGGAGGGTGAGTCACCCCCCCCTCATGGCTGAACCCGTGACCTATCCAACAATATTACCCACACCATTAACACCACTTCCAGATTCATGAGAGCATCCACTTGAAACCTCTGCATTGTGCTATAATGGTGTTATATATCACAGTAGTGTTGCTTACAATTTCATCATATTAATTAGCTGAGGTAACTCTTACCGATAGTGGATGGTATGCTTGTGGGAGCAGTTGTTGAGTCCAGTACAGTTGTTCCTGGACTGAGAGTAACCAGAGTAGCAGTTGTAGCTGGAGATGACGTCACTGTTTGCGGTCCAGTAGTGCTCTCTGAAAATATTAATATAATTGAATTAAAGCTGCATAGTCTGCTGAAAACATCAAATTTTCTAAATCAAAATAAGTATCTAGATTTGATTCTACATATCTAACTGAGGTACTGATGCACTCTGCATTTATTAAACATTTGCCACCACATAGAATGGAAGGCTGAAACAATTTAAAAGAACGTCTTACTGCAGAAGCCTATGGTGTCGCTTTGACGTGCTTGTCAAAACTAATTTAGCATATTTGCACTTCAAATATCTCAAAAGTTAGCCATTTTAAATCAAAGTTGCGTCAAGCTAATGTAAGGTAGATTATAACGATTAACCTAATATTGTTTATCTCAGAAAATGACAGAAACTCAAAACCATCGAACTATGCAGCTTTAAGCATTTGGTGAATAGAATATTACACAAAATCCCCAGTAGCTGACACAAAATATTCAATATCTACCTGCCCCACTACAAATGAAACCGACCACTAAATATGGCCAACACAGTGGAATGCGTCTGGTGGCTGACTCCTGACTCCTGACTCCTCCAGCACTATCATCAATCAAAATGTGTCAATAAGTATCAGTGTACATCATCCACAATTTTCATTTAACTAGTCTAGTCATCGTGAAAATGATTTGTGTAAATAGCTACAAGCATATATGGTCAGAAGACTAGTGCTTCGGCACTGACACATGTGTTATTCTGATGAATAAAATGCTTACCATCCCCAAATTAAGAATTATTAATGACTCTATATTCATGATTGTTTTATATTGCCTAAATCTACGTTTGTTTGAATATGTCACATTGAATTAGATGAATTTAATGTCCAAAGTCCATGATTATTCATTTACCAGATATATCAATTTTAGTTATCTATTATATTTATGTGATGTATAATGCATTATGCGAGTATAAATGCAAGGGTAACATGTACATCCTATATTTCATCATGCGCATTGGTGGAGCGCCCCACCCGACCCTCCATCCCACTCCCAGCTGTTGGGTAATTGCCGGGCGGGCGCCCGGCGGAGTAAAGTATTCATTCATCTGAATATGACATTTGTCAGCGCCGGAGCACTGGTCTTCCGGGCCATCTTACTATTGGAATTGACAGTCTATATAATCTAAGCTTGATCAGTGCTGTATTAGTGAGTTACTCTATATGCAATTAAAATACCTTTGAGGGTGGTGGTTTGCGCGTGGGAACTTGTTTCTGTGCCAGTGGTAGTTCCTATTACGGCTGTTGTAATGCTGGTCCTCTCTGCTGGACTTGTTGTTTTTAGCACAGTTGTTGTCTCAGGCAGACTAGTTGTTTCTCGTACAGTAGTTATTTCTCCAACAGTAGTAGTGACATCAGAACTTGTATCTGCCACTGTAGTTGTTGGTCCTACAGTTGTTATATCTGGAGTTGATGTTTGTGCCTCGGGAGTTGTGAGATAAATAGTAGTTTCTTCAGGAGTTGTTGCTTCTGCTGTAGTTGTTGAAGAATCAATACTAGTTGCTTCTGCAAGTTTTGTTGTCAAATCGGGATTTGTTCTCTCTGTCACTGTTGTGACATCAGGAGTTGTCTGGACTACCGTTGTTGTAATATCAGTTGTCTTTGACAGCGTTGCTGTTTTATCAGAAGTTGTTTCTGCTACCATTGTTGTGACATCAGAAGTTGTTCCTGTTACTTCTGTGACAGCAGGAGTTGTATCTAATGGCGTTGTTGTGACAGCAGGAGTTGTATCTAATGATGTTGTTTTGACAGCAGGAGTTGTATCTAATGATGTTGTTGTGACAGCAGGAGTTGTATCTAATGATGTTGTGGTGACAGCAGAAGTTGTATCTAATGATGCTGTTGTGACAGTAGGAGTTGTATCTAATGATGTTGTGGTGACAGCAGGAGTTGTATCTAATGATGTTGTGGTGACAGCAGGAGTTGTATCTAATGATATTGTTGTGACAGCAGGAGTTGTATCTGATACTGTTGTTGTGACAGCAGACATTGTTTCTGCTACTGTTGTTGTCACATCAGGATATGTTTTTTCTGCTACTGTTGTTGTCACATCAGATGTTGTTTCTACTACTGTTGTTGTCACATCAGGAGATGTTGTTTCTGCTATTGTTGTTGTCACATCAGATGTTGTGTCTACTACTGTTGTTGTCACATCAGGAGATGTCTCTGCTACTGTTGTTGTCACATCAGATGTTGTTTCTACTACTGTTGTTGTCACATCAGATGTTTCTGCTACTGTTGTTGTCACATCAGATGTTTCTGCTACTGTTGTTGTCACATCAGGAGATGTTTCTGCTACTGTTGTTGTCACATCAGATGTTGTTTCTGCTACCATTGTTGTCACATCGGGAGATGTAGTTTCTGCTACTGTTGTTGTATCACCAGATGATGTTGTTTCTGATACTGTTGTTGTAGCATCAGACGATGTTGTTTCTGCTACTGTTGTTGTCACATCTGGAGAAGTTGTTTCTGCTACCGTTGTTGTCACATCGGGAGATGTTGTTTCTGCTACTGTTGCTGTAACATCAGAAGTAGTTTCAGTCACTATGACCATATCATCAAATATTGTAGTTGCTACTATTGCAGTTACACACAGAGTGGCTGTTACGTACTACTATAGTAGCCGTTGAATCGGGTGTTGTTTGTGCTACACTTGTTGTGAACATTTGCGTTTGTTGTTTCTGTGTACATTCATGTCATACATATGTTAATAACAACTGAAACATCACCTTAAAAACAATAACACTTGTTTAGGAAACTAGCTGGCTTGAAGGTAGAATCAAGTACATACCTATCAAGATCGAATGGAGTATAACCCCATTAAACCAAACGTGAAGGGACCCTAGACATTTGTTTGGATTAACCGATCATTGGTTTAGCCAAGCTTTGGCTTCGACTTTGACTTGGCTTTGGCAAAAATGCGGGTTCATTATGAATGTAATATACACGGTATGTGGACACTTTGATTATTGTTTTTTATGTATATGCAGTATAACCTCATTAAACCAAGCTCGGTTAAACCAAACGATCGGTTAATCCAAAATGTTTTCGCCGGCCCGGCAAAATACTACCATTTATCATAAAAAAAGTCAGTGGGGTCTCAGATGACCTGATAACCACATGCAAGTTTGGTTTAACCATACAGGAAGTGGCCTGGGGCCCAACAATTTTGCTTGGATTAACCGATAATTTGGATTAACCAACTTTGGTTTAACCAACTTTTTTATATGATAAATGGTAGTATTTTGCCAGGCTGCCGAAAAAAGTTTGGATTCACCGATCGTTTGGTTTAACCAAGCTTGGTTTAACAGGGTTGTACTGTATTACTATTCATAGTCCGTCTCCCTTGTTGGTAGATCGTGGGGTCGTGGTTTTAATGACTTAAAAATTGATACTTGTCGCTTCCTACCCTGGAATTATTAGGATAGGGTAAGGACTGGTTAGCTCAGTGTCAGGATAATGTGACTGAGTGGGATATCAGGTCATGGTGCTGGTGGCCTGGTCTTCTACTGGGGCATAACTATAAAATCGCCATGAATGCGCACTGTCGCAAGTCGGTAACCGTTCTGATATGACCTTAGATGTTGCTAGGACGTAAAACAACGACAAACAAAAACATATTGCTCTCTAGCCAGGCACTCGGCCTTACTAGGATAGGGAGAGGATCGGTGGAATGAGGAAGACAAATTGCTGGCGATTGACGATTCCCCTGCTTAAAGTTCCATAGCCCGATCAAAACCTCAAATTTCCAAAACCAAAACAATTATCTAGGTTTGATTCTACATATTTAACTTAGATGTTGGTGCACTAATTAAACATTTGTCGCCATATAGAAGGGAATACTGAAGCAATTTAATAGAACCTGTTACTACAGAAGCCTTTGGTGTCAGAGTTCTTGGCATGCTTGCCAAAATTAATTTTGCGTGGTTGCACTTAAAATATCTCAAAAGTTGGTAATTTAAAATCAAAGTTATTTAAAACTAAAATAAGGTAGATTATAGTGATCAATCTAACATATTTATCTCAGAAAATGACAGAAACTCAAAACCATCGGACTATGCAACTTTAATCAACAAATGTAACCACCAAAAACACATTCTCGACAAAGAGTAAAGACTGGAGTCTGTGAGGGAAAGGTATACCCCCAGTCATACGAGACCTGCGTTCGCTTATGATCGATTCGGGATGTCAAAATGTCGTCCTTACGACTGCCTTATGTGCTGGCGCCACGAGGTCGCCAACCTCCCGGCGACCATTTCGGATGCAAGGAGGATGCAGCTGCTGCACCTGCAACCTCCTTGCGTCCAGTGCAGTCGGCACCAGGTTGCCAATGGTTGCTGACATGGTGCTGCCAGGTCACTGACCTCTTAGTTGGTGAGTTGGCGGTGCCAAAAAATGCAAGGCCGTGCCCACTGTGTGGTCGGCGCCAGGGTGCCGACCCGGTGCCGACCGCATTTTTGAATCATTGTATCGAGTGGGACGCTGGGTTGTTGGCTACGTTTTGGGCGTTAAGAGGTTGGCAGCGAACGCTGGCTCTCGTGTGACCGGGGTATTACTCACTCCCATCAGCTACTTGCTAGAGTGAGGTAGAGCATGATTCCCTCACATAGATTGATATGATCTCTCTATGTAGATTGGTTGGTTATTGGAGTTTTACATCCTGGAAACATCTAAGGTCATATCAGGCCGGGACCCGGCTTGTGACAGTGCACACTCATGACAACTTCTTAGTGCTGCCCCACTGGAAAATCAGGCTGCTGTCACCGTGACCTGATATATCCCACTCAGTCACATTATCCTGACACTGAGCTAACCAGTCATTGCCCTATCCTATTAATGCTGAGCACCAGGCTCGGAAGTGACAAGTATCAATTTTTTAAGTCATTGGTTTGAGTCGACCGGGAACAGAACTCCCGATCTCCCGCATGCGAGGCCCACGTTCTACCGGTTCTCTCTCTATGTTATGTAACAACATTGAAATATGCTTAGAACAGAATTGTGAACAAGCAACCCACTGCAATTGAAGATCACCAATGAGTCCCTGCAGACAATATTTATGTTTCTCTGAATCATACCATTGCTATTAATAGGTCTCAGCTGTCTGTATTTTGGCTGTATTATAGCCTCAGGACATATACTGATATAATGAATAACAGAAATACCTGTGGCAGTGGTAGAGTCTGTCTGAGTAGGTGTGTCTGTCATAGTGGTAGTTTCTATTATAGGCCTAGCGTTTGTCACTGGAATCATAGTAGTGCTTGCAATACTGGTTATCTCGCGAACAATTACAGTTTGTGGCAAAGTAGTTGTCATATTAACGGTAGTAGTTTCTATTAGAGTGACTGGTGTCTTTGAGATCGTTGTTTTTTCTGGTACAGTCGTTGTCATTGGGGAAGGAGTGCTTTCTGCAACAGTCATGTCTGGGGCAGTGGTTCGTTCGATTACCATTGTTGCCTCTGTGACACTGGATGTTTCTGCTACTTTTATTGTTTCTGAAACTGTTGTAATGTCTGAACGAGTGGCGTCTGGGATAGGAGTCATTCCTGAAATAGTTGTGTCAGCAGCAGTGTTTGTTGGGGAAGTTTTCCCTGCAATGGTGGTTTCTGCTACTGCCGTTCTATCTGGGACTGTAATAGTTGCAGCAACACTTTTGTCCGATAGAGTAGTTGTTTGCGTAGTAGTTCTCATGACAGTTGTGTCTGGGACAACAACTATTTCTGCTACTGTCGTTGTTCCTGAGACTGTGGTAATTTCAGAAAGCATTGTGATCGGGACAGTAGTAATGTTTAGCTTTGCTACTTTTGTTGTGTCTGGGACAATAGTGGTTTTTCCAACTGTTGACTCTGGGATGATGGTGGGTGTATGTGTGACTGTTGTCTCTGATACTGTAGTTATATCTGCAAGAGTCGGGTCTGGTAGAGTGGTTGTTTTGGCTAGCATTGTTATTTCCGAGAAGGTAGTTATTTCCCCAACAGTTGTGTCTCGGATGATAGATGCTTTTGCTGCTAACGTTGTCTCTGAGACAGTGGTAGTGTCAGTTGTGTTTGAGACGGTGATTGGGTCGGGGACTGTCATTGTGTCTGGGACTGTACTGTTTTCTGGAATAGTGGTGTCTGATTTTGCCGTCACACTTTTCTTGGGAACAGTAGTTTCTCGAACTGTCAGGTCTAGAGTAGTGGTTGTTTCTGGTACTGTCGTTGTTTCTAGGATGGTGGTTGTTTCTGGTATTGTCATTCTGTCTAGGATAGTGGTTGTTTCTGGTACTGTCGTTCTTTCTAGGACAGTGGTTTTTTCTGGTACTGTTGTTCTGTCTAGGATAGTGGTTGTTTGTGGTACTGTCGTTCTTTCTAGGACAGTGGTTGTTTGTGGTACTGTCGTTCTGTCGACGATAGTGGTTGTTTCTGGTATTGTCGTTCTTTCTAGGATAGTGGTTGTTTCTGGTACTACCGTTCTGTCTAGGACAGTGGTTGTTTCTGGTACTGTCATTATGTCTAGGATAGTGGTTGTTTCTGGTACTGCCGTTCTTTCTAGGACAGTGGTTGTTTCTGGCACTGTCGTTCTGTCTAGGATAGTGGTTGTTTCTGGTACTGTCGTTTTGTCTAGCACAGTGGTTGTTTCTGGTACTTTGTCTGTGACAGTGGTTGCTTCTGCTGCTGTCTTTTCTGTAACAGTAGGAGTTATCACTGGTACAGAAGTAGTTGTATCTGGTACACTAGTCGGTTCTGTAAATATTTTTGTCACAGGTGCAGAAGTAGTTATGTCTGGAACAGTATCTGGGTTTGTAGTAGTTCTTCCAATAGTTGTGTTGGGGACAGGGAATGTTTCTACAACTGTCATTGTCTCTGGGACAGTTGTAATTCTTGTGTCGTCGTGGCCACTGGTTGTCTCGACTACTGTTGTTGCTACCTGACCAGTAGTAGTTTCGGTAATAATTGTGTCTGGGATTGTAGTTTCTGCTATCGTCATATCAGGGACAGTAGTTTTCTCTATTACTGTCATCGCTATCTGCCCAGTAGAAGTTTCTGTAGTAGTTAGTTCTGAGATTGTGGTTGTTTCTGCCACAGTTATACCGTGGACAGTGGATTTCTCTCTTACTGCCGTTGCTACTTGACCAGTAGTAGTTTCTGTAACAGTTGTGTTTGGGATTATTGTTTCTGGTACAGTCATGACTGGGAACATGGTTTTCTCAACTACTGAAGTTGCTTCTTGACTGGTAGTAGTTTCGATAATAGTAGTATCTGGGATCGTTGTTTCTTTCACAGTTGTGGCTGGGACAGAGTTACTTTCTGCTACTGTAGATGCTTCATGACCAGTAGTAGTTTCTGAAGTAGTTGTATCAGGCATTTTTGTTTCTGCTATAGTTATATCAGGGACAGTAGTTTTCTCTGTTACTGTTGTTGCTACCTGCCCAGTAGTAGTTTCTGTCGTAGTTAGTTCTGGGATTGTGGTTGTTTCTGCCACAGTTATATTGTGGACAGTTGTTTTCTCTGTGACTGTTGTTGCCACCAGACCAGTAGTAGTTTCGTTAACAGTTGTTTCTGGGATTGTTTTTGTTTCTACAGCAGTCATGTCGTGAACTGTGGATTCATCTGCAACTGTTGTTGCTTTTTGGCTAGTAGTCATTTCTGTATCAGTTGTGTCTGGGACAGTTGTTTGCTCTGCTATTGTCGTTGATACCTGCCCAGTAGTTGGTTCTGTACCAGTTGTGTATTGGTTTATGGTTGGATCTGCTACAGTTGTGTCTGGGACAGTTGTTTTCTCAACTACTGTAGTTTCTTCTTGACTGGCAGTTGTTTCGCCAATAGTTTTGGCTACGACAGTGGTTTTCTCTGCTACTGTCGTTGCTTTCTGAGCAGTACTAATTTCTGTAGCAGTTGTGTCCGGAATTGTGGTTGTTTCTGCTACAGTTGTGTCTGTGATTTTGGTTGTTTCTGCTAGAGTGGTGTCTGTATTTGTGGTAGTTTCTGCTACAGGTGTGTCTGAGATTATGGTTGTTTCTGCTACAGTTGTGTCCGGGACACGGGTTGTTTCTGCTACAATTGTGTCTGGGATTGTGGTTATCTCTGCTACCGTTGTATCTTGGATTGTGGTTGTTTCTGCTACAGTTGTATGTGGGATTGTAGTTGCTTGTACTACAGTTGTGTGTGGGATTGTGGTTGTTTCTGCTACAGTTGTGTCTGGGATTGTCGTTGTTTCTGGTACAGTTGTGTCTCGGGTTCTGGTTGTTTCTTCTACAGTTGTGTCTGGGATTGTGGTTGTTCCTGTTACAGTTGTGTCTGAGATTGTCGTTGTTTCTGCTACCGTTGTTTCTGGGACTATGGTTGTTTCTGCTCCAGTTGTGCCTGGGATTGTGGTAGTTTCTGCTACAGTTGTGTCTGGGACAGTGGTTGTTTCTGCTAAGGGTGTGTCTGGGATTGTGGTTGTTTCTGCTACAGTTGTATCTGGGAGTGTGGTTGTTTCTGCTACAGTTTTGCCTGGGATTGTGGTTGCTTCTGCTACAGTTGTGTCTGGGATTGTGGTTGTTTCTGTTACAGTTGTGCTTGGAATTGTCGTTGTTTCTGCTACAGTTGTGTATGGGATTGTGGTTGTTTCTGTTACAGGTGTGTCTGGGATTGTGGTTGTTTCCGCTAGAGGTGTGCCTATGATTGTGTTTGTATCTGCTACAGTTGTGTCTGGGATTGTGGTTGTATCTGCTACAGTTGTGTCTGGGATGGTGGTTGTATCTGCGACAGTTGTGTCTGGGATTGTGGTTGTTTCTGCTCCAGTTTTGCCTGGGATTGTCATTGTTTCTGCTACCGTTGTGTCTGGGATTGTGGTTGTATCTGCTACAGTTGTGTCTTGGATTTTGGTTGTTTCTGCTACAGTTCTGCCTAGGATTGTGGTTGTATCTGCTACAGTTGTGTCTTCGATTGTGGTTGTTTCTGCTACAGGTGTGTCTGGGGTTGTGGTTGTTTCTGCTACAGTTGTGTCTGGGATTGTGGTTGTTTCTGCCACAGTTGTGTCTGGCATTGTGGTTGTTTCTGCTACAGGTGTGTCTGGAATTGTGGTTGTTTCTGCTAGAGGTGTGCCTTGGATTGTGGTTGTTTCTGCTAGAGTTGTGTCTGGGAGTGTAGTTGTTTCAGCTACAGTTGTGCCTGGGATTGTGGTTCTTTCTGCTAAAGTTGTGCCTGGGATTGTGATTGTTTCTGCTACAGTTGTGTCTGGGATTGTGGTTGTTTCTGTGACAGGTGTGTCTGGAATCGTGGTTGGTTCTGCTATAGGTGTTCCTGGGATTTTGGTTATTTCTGCTACAGTTGGGTCTGGGCGTGTAGTGGTTTCTGGTACAGTTGTGTCTGGGATTGTTGTTCTTTCGGCTACAGTTGTACCTGGGATTGTGATTGTTTCTGCTACAGTTGTGTGTGGGATTGTGTTTGCTTTTACTACAGTTGTGTGTGGGATTGTGGTTGTTTGTGCTACAGTTGTGTGTGGGATTGTGCTTGTTTCTGCTACAGTTGTGTCTGGGGTTCTGGTTGTTTCTGCTACAGTTGTGTGTGGGATTGTGGTTGTTTCTCCTACAGTTGTGTGTGGGATTGTGGTTGTTTCTGCTACAGTTCTATCGGGGATTGTGCTTTTTTCTTCTACAGTTGTCTCTCGGATGGTGGGTGTTTCTGCTACTGTTATGTCTGGGAATGTGATTGTTTCTGCTACAGTTGTGCTTGGGATTGTGGTTGTTTCTGCTGCAGTTGTTTCTGTGATTGTGGTTGTTTCTGCTCCAGTTGTGCCTGTCATTGTTGTTGTTTCTGCTACAGGTGTGTCTGACATTGTGGATGTTTCTGCTACAAGTGTGCCTAGGATTGTGCTTGTTTCTGCTACAGTTGTGTCTTGGAGTGTGGTTGTTTCAGCTACAGTCGTGTCTGGGATTGTGGTTGTTTCTGCTACACTTGTGTCTGGGGTTCTCGTTGTTTCTGCTACACTTGTGTCTGGGGTTCTGGTTCTTTTTGCTACAGTTGTGTCTGGCATTGTGGTTCGTTCTGCTACAGTTCTGTCTTGGATCGGGGTTGTTTCTGCCACTGTTGTGTCTGGTATTGTGGTTGTTGGTGCTACAGTTTTGTCTGGGATTGTGGTTGTTTCTGCTACAGTTCTGTCTGGCGTTCTAGTTGTTTCTGCTATTGTTGTTTCTGGGATTGTGGTTGTTTCTGCTATAGTTGTGGTTGGGATTGTGGTTGTTTCTGCTACTGTTGTGTCTGGGATTGGGGTTGTTTCTGCTACAGTTTTGTCTGGGATTGTGGTTGTTTCTGCTACTTTTGTGTCTGGGATTGTGGTTGTTTCTGCTATGGTTGTCTCAGGGATTGCGGTTGTTTTTGCTACAGTAGTGTCTGAGATTGTTGTTGTTTCTGCTACAGTTATGCCTGGGATTGTGGTTGTTTCTGCGACAGTTGTGTCTGATACACTGGTTGTTTCTGCTACAGCTGTCTCTGGGATTGTGATTGTTTTTGCTACAGTTGTGTCTGGGATTGTGGTTGTTTCTGCTATAGTTGTGTCTGGGGTTCGGGTTGTTTCTGCTACAATTGTTTCTGGGATTGTGGTTGTTTCTGCTATAGTTGTGTCTGGGGTTGTGGTTGTTTCTGCTACACTTGTGTGTGCAACACTGCTAGTTTCTGCTACATTTGTGTCTGGGATTATGGTTCTTTTTGCTACAGTTGTATCTGGGGTTCTGGTTGTTTCTGATACAGTTGTGTCTGGGCTACTGGTTGTTTCTGCTAGAGTTCTCGCTGGGATTGTGGTTGTTTCTGCCACAGTTGTGTGTGGGATTGTGGTTGTTTCTGCTACAGTTGTGTGTGGGATTGTGGTTGTTTCTGCTACAGTTGTGTGTGGGATTGTGGTTGTTTCTGCTACAGCTGTGTCTGGGGTTCTGGTTGTTTCTGCTACAACTGTGTCTGGGATTGTGGTTGTTTCTGCTATAGTTGTGTCTGGGATTGTGGCTGTTTCTGCTACAGTTGTGGCTGCTACACTGCTTGTTTCTGCTACAGTTGTGTCTGGAATTGTGGTTGTTTTTGCTACAGTTGTATTTGGGCTTCTGGTTGTTTCTGATACAGTTGTGTCTGGGTTCCTGGTTGTTTCTGCTAGAGTTCTCCCTGGTATAGTGGTTGTTTCTGCCACAGTTGTGTGTGGGATTGTGGTTGGTTCTGCTACAGTTGTGTGTGGGATTGTGGTTGCTTCTGCTACTGTTGTGTCTGTTATTGTGGTTGTTTCTGCTACTGTTGTGTCTGTGATTGTGGATGTTTCTGCCACAGTTGTGTCTGGGATTTTGGTTGTTTTTGCTACAGTTGTGTCTGGGATTGTAGTTCTTTCTGCTAGAGTTGTGTCAGTGATTGTTGTTGTTTGTGTTACAATTGTGTCTGGGATCGTGGTTGTTTTTGCTACCGTTGTCCCTGGGATTGTGGTTGTTTCTGCTACAGTTGTGTTCGGGGTTCTGGTTGTTTCTCCTACAGTTGTGTTAGGGATTGTGGTTGATTCTGATGGAGTTCTGTTGGGGATTGTGGTAGTTTCTGCTACAGTTGTATCTGGAACACCGGTTGTTTCTGCTACTGTTGTGTCTGGGATTGTCGATGTTTCTGCTATAGTTGTGTCCGGGATTGTGGTTGTTTCTGCTCCTGTTGTGTCTGGGATTGTGGTTGTTTCTGGTACAGTCGTGCCTGGGATTTTGGTTGTTTCTGTTACAGTTGTGTCTGGGATTGTGGTTGTTTCTGCTACGGTTGTGTTTGGGGTTGTGGTTGTTTCTACTACAGTTGTATCTGGGATTGGGGTTGTTTCTGCTACTGTTGTGCCTAGGATTGTGGTTGTTTCTGCTACAGTTGTGTCTAGGGTTGTGGTTGTTTCTGCTATAGGTGTGTCTGGGATTGTGGTGGTTTCTGATACAGTTGTGTCTGGTACTGGGGTTGTTTCTGCTACAGTTGTGTTTGGGGTTGTGGTTGTTTCTGCTACAATTGTCTCTGGGGTTCTGGTTGTTTCTACTGAAGTTGTGTCTGGAATTGTGGTAGTTTCTGCCACTGTTGTGTCTGGGATTGTGATTGTTTGTGCTAAAGTTGTGTCTGGGTTTCTGGTTGTTTCTGCTACTGTTGTATCTGGGATTGTGGTTGTTTCTGCTACGGTTGTGTCTGGGATTGTGGTTGTTTCTGCTCCAGTTGTGTCTGGGATTGTGGTTGTTTCTGCTATAGTTGTGTCTGGGATTGTGGTTGTTTCTGCTACAGATGTCTCTGGGATTGTGGTTGTTTTTGCTACAGTTGTGTCTGGGATTGTGGTTGTTTTTGCTACAGTTGTGTCTGAGATTGTGGTTGTTTCTTCTACAGTTGTGTCTGGGGTTCTGGTTATTTCTTCTACAGTTGTGTCTGGGCTTCTGGTTGTTTCTGCTAGAGTTCTCCCTGGGATTGTGATTGTCTCTCCTACAGTTGTGTCTGGGATTGTGGTTGTTTCTCCTAGAGTTGTGTCTGGGATTGTGGTTGTTTCTGCTACAGTTGTGTTTGGGATTGTGGTTGTTTCTGCTACAGTTGTGTCTGGGATTGTGGTTGTTTTTGCTACCGTTGTGTCTGAAATTGTGGTTGTTTCTGCTACAGTTGTGTCTGGGGTTCTGGTTGTTTCTTCTACAGTTGTGTCTGGGCTTCTGGTTGTTTCTGCTAGAGTTCTCCCTGGGAGTGTGGTTGTCTCTGCTACAGTTGTGTCTGGGATTGTGGTTGTTTCTGCCACAGTTGTGTCTGGGATTGTGGTTGTTTTTACTACCGTTGCGTCTGGGGTTCTGGCTGTTTCTGCCTCAGTTGTGTCTGGGATTGTGGTTGTTTCTACTACCGTTGTGTCTGGGGTTCTGGTTGTTTCTGTCACAGTTGTGTCTGGGATTGTGGTTGTTTCTGCTCCAGTTGTGTGTGGAATTGTGGTTGTTTCTGCTACAGTTGTGTGTGGAATTGTGGTTGTTTCTGCTACAGTTGTGTCTACGATTGAGGTATTTTCTGCTACAGTTGTGTCTGCGGTTCTGGTTGTTTCTGCAACAGTTCTCTTTGGGATTGTGGTTGTTTCTGCTATAGTTGTGTCTGGGATTGTGGTCATTTCTGCTACAGATGTCTCTGGGATTGTGGTTGTTTCTGCTACAGTTGTGTCTGGGATTTTGGTTGTTTCTGCTACAGTTGTGTCTGGGATTGTGGTTGTTTTTGCTACCATTGTGTCTGAAATTGTGGTTGTTTCTGCTACAGTTGTGTCTGGGGTTCTGCTTGTTTCTTCTACAATTGTGTCTGGGCTTCTTGTTGTTTCTGGTAGAGTTCTCCCTGGGAGTGTGGTTCTCTCTGCTACAGTTGTGTCTGGGATTGTGGTTGTTTCTCCTAGAGTTTTGTCTGGGATTGTGGTTGTTTCTGCTACAGTTGTGTCTGGGATTGTGTTTGTTTCTGCTACAGTTGTGTGTGGGATGGTGGTTGTTTCTGCTACAGTTGTGTGTGGGATTGTGGTTGTTTCTGCTACTGTTGTAACTGGGATTGTGGTTGTTTCTGCTACAGTTGTGTCTGGGACACTGGTTGTTTCTGCTCGCGTTGTGTCTGGGATTGTGGTTGTTTTTGCTACAGTTGTGTTTGGGATTGTGGTTGTTTCTGCTACAGTTGTGTCTGGGACACTGGTTCTTTCTGCTACAGTTGTGTCTGGGATTGCAGTTGTTTTTGCTACAGTTGTGTCTGGGATTGTGCTTGTTTCTGCTACTGTTGTCTCTTTGATTCTGGTTGTTTCTGCTACAATTGTGTCTGGGATTGTCGATGTTCCTGCTATAGTTGTGTCCGGGATTGTGGTTGTTTCTGCTCCTGTTGTGTCTGGGATTGTGGTTGTTTCTGGTCCAGTCGTGCCTGGGATTGTGGTTGTTTCTGCTACAGTTGTCTCTGGGATTGTGGTTGTTTCTGCTACGGTTGTGTTTGGGGTTGTGGTTGTTTCTGCTATAGGTGTGTCTGGGATTGTGGTGGTTTCTGCTACAGTTGTGTCTGGGACTGGGGTTGTTTCTGCTACAGTTGTGTCTGGGGTTGTGGTTGTTTCTGCTACAATTGTGTCTGGGGTTGTGGTTGTTTCTACTAAAGTTGTCTCTGGGATTGTGGTAGTTTCTGCTACTGTTGTGTCTGGGATTGTGGTTGTTTCTGCTAAAGTTGTGTCTGGGATTGTGGTTGTTTCTGCTACAGGCGTGCCTGGGATTGTGGCTGTTTCTGTTACAGTTGTGTCTGGGATTGTGGTTGTTTCTGCCACAGTTGTGTCTGGGATTGTGGTTGTTTCTACTACCGTTGTGTCTGGGGTTCTGGTTGTTTCTGCCATAGTTGTGTCTGGGATTGTGGTTGTTTCTGCTCCAGTTGTGTGTGGAATTGTGGTTGTTTCTGTTAGAGTTGTGTCTACGATTGAGGTTGTTTCTGCTAGAGTTGTGTCTGCGGGTCTGGGTGTTTCTGCTACAGTTGTGTCTGGGGCTCTGGTTGTTTCTGCTACAGTTGTGTCTGGGATTGTGGTTGTTTCTCCTACAGTTGTGTCAGGGATTGTGGTTGTTTCTACTACCGTTGTCTCTGCGATTGTGGTTGTTTCTGCTACAGTTGTGTCAGGGATTGTCATTGTTTCTGCTAAAGTTGTGTCTGGGAGTGTGGTTGTTTCTGCTAAGGTTCTGTGTGGGAGTGTGGTTGTTTCCTCTAGAGTTGTGTCTAGGATTGTGGTTGTTTCTGCTACAGTTGTCTCTGGGATTGTGGTTGTTTCTGATACAGTTGTGTTTGGGATTGTGGTTGTTTCTGCTAGAGCAATGTCTGAGATTGTGGTTGTTTCTGCTAGAGTTGTGTATGGGATTGTGGTTGTTTCTGCTAGAGTTGTGACTGGGATCGTGGTTGTTTCTACTACAGTTGTGTCTGGGATTGTGTTTACTTCTGCTAGAGTTGTGTCTGGGGTTCTGGTTGTTTCTGCTACAGTTGTGTCTGGGATTATGGTTGTTTCTGCTAGAGTTGTGTCTGGGATTGTGGTTCTTTCTGCTACAGTTGTGTCTGGGATTGTGGTTGTTTTTGCTACAGTTGTGTCTGGGATTTGGGTATTTTCTGCTACAGTTGTGTCTGCGGTTTTGGTTGTTTCTGCAACAGTTGTCTTTGGGATTCTGGTTGTTTCTGCTATAGTTGTGTCTGGGATTGTGATTGTTCCTGCTACAGATGTGTCTGGGATTGTGGTTGTTTCTGCTATAGTTGTGTCTGGGATTGTTTTTTTTTTTGCTACAGTTGTGTCTGAGATTGCGGTTGTTTCTGCTACAGTTGTGTCTGGGATTGTGGTTGTTTCTGTTACAGTTGTGTTGGGGACTGTGGTTCTTTCTGCTCCAGTTGTGTCTGGAGTTGTGGTTGTTTCTGCTACAGTTGTGTCGGGGATTGTGGTTGTTTCTACTACAGTTGTGTGTGTGGTTGTGGTTGTTTCTGCTACCGTTGTGTCTGGGATTGTAGTTGTTTCTGCTACAGTTGTGTCTTGGACAGTGGTTCTCTCTTCTACTGTAGTTGCTACCAGACCAGTACTAGTTTCTGTAGAACTTGTGTCTGGGATTGTCGTTGTTTCTACCACACTCATGCCGTGAACAGTGGATTTCTCTACGACTGTCGTTGCTAAATTCCTAGTACTAGTTTCTGTAACAGTTGTGTATGAGGTTGTGGTAGTTTCTGCTACAGTCGTATCTGGGACAGTAGTTTTCTCTACTACTGAAGTTGCTTCTTTACTGGTAGTAGCTTCGCTAGTGGCTGTGTCTGAGGTTGTTGTTTCTGCCATGGTTATATCTGGGACAGTGATTTTCCCAACTATTGCGGTTGCTTCTTGACTGGTAGTAGTTTCGCTAGTAGCTGTGTCTGAGATTGTTGTTTCTGCCACAGTTATATGTCCGACAGTGGTTTTCTCAACTAGTGTAGTTGCTTCTTGACTGGTAGTAGTCGTGACTGGGACAGGGGTTGTCTCAACTACTGTAGTTTCTTCTTGACTGGTAGTAGTTTCTGTACTAGTTGTGTCTGGGGCAGTTGTTGTCTCAACTACTGTAGCTCCTTCTTGACTGGTACTAGTTTCCATAGTAGTTGTGTCTGGGACATTGGTTGTCTCAACTACTGTAGTTTCTTCTTGACTGGTAGTAGTTTCCGTAGTAGTTGTGTCTGGGACATTGGTTGTCTCAACTACTATAGTTTCTTCTTGACTGGTAGTAGTTTCCGTAGCAGTTGTGTCTGGGACATTGGTTGTCTCAACTACTGAAGTTTCTTCTTGACTGGTAGTAGTTTCCGTAGTAGTTGTGTCTGGGACATTGGTTGTCTCAACTACTATAGTTTCTTCGTGACTGGTAGTAGTTTCCGTAGTAGTTATGTCTGGGACATTGGTTGTCTCAACTACTGTAGTTTCTTCTTGATTGGTAGTAGTTTTTGTAGTAGTTGTGTCTGGGACAGTGGTTGTCCCAACTACTGTAGTTTCTTCTTCATTGGTAGTAGTTTCCATAGCAGTTGTATCTGGGGATTGGACATTGGTCGTCCTTACCACTATCGTTGTCACCTTCCCAGTAGTAGTTTCTGGGACAAAGGTAGTTTTCGTAACAGTTGTTTCTTGCACAATAGATGTTTCCGCTACAGTCCTTGTCTTGGCTACTGTTCTTGTCTCTTGTGCAATCGTAGTTTCTGCAATGGTCGTGTCTAAGACAGTCGCAATGACTGTAGTAGTTTCTCCCCTAGTTGTGTCTGGGAATGTGGGTGTTTCCGCTACTATTGTTCTCTTTCGATGAGTTGTGTCTGGAATAGTGGATATTTTTCCTTCAGTCGTTCTCTCTAGGAAAGTAGTAGGTTCTATTGTATTCATCACTGTGTCAGTGCTTGTGTCTGGTACCCCAGTTGTGTCTGGGACAGTAGTAGTTTCTCCAATAGTGGTCTCTGGGATAGTCGTTGCTTCTGCTCTAGTCGTTGTTTCTTGGATAGTTGTACTTTGATCAATGTTCACTGTGTGTGGGACAATTGTTTCTGTGGCTGTCATTGCGTCTAGGGTAGTGTTGGTTACTGTAACCGTCGTGCCAGCAAGAATGATTGGTTCAGTTACAATCGTTGTGTCCGAGCCAGTCGTCCTATCGTCAACAGTAGTTGTCTCTGGGATAGTGATTGCTATACTTAGTAATATGTAAATTCATGTTTTTACATCATAACAATACATTAAATTCATTATAATTCTATTAAATAGATTTGAAGACATTATTGGTCATGCGCGTGGTCTCGCTAAGATGTCTTTAATTTGTCTGCTCGATGGTATTTCGTTTATCTTTAGGGTATGTATGTCCCTTGGATATTTGTGGGGTTTTTCTTCTAAAAAACTGCAGGTTTTGTTTCCTGCAATGATGGCTTAATTTTCAGACTAATGTCTTCCTTTCAGTTTGTAATTTGGGTTATTTATTATGTTAGCTACAGTGCTTTCACTAGAACTATTTCACTTTTCACAACAATTTTTTTTATTGGGATAGTGATATGTTTCACTATTTCCTAATTTCCTATTTTGTTTATTTTTAATGAACAATGTCGGTAGATTTGCTTTGACTTAATGGATTGCTTCAGTAAATAAACGGATATTTCATGAAATTGCTCTGTTATGAGTTAATAAATACACGGCTGGCACTACCACAACGCCATCTGACGGCAATGGCAAGAACTAACCCATGGGGTAAAACCCTATAGAAACCAGCAGTAATTAGGTACCGGATATTATAGCACATTTTAGATCAGTTTTGGCACATAATTTCAATAATGGTTGATTCACGGGGGGGGGGGGGGGGCAACGCGACACCTGGTGGAGGCGTCGGGTACTGCTCACATCACACTACTCATAGAAAAGACACTCGGCTAAGCAGCTGAGGACCAGAATCATCCAAAGTTTACCACGCCCACCCACCCTCTGTTCTGACTATCTAAGGCTCGGCTCGGGGATCTTCTTCGGCGGACTCCTCGGACCTTCGAAAGGCAGCTTCCTTTGACAAAGAAGACATCGACTGACTTAACATGTATACCCACTAAAATAAATAGACTAATAGAATAGTCACCTTCCTAAAACTATTACTGTGTCTGGCTTCCTCTGTCCGAATCAACAGTTTAGGTTACCTACAAAATGGTAGTCTTCCAATTTCTATACAGTGCCGGTGTTGCAGTTTCCGCGGTACGCCAGTTTGCGAGGGACACATCGCTTCTGCGCATGCGTCAAAATCGAACAGCATCATCACTAACCTTATAAATTTAATAGAATGTTTTTGATAACGATGTTTTCTATATGTGTACCAAGCGATTTGTTTCTAGGTGATGTGGTTTCAGAGATATTTCACTTTTTCTGTATTTTCTGTATGAAGCTTGCTCACGACCATTGACAATGCCTTGAGTTTGACGGTACGCGCAGTGCAAAACATTAGTTTTACTCAAAATTAATAGAAATTAAGAACCCTAACCTTATAAATTTAATATAATCTATTCATTGAATATGTTCTGTATGTGTGCCAAGCGGTTTGTTTCTAGGTGGTGTAATTTGAGAGATATTTGACTTTTTCTGTATGAAGATTTGCTCACGGCCATTGACAATGCATTTGAATGTATGTGTCCCTCGCAAACTGGGGTACCGTGGAAACTTGCAACACCGGCTTAATAAATTCATGATTTTGTACCAAGTCCTTGTCTACACACCTTCTGCATTTAGATCTAGGAAAGTTTAGATTAGATCTAGAGTAAGAACCACTACTCCAGCTGGTGCCTATGTTTATTTTGCTGACATGAATCAATTAGGAAAGTCTCAACATTAAAATGTGATGTTTTTTGCTTAATGTTTTCATGATTTCTGATGTGTTGCATAGCAAGCATGGAGCATGCTTTAGTAATGACATTGTGTACTTTCTCCTTTGCTGCCAACATGGCATCAAAAACCCATCAATCAATAAACAAGTAAAGTCCCTGAAGCAAGTTAAGGTTGATGCCCTTAACTATTATGCATATAGGTAAATCTAGATTTAGATCTAGATATGTCTGGAGTTTCTATGATATTCATTACCTTTGATCTAGATATGTCTGGAGTTTCTACTATATTTGCTACCTTTGATCTAGATATGTCTAGAGTTTCTACTATATTTGCTACCTTTGATCTAGATATATCTGGAGTTTCTACTATATTTGCTACCTTTGATCTAGATATGTCTGGAGTTTCTACTATATTTGTTACCTTTGATCTAGATATGTCTGGAGTTTCTACTATATTTGCTACCTTTGATCTAGATATGTCTGGAGTTTCTACTATATTTGCTACCTTTGATCTAGATATGTCTGGAGTTTCTACTATATTTGGTACCTTTGATCTAGATATGTCTGGAGTTTCTACTATATTTGCTACCTTTGATCTAGATATGTCTGGAGTTTCTACTATATTTGCTGCCTTTGATCTAGATATGTCTGGAGTTTCTACTATATTTGCTACCTTTGATCTAGATATGTCTAGAATTTCTACTATAATTACTACTTTTTTTATGTGTTAAAAAAAGATTTAATACATTTTTGTTACTGTTCTAGGAATCAAACCAAAATCAAACTACATGAAACCAGGAAATTAATAGAATCACATGAGATGTTTGAATCATTTGTAAGAACGTGATACAGTGTACAATCTATCACCACGATCCTGTATGTTCTTACCAACTGGAGTTAAATCGGACAGATATTACTTAATATCTATGAAATAAGCTAAATCGGTGACGAAATGGGCAGATAGCAAGCAGGTGGGTGAGGCGCCGCCTGGAGGGAAGGGGGGGGGGAATTAGGGGAGCTGCTTGGAAGCAAACCTCCCGCTCTCCAGGCCGCACGACAGCCTGCAGTAACCCAACTACAAAGGAGCATATCAAAAGGAGGCTACAGTAGTAGAGTAGCAAAACATTAATAATAAGCAGGAGCATTACAGATATGAATAATACTTGCATAAGTACTGTACATCTCACATAATCAACAAAATCACCAGTTGCATTGCAGGATATTTGCATAAGACAACACATACACACCTGTTGCCGATGGCTGCTGCAGAGTAGTGGAATCATGTAGAGTGCTTCCCCCTGGGACAGTAGCAGTTTCTGCTGTGGTGGAATCATCAGCCACACTGGTACTGCTTGTTTCTGGAAAAGTGGAAGTGTCTGCTACGTGAGCTTGTTCTACTCCAGTTGTAATTTCTGGGGCACATAGTTGTTACTTGGACAACACTGCCTTCTGTTACATCAGTTGGGAAATAGTGTTAATTCCTATTTGTGCTAGTTGTTCTGGTACAGTACTGGATTAATTTTTTTGCAAGAGTAGGTTCTACCAAGATATTTGTTTCCAGATGAGTTGTTGGGTTTTGTAGTTTATAGTAATCGCTGTACAGGCTCACACTCCATCATATGAATTCAGAAAATCATGTTTATTCAAGGAAACTAGGTTTCAATGAGTCACATATAATAATGTGATTAGAAGGATTCAAGGCAAACTAATTAAATGGTCCGTCATAATAGTTTCAAAGCTGATGCATTCCTAAGGAGTGTTGGTCGAACAGGGCCTCTTGTACAAAATATATGAGGTCCATAAAATATTATATAAATAATACCAAAAGGTGGTAAAGTTTTAGGGTCGTTCTGATCACTACTCCTCTGGTAATCAGCACTGCCAATGTGCATCATCAGACTCCACTGATGCTTTGCCATGTATGGGTTGTTAATAGCATGTTATTTTGTGCCTACCATACACATTTCATATTCATTTTGATGGTTTTTCCTAACTTTGGTCACTTCGACTAGAGGGGCATCCATTTTGAGTCACATAACCGCAACTATTGTTAGCTCTGCCATTAGATAGCACCATCAATATAGTTTACCACAAATATGGTACAGATGGATTCCACTAGATGGCGGCACTATATTGAAACAGGACCATGCACGAGTCACAAATATAGCAGAGAATGTCGATATGTATACACAGTCTCTGAATATAGTCAGAGACGTGAATATATATATATGACAGTTCAACACAATATTAATCAAAGGATTGATGCGGAGCCTAGCTTTAACCTGTGCTGTGCACCGGTTAAAGCTAGTATAAAATATTCAAGGAAACTAGGTTTCAGTGTGGTATGCAGGTATTGCAGGTATTGGAATACCTCAGGGAGTTTGACACCCCTGCCCTGCAGAGATGTACACCACTGCCTTGTGGTACAGGTTCTTGACAGAACCGAAGGCTAAGGGAGCAAACCCTAAACAGAAAACCATGTCACTGTGGCAGCATTAAGGGCGGTTGATGTATGGAACTCCAAACATCTCCTGACCAGCCACTGCAGGGACAAATAGTTTTGCGCCTGTCGGGACATGTTCTTGCTGGTGTAAAACCTCTATTTGCTCCCCGAGAGAGTGCCGCTGGTAACTTGCAAAAGCCAGCAGCACTTCAACACTTTTGCAGGCCACTTTCATGAAATGTGGAAAACAGTCTTTGTCGCATCGCAACCAACAGCATGATGATGATGATGAAAATATTCTGCAGACATACCAGATGACCCAAGAACCCGCCTGGGTGAAACGGCCAGCGTTTAGCACAAATGCAATACAAACCTGATGGAGATACTCTGGAGGTAGCAGCCACAATGGTTGTCTCTGGGACGGCAGTGGAATATTCAGTAATGGATGTTGTCTCCGGTACACTAGTTACTTCTGTGATGGTTGTTGTTCCCAAGACAGTGGTCACTTTTGCAGCAGTCGTTGAGAATGGATCTGTGGACGACATACCGATTGTCGTGGGAACACTTGGTGTTTCTGTACTTTCAGTTGTTTCAGTTACAGTTGTTGTTTCTGCGACAGTCCTTGATTCAGTCACTGTAGTTGTGTCTTGGAAAGTGTTGGGATCTGTGATGGTGGTTGTTTCTGGAACAATTGTTGTTTCCACAAGAGTAGTTGAATAAAGGGCGGTGGTTGTTTCTGCCGCGGTTGTGGAGTCTGTCAAAGTGGTTGTTTCTGGTACAGTTGTTGTCTCTTTGAGAGTGATAGTTGTGAGTGGGATGGTGGTTTCAACTGCCGAAGCTGTTGTCTCTGGAACAGTAGTTGTGTACGATACAGAGGTAGGTTCCACAGCCGGCGTTGTGAAGGGAACAGGGGTTGTCTCTTCCACTGTCGATGTCTCCTTGAAAGTGGTAAGTGCAGCTGCAGTAGTTGTATCAGGGATAGACGTTGTTTCGATACCAGTAGTTCTTCCTTGTGCTATTGTAGTTTCTGCAAGAGTAGATGTTTCTGGAACTGTTGTTGTGTGTGGAACAGGTGTGGTGACATCAAAACTAGTTGTGGAAGGGACAGAGGTAGTTTTGCCAACAGTAGTTGTTCCTGCTGCAGTGCTTGTTTCGGGGAGAGTGGTTGTCCTTGCTCCAGTTGTTGTATCAGGGACAGTAGTAGTTTCTACTGAGGTAGTTGTCTCTTTCATAGTCGTAGTAGCTGCTGCTGTCATTGGTCCTGATATAGTAGTTGTATCAGAGGGAGTAGTTGTTTCTAGGACAGCAGTTGTGTCTGCTGCAGTTCTTGTGTCTAGGATACTGGTTGTTTTCCCATCAGGTCTTGTGTCAGGGAGAGTAGTAGCTTCTAGAGGAGTCGTTGACTCCGCTATTGTAGTAGTAGCTACCAGAGTTGTTGGGTCTGGAATCCTTGTTGTTCCCGCCATAGTTGTTGTGTCTGGAACTGTGGTAGTTGCTAGTATTGTTGTGCTCCCTAGCACTGTGGTTGTTTGTGGCACAGTCGTTGTTTCTGCTACAGTACTTGTCTCTGGGAATGTTGTGGTTCCTAGTATTGTTGTCCTCTCAAGGACAGTGGATGTTTGGGGAACAGTCGTTGTTTCTGGGAGAGTGGTAGTATTTGCTACAGTACTTGTCTCTGGGAGAGTAGTTTTTCCCACTACAGTTGTTGTGTCTGGAATGCTTGTTGTTTCTATGGCTGTCACTGTATCAGGGACAGTAGTAGTATATACTGTGCTAGTCGTCTGTTGGACAGTGGTAGTATCTGCTACAGTTGTTGTGTCTAGGAATCTGGTTGTTTCAGCTACAGTCATTGTTTCTGAGACAGTGGTTGTTTCCGCTACACTTGTGGTGTCTGGGGTTGTGGTTGTTTCTAAAATAGTGGTTGTGGGAAAAACACTAGTTGTTTGTGACTGAGTGGTTGTATCAGTGACCGTTGTTGTGAAAGGTATAGTGGAGGTTTCACTAACAGACGTGGTAACTGGAACACTGGTTGTTTCTACTACAGTCGTTGTCTCTGGGACTGTTGCAGTTGCTAGTATTGTTGTGCTCTGTAAGACAGTGATTGTTTTGGGAAGAGTCGTTGTTTCTGGGAGAGTGGTAGTATCTGCTACAGTACTTGTCTCTGGGACAGTAGTTGTTCCCGGTACAGTTGTTGTGTTTGAAATGCTGGTTGTTTCTTTCACAGTCATTGTACCAGGAACAGTAGTAGTTTCTACTGCGTTGGATGTCTGTTGGAAAGTGATAGTTGCTGAAACAGTTGTTGTGTCTGGGATCGTTGTTGTTTCAGATACATTCGTTGTTTCTGAGCGAGTGGTTGTTTCCACTACACTTGTTGTGTCTGGGATCATGGTTGTTTCTAATATAGTGGTTGTGGGAAAAACACTATTTGTTTGTGACTGAGTGGTTGTATCAGAGACCGTTGTTGTGATAGGTATAGTGGAGGTTTCACTACCAGACGTAGTAATTGGAACACTGGTTGTTTCTACTTCAGTTGTTGTCTCTGGGACTGTTGTAGTTGCTAGTATTGTTGTGCTCTGTAAGACAGTCATTGTTTGGGGAACAGTCGTTGTATCAGGGAGAGCAGTAGTTTCTACTGCGCTGGTCGTCTGTTGGACAGTCGTAGTAGCTGCCACAGTTGTTGTCTCTGGGAACATTTTTGTTTCAGCTGCAGTCGTTTTTTCTGAAACAGTGGTTGTTTCCCCTACACTTGGTGTGTCTTCGTTCATGGTTGTTCCTAAAATAGTGGTTGTGGGAAAAACACTAGTTCTTTTTGACTGAGTGGTTGTATCAGAGACCATTGTTGTGAAAGGTATAGTGGAGGTTTCACTAACAGACATTGTAATTGGAACACTGGTTGTTTCTACTTCAGTTGTTGTCTCTGGGACTGTTGTAGTTGCTAGTATTGTTGTGCTCTCTAGGACAGTCGTTGTTTGGGGAACAGTCGTTGTTTCTGGGGCAGTGGTAGTATCTGCTACAGTACTTGTCTCTGGGACAGTAGTTGTTCCCACTACAGTTGTTGTGTCTGGAATGCTGGTGGTTTCTTTCACGGTCGTTGTATCAGGGACACTAGTAGTTTCTACTGCACTTGTCGTCCGTTGGACAGTCGTAGTAGCTGCCACAATTGTTGTGTCTGGGATCGTTGTTGTTTCAGCTAAAGTTGTTGTTTCTGAGACAGTTGTTGTTACCACTCGAGTTGTTGTGTCTGGGATCGTGGTTGTTTCTGAAATAGTGGTTGTGGGAAAAACAGTAGTTGTTTGTGACTGAGTGGTTGTATCAGAGACCGTTGTTGTGAAAGGTATAGTGGAGGTTTCACTAACAGACGTGGTAATTGGAACACTGGTTGTTTCTACTTCAGTTGTTGTCTCTGGGACTGTTGTAGTTGCTAGTATTGTTGTGCTCTCTAGGACAGTCGTTGTTTGGGGAACAGTCGTTGTTTCTGGGCCACTGGTAGGATCTGCTACAGTAATTGTGTCTGGGACAGTCGTTGTTTCCACTACAGTCGTTGATTCTGGAATGCTGGTTGTTTTTTTCACTGTTGTTGTCTCAGGGACAGTTGTGGTTTCTACTGCACTAGTCATCTGTTGGACAGTGGTAGTAGCTGCCACAGTTGTTGTGTCTGGGAACATTGTTGTTTCAGCTACAGTCGTTGTTTCTGAGACAGTGGTTGTTTCCCCTCGAGTTGTTGTGTCTGGGATCGTGGTTGTTTCTGAAATAGTGGTTGTGGGAAAAACAGTAGTTGTTTGTGACTGAGTGGTTGTATCAGAGACCGTTGTTGTGAAAGGTATAGTGGAGGTTTCACTAACAGACGTGGTAATTGGAACACTGGTTGTTTCTACTTCAGTTGTTGTCTCTGGGACTGTTGTAGTTGCTAGTATTGTTGTGCTCTCTAGGACAGTCGTTGTTTGGGGAACAGTCGTTGTTTCTGGGGCAGTGGTAGTATCTGCTACAGTACTTGTCTCTGGGACAGTAGTTGTTCCCACTACAGTTGTTGTGTCTGGAATGCTGGTGGTTTCTTTCACTGTCGTTGTATCAGGGACACTAGTAGTTTCTAATGCGCTTGTCGTCTGTTGGACACTGGTAGTAGCTGCCACAGTTGTTGTGTCTGGGAACATTGTTGTTTCAACTACAGTCGTTGTTTCTGAGAGAGTGGTTGTTTCCGCTGCACTTGTTGTGTCTGGGATCGTGGTTGTTCGTGAAATAGTGGTTGTGCGAATAACACTAGTTGTTTGTGACTGAGGGGTTGTATCAGAGCCCGTTGTTGTAAAAGGTATGGTGGAGGTTTCACTAAAAGACGTAGTAATTGGAACACTGGTTGTTTCTACTTCAGTTGTTGTCTCTGGGATTGTTGTAGTTCCTGGTATCGTTGTGCTCTCTAGGACAGTTGTTGTTTGGGGAACAGTCGTTGTTTCTGGGGCACTGGTAGTATCTGCTACAGTACTTGTCTCTGGGACAGTAGTTGTTCCCACTACAGTTGTTGTGTCTGGAATCCTGGTGGTTTCTTTCACAGTCGTTGTATCAGGGACACTAGTAGTTTCTACTGCGCTTGTCGTTCGTTGGACAGTCGTAGTAGCTGCCACAGTTGTTGTGTCTGGGATCGTTGTTGTTTCAGCTAAAGTTGTTGTTTCTGAGACAGTTGTTGTTACCAGTCGAGTTGTTATGTCTGGGATCGTGGTTGTTTCTGAAATAGTGGTTGTTGGAAAAACAGGAGTTGTTTGTGACTGAGTGGTTGTATCAGAGACCGTTGTTGTAAAAGGTATGGTGGAGTTTTCACTAACAGACGTAATAATTGGAACACTGGTTGTTTCTACTTCAGTTGTTGTCTCTGGGACTGTTGTAGTTGCTAGTATTGTTGTGCTCTCTAGGACAGTTGTTGTTTGGGGAACAGTCATTGTTTTTGGGCCACTGGTAGTACCTGCTACAGTACTTGTGTCTGGGACAGTCATTGTTCCCACTACAGTCGTTGTTTCTGGAATGCTGGTTGTTTCTTTCACTGTTGTTGTCTCAGGAACAGTTGTGGATTCTACTGCGCTAGTCGTCTGTTGGACAGTGGTAGTAGCTGCCACAGTTGTTGTGTCTGGGAACATTGTTGTTTCAGCTACAGTCGTTGTTTCTGAGACAGTGGTTGTTTCTGCTACACTAGTTGTATCTGGGATCGTGGTTGTTCCTGAAATAGTGGTTGTGGGAAAAACACTAGTTGTTTGTGACTGAGTGGTTGTATCAGAGACCGTTGTTGTGATGGGTATAGTGGAGGTTTCACTGCCAGATGTGGTAATTGGAACACTGGTTGTTTCTACTTCAGTTGTTGTCTCTGGGACTGTTGTAGTTGCTGGTATTGTTGTGCTCTCTATGACAATTTTTGTTTGGGGAACAGTCGTTGTTTCTGGGGCAGTGGTAGTATCTGCTACAGTACTTGTCTCTGGGACAGTAGTTGTTCCCACAACAGTTGTTGTGTCTGGAATGCTGGTGGTTTCTTTCACTGTCGTTGTATCAGGGACACTAGTAGTTTCTAATGCGCTTGTCGTCTGTTGGACAGTCGTAGTAGGTGCCACAGTTGTTGTGTCTGGGATCGTTGTTGTTTCAGCTAAGGTCGTTGTTTCTGAGACAGTTGTTGTTTCCACTCGAGTTGTTGTGTCTGGGATCGTGGTTGTTTCTGAAATAGTGGTTGTGGGAAAAACAGCAGTTGTTTGTGACTGAGTGGTTGTATCAGAGACCGTTGTTGTAAAAGGTATGGTGGAGGTTTCACTAACAGACGTAATAATTGGAACACTGGTTGTTTCTACTTCAGTTGTTGTCTCTGGGACTGTTGTAGTTGCTAGTATTGTTGTGCTCTCTAGGACAGTTGTTGTTTGGGGAACAGTCATTGTTTTTGGGCCACTGGTAGTACCTGCTACAGCACTTGTGTCTGGGACAGTCATTGTTCCCACTACAGTTGTTGTGTCTGGAATGCTGGTTGTTTCTTTCACTGTTGTTGTCTCAGGGACAGTTGTGGTTTCTACTGCACTAGTCGTCTGTTGGACAGTGGTAGTAGCTGCCACAGTTGTTGTGTCTGGGAACATTGTTGTTTCAGCTACAGTCGTTGTTTCTGAGACAGTGGTTGTTTCCCTGCCACTAGTTGTGTCTGGGATCGTGGTTGTTCCTGAAATAGTGGTTGTGGGAAAAACACTAGTTGTTTGTGACTGAGTGGTTGTATCAGAGACCGTTGTTGTGATACGTATAGTGGAGGTTTCACTACCAGACATGGTAATTGGAACACTGGTTGTTTCTACTTCAGTTGTTGTCTCTGGGACTGTTGTAGTTCCTGGTATTGTTGTGCTCTCTAGGACAGTTGTTGTTTGGGGAACAGTCGTTGTTTCTGCGGCAGTGGTAGTATCTGCTACAGTACTTGTCTCTGGGACAGTAGTTGTTCCCACAACAGTTGTTGTGTCTGGAATGCTGGTGGTTTCTTTCACTGTCGTTGTATCAAGGACACTAGTAGTTTCTAATGCGCTTGTCGTCTGTTGGACAGTCATAGTAGGTGCCACAGTTGTTGTGTCTGGGATTGTTGTTGTTTCAGCTAAAGTCGTTGTTTCTGCGACAGTTGTTGTTTCCACTCGAGTTATTGTGTCTGGGATCGTGGTTGTTTCTGAAATAGTGGTTGTGGGAAAAACAGCAGTTGTTTGTGACTGAGTGGTTGTATCAGAGACCATTGTTGTAAGAGGTATGGTGGAGTTTTCAATAACAGACGTAATAATTGGAACACTGGTTGTTTCTACTTCAGTTGTTGTCTCTGGGACTGTTGTAGTTGCTAGTATTGTTGCGCTCTCTAGGACAGTCGTTGTTTGGGGAACAGTCGTTGTTTCTGGGGCACTGGTAGTATATGCTAGAGTACTTGTCTCTGGGACAGTAGTTGTTCCCACAACAGTTGTTGTGTCTGGAATGCTGGTATTTTCTTTCACTCTCGTTGTATCAGGGACACTATTAGTTTCTAATACGCTTGTCGTCTGTTGGACAGTCGTAGTAGGTGCCACAGTTGTTGTGTCTGGGATTGTTGTTGTTTCAGCTAAAGTCGTTGTTTCTGAGACAGTTGTTGTTTCCACTCGAGTTGTTGTGTCTGGGATCGTGGTTGTTTCTGAAATAGTGGTTGTGGGAAAAACAGCAGTTGTTTGTGACTGAGTGGTTGTATCAGAGACCGTTGTTGTAAAAGGTATGGTGGAGTTTTCACTAACAGATGTAATAATTGGAAGACTGGTTGTTTCTACTTCAGTTGTTGTCTCTGGGACTGTTGTAGTTGCTAGTATTGTTGTGCTCTCTAGGACAGTTGTTGTTTGGGGAACAGTCGTTGTTTCTGGGCCACTGGTAGTACCTGCTACAGTACTTGTGTCTGGGACAGTCGTTGTTCCCACTACAGTCGTTGTTTCTGGAATGCTGGTTGTTTCTTTCACTGTTGTTGGCTCAGGGACAGTTGTGGATTCTATTGCGCTAGTCGTCTGTTGGACAGTGGTAGTAGCTGCCACAGTTGTTGTGTCTGGGAACATTGTTGTTTCAGCTACAGTAGTTGTTTCTGAGACAGTGGTTGTTTCCGCTACACTAGTTGTGTCTGGGATCGTGGTTGTTCCTGAAATAGTGGTTGTGGGAAAAGCACTAGTTGTTTGTGACTGAGTGGTTGTATCAGAGACCGTTGTTGTGATAGGTATAGTGGAGGTTTCACTACCAGATGTGGTAATTGGAACACTGGTTGTTTCTACTTCAGTTGTTGTCTCTGGGACTGTTGTAGTTGCTGGTATTGTTGTGCTCTCTAGGACAATTGTTGTTTGGGGAACAGTCGTTGTTTCTGGGGCAGTGGTAGTATCTGCTACAGTACTTGTCTCTGGGACAGTAGTTGTTCCCACAACAGTTGTTGTGTCTGGAATGCTGGTGGTTTCTTTCACTGTCGTTGTATCAGGGACACTAGTAGTTTCTAATGCGCTTGTCGTCTGTTGGACAGTCGTAGTAGGTGCCACAGTTGTTGTGTCTGGGATCGTTGTTGTTTCAGCTAAGGTCGTTGTTTCTGAGACAGTTGTTGTTTCCACTCGAGTTGTTGTGTCTGGGATCGTGGTTGTTTCTGAAATAGTGGTTGTGGGAAAAACAGCAGTTGTTTGTGACTGAGTGGTTGTATCAGAGACCGTTGTTGTAAAAGGTATGGTGGAGGTTTCACTAACAGACGTAATAATTGGAACACTGGTTGTTTCTACTTCAGTTGTTGTCTCTGGGACTGTTGTAGTTGCTAGTATTGTTGTGCTCTCTAGGACAGTTGTTGTTTGGGGAACAGTCGTTGTTTCTGGGGCACTGGTAGTATCTGCTACAGCACTTGTGTCTGGGACAGTCGTTGTTCCCACTACAGTTGTTGTGTCTGGAATGCTGGTTGTTTCTTTCACTGTTGTTGTCTCAGGGACAGTTGTGGTTTCTACTGCACTAGTCGTCTGTTGGACAGTGGTAGTAGCTGCCACAGTTGTTGTGTCTGGGAACATTGTTGTTTCAGCTACAGTCGTTGTTTCTGAGACAGTGGTTGTTTCCGCTACACTAGTTGTGTCTGGGATCGTGGTTGTTCCTGAAATAGTGGTTGTGGGAAAAACACTAGTTGTTTGTGACTGAGTGGTTGTATCAGAGACCGTTGTTGTGATAGGTATAGTGGAGGTTTCACTACCAGATGTGGTAATTGGAACACTGGTTGTTTCTACTTCAGTTGTTGTCTCTGGGACTGTTGTAGTTGCTGGTATTGTTGTGCTCTCTAGGACAGTCGTTGTTTGGGGAACAGTCGTTGTTTCTGGGGCAGTGGTAGTATCTGCTACAGTACTTGTCTCTGGGACAGTAGTTGTTCCCACTACAGTTGTTGTGTCTGGAATGCTGGTGGTTTCTTTCACAGTCGTTGTATCAGGGACACTAGTAGTTTCTACTGCGCTTGTCGTCCGTTGGACAGTCGTAGTAGCTGCCACAGTTGATGTGTCTGGGATCGTTGTTGTTTCACCTAAGGTTGTTGTTTCTGAGACAGTTGTTGTTTCCACTCGAGTTGTTGTGTCTGGGATCGTGGTTGTTTCTGAAATAGTGGTTGTGGGAAAAACAGCAGTTGTTTGTGACTGAGTGGTTGTATCAGAGACCGTTGTTGTAAAAGGTATGGTGGAGGTTTCACTAACAGACGTAATAATTGGAACACTGGTTGTTTCTACTTCAGTTGTTGTCTCTGGGACTGTTGTAGTTGCTAGTATTGTTGTGCTCTCTAGGACAGTTGTTGTTTGGGGAACAGTCGTTGTTTCTGGGGCACTGGTAGTATCTGCTACAGCACTTGTGTCTGGGACAGTCGTTGTTCCCACTACAGTTGTTGTGTCTGGAATGCTGGTTGTTTCTTTCACTGTTGTTGTCTCAGGGACAGTTGTGGTTTCTACTGCACTAGTCGTCTGTTGGACAGTGGTAGTAGCTGCCACAGTTGTTGTGTCTGGGAACATTGTTGTTTCAGCTACAGTCGTTGTTTCTGAGACAGTGGTTGTTTCCGCTACACTAGTTGTGTCTGGGATCGTGGTTGTTCCTGAAATAGTGGTTGTGGGAAAAACACTAGTTGTTTGTGACTGAGTGGTTGTATCAGAGACCGTTGTTGTGATACGTATAGTGGAGGTTTCACTACCAGACATGGTAATTGGAACACTGGTTGTTTCTACTTCAGTTGTTGTCTCTGGGACTGTTGTAGTTCCTGGTATTGTTGTGCTCTCTAGGACAATTGTTGTTTGGGGAACAGTCGTTGTTTCTGGGGCAGTGGTAGTATCTGCTACAGTACTTGTCTCTGGAACAGTAGTTGTTCCCACTACAGTTGTTGTGTCTGGAATGCTGGTGGTTTCTTTCACTGTCGTTGTATCAGGGACACTAGTAGTTTCTAATGCGCTTGTCGTCTGTTGGACAGTCATAGTAGGTGCCACAGTTGTTGTGTCTGGGATCGTTGTTGTTTCAGCTAAGGTCGTTGTTTCTGAGACAGTTGTTGTTTCCACTCGAGTTGTTGTGTCTGGGATCGTGGTTGTTTCTGAAATAGTGGTTGTGGGAAAAACAGCAGTTGTTTGTGACTGAGTGGTTGTATCAGAGACCGTTGTTGTAAAAGGTATGGTGGAGGTTTCACTAACAGACGTAATAATTGGAACACTGGTTGTTTCTACTTCAGTTGTTGTCTCTGGGACTGTTGTAGTTGCTAGTATTGTTGTGCTCTCTAGGACAGTTGTTGTTTGGGGAACAGTCGTTGTTTCTGGGCCACTGGTAGTACCTGCTACAGTACTTGTGTCTGGGACAGTCTTGTTCCCACTACAGTCGTTTTGTCTGGAATGCTGGTTGTTTCTTTCACTGTTGTTGTCTCAGGGACAGTTGTGGTTTCTACTGCACTAGTCGTCTGTTGGACAGTGGTAGTAGCTGCCACAGTTGTTGTGTCTGGGAACATTGTTGTTTCAGCTACAGTCGTTGTTTCTGAGACAGTGGTTGTTTCCGCTACACTAGTTGTGTCTGGGATCGTGGTTGTTCCTGAAATAGTGGTTGTGGGAAAAACACTAGTTGTTTGTGACTGAGTGGTTGTATCAGAGACCGTTGTTGTGATAGGTATAGTGGAGGTTTCACTACCAGATGTGGTAATTGGAACACTGGTTGTTTCTACTTCAGTTGTTGTCTCTGGGACTGTTGTAGTTCCTGGTATTGTTGTGCTCTCTAGGACAATTGTTGTTTGGGGAACAGTCGTTGTTTCTGGGGCAGTGGTAGTATCTGCTACAGTACTTGTCTCTGGAACAGTAGTTGTTCCCACTACAGTTGTTGTGTCTGGAATGCTGGTGGTTTCTTTCACTGTCGTTGTATCAGGGACACTAGTAGTTTCTAATGCGCTTGTCGTCTGTTGGACAGTCGTAGTAGGTGCCACAGTTGTTGTGTCTGGGATCGTTGTTGTTTCAGCTAAGGTCGTTGTTTCTGAGACAGTTGTTGTTTCCACTCGAGTTGTTGTGTCTGGGATCGTGGTTGTTTCTGAAATAGTGGTTGTGGGAAAAACAGCAGTTGTTTGTGACTGAGTGGTTGTATCAGAGACCGTTGTTGTAAAAGGTATGGTGGAGGTTTCACTAACAGACGTAATAATTGGAACACTGGTTGTTTCTACTTCAGTTGTTGTCTCTGGGACTGTTGTAGTTGCTAGTATTGTTGTGCTCTCTAGGACAGTTGTTGTTTGGGGAACAGTCGTTGTTTCTGGGCCACTGGTAGTACCTGCTACAGTATTGTTGGTCTGGGACAGTCTTTGTTCCCACTACAGTCGTTGTTTCTGAATTGTGTTGTTTCTTTCACTGTTGTTGTCTCAGGACAGTTGTGGATCTACTGAGCTAGTCGTCTGTTGGACAGTGGTAGTGTAGCTGCCATCAGTTTTGTGTCTGGGAACATTGTTGTTTCAGCTACAGTCGTTGTTCTGAGACAGTGGTTTTTGTTTCCGCTACACTAGTTGTGTCTGGATCGTGGTTTTTCCTGAAATAGTGGTTGTGGGAAAAACACTAGTGTTTGTGATGAGTGGTTGTATCAGAGGACAGTGTTGTGATAGGTATAGTGGAGGTTCATTACCAGATGTTGGTAATTGGAACACTGGTTGTTTCTACTTCAGTTGTTGTCTCTGGGACTGTTGTAGTTGCTAGTATTGTTGTGCTCTCTAGGACAGTTGTTGTTTGGGGAACAGTCGTTGTTTCTGGGGCAGTGGTAGTATCTGCTACAGTACTTGTCTCTGGAACAGTAGTTGTTCCCACTACAGTTGTTGTGTCTGGAATGCTGGTGGTTTCTTTCACTGTCGTTGTATCAGGGACACTAGTAGTTTCTAATGCGCTTGTCGTCTGTTGGACAGTCGTAGTAGGTGCCACAGTTGTTGTGTCTGGGATCGTTGTTGTTTCAGCTAAGGTCGTTGTTTCTGAGACAGTTGTTGTTTCCACTCGAGTTGTTGTGTCTGGGATCGTGGTTGTTTCTGAAATAGTGGTTGTGGGAAAAACAGCAGTTGTTTGTGACTGAGTGGTTGTATCAGAGACCGTTGTTGTAAAAGGTATGGTGGAGGTTTCACTAACAGACGTAATAATTGGAACACTGGTTGTTTCTACTTCAGTTGTTGTCTCTGGGACTGTTGTAGTTGCTAGTATTGTTGTGCTCTCTAGGACAGTTGTTGTTTGGGGAACAGTCGTTGTTTCTGGGGCACTGGTAGTATCTGCTACAGCACTTGTGTCTGGGACAGTCGTTGTTCCCACTACAGTTGTTGTGTCTGGAATGCTGGTTGTTTCTTTCACTGTTGTTGTCTCAGGGACAGTTGTGGTTTCTACTGCACTAGTCGTCTGTTGGACAGTGGTAGTAGCTGCCACAGTTGTTGTGTCTGGGAACATTGTTGTTTCAGCTACAGTCGTTGTTTCTGAGACAGTGGTTGTTTCCGCTACACTAGTTGTGTCTGGGATCGTGGTTGTTCCTGAAATAGTGGTTGTGGGAAAAACACTAGTTGTTTGTGACTGAGTGGTTGTATCAGAGACCGTTGTTGTGATAGGTATAGTGGAGGTTTCACTACCAGATGTGGTAATTGGAACACTGGTTGTTTCTACTTCAGTTGTTGTCTCTGGGACTGTTGTAGTTGCTGGTATTGTTGTGCTCTCTAGGACAATTGTTGTTTGGGGAACAGTCGTTGTTTCTGGGGCAGTGGTAGTATCTGCTACAGTACTTGTCTCTGGAACAGTAGTTGTTCCCACTACAGTTGTTGTGTCTGGAATGCTGGTGGTTTCTTTCACTGTCGTTGTATCAGGGACACTAGTAGTTTCTAATGCGCTTGTCGTCTGTTGGACAGTCGTAGTAGGTGCCACAGTTGTTGTGTCTGGGATCGTTGTTGTTTCAGCTAAGGTCGTTGTTTCTGAGACAGTTGTTGTTTCCACTCGAGTTGTTGTGTCTGGGATCGTGGTTGTTTCTGAAATAGTGGTTGTGGGAAAAACAGCAGTTGTTTGTGACTGAGTGGTTGTATCAGAGACCGTTGTTGTAAAAGGTATGGTGGAGGTTTCACTAACAGACGTAATAATTGGAACACTGGTTGTTTCTACTTCAGTTGTTGTCTCTGGGACTGTTGTAGTTGCTAGTATTGTTGTGCTCTCTAGGACAGTTGTTGTTTGGGGAACAGTCGTTGTTTCTGGGCCACTGGTAGTACCTGCTACAGTACTTGTGTCTGGGACAGTCGTTGTTCCCACTACAGTCGTTGTTTCTGGAATGCTGGTTGTTTCTTTCACTGTTGTTGTCTCAGGGACAGTTGTGGATTCTACTGCGCTAGTCGTCTGTTGGACAGTGGTAGTAGCTGCCTCAGTTGTTGTGTCTGGGAACATTGTTGTTTCAGCTACAGTCGTTGTTTCTGAGACAGTGGTTGTTTCCGCTACACTAGTTGTGTCTGGGATCGTGGTTCTTCCTGAAATAGTGGTTGTGGGAAAAACACTAGTTGTTTGTGACTGAGTGGTTGTATCAGAGACCGTTGTTGTGATACGTATAGTGGAGGTTTCACTACCAGACATGGTAATTGGAACACTGGTTGTTTCTACTTCAGTTGTTGTCTCTGGGACTGTTGTAGTTCCTGGTATTGTTGTGCTCTCTAGGACAATTGTTGTTTGGGGAACAGTCGTTGTTTCTGGGGCAGTGGTAGTATCTGCTACAGTACTTGTCTCTGGAACAGTAGTTGTTCCCACTACAGTTGTTGTGTCTGGAATGCTGGTGGTTTCTTTCACTGTCGTTGTATCAGGGACACTAGTAGTTTCTAATGCGCTTGTCGTCTGTTGGACAGTCGTAGTAGGTGCCACAGTTGTTGTGTCTGGGATCGTTGTTGTTTCAGCTAAGGTCGTTGTTTCTGAGACAGTTGTTGTTTCCACTCGAGTTGTTGTGTCTGGGATCGTGGTTGTTTCTGAAATAGTGGTTGTGGGAAAAACAGCAGTTGTTTGTGACTGAGTGGTTGTATCAGAGACCGTTGTTGTAAAAGGTATGGTGGAGG
>CM059199.1:6060077-6095504 GCA_030323885.1 Branchipolynoe longqiensis
TCATTGTATTAGGGACACTAGTAGTTTCGACTACGCTAGTCGTCTGTTGGAGAGTGGTAGTAGCTACCACATTTCTTGTGTCTAGGATAGTAGTATTTTCTTCTACAGGGTTTGACTCTTGCATAGTGGTGCTAATGGCCGCAGTTGTTATGTCGAGGATTGTAGTCGTTTGGGGTACTGTCATTCTGTCTACTGTCGTGCTAGTATCGGGTAGAGTACTTCTCTGTGGAACAGTTGTTCCTGTTGCTGTCGTCGTTTCTGCTGCTGACACGGTGTAAAGAAACCACCAATCAATCAATCAATCTGCCACCCTAGTTGTTTCTGAAATAATAGTTTACTTATATATACTCGTGTATTCTGACATGGTTTTTATCTCATGGACACCTCTCTCCTGCAGCTGTTGTTAATGTAATTGTCTGTATTACTTCCTTTAGGCATCTTTCTTCTTTGCCCTACAATCAGTCTATCTGGGAACTTGTTGTCTCTACTATGCTAAATCTTTCCAGCAAGCTGATTGTTTTTGCATACACACTTATTTTTAACGAAGATTCTAAGTTGTCTCAGCCCCGTGACTCTTCTTCGCATCTGTCATTTTGTCTTTTGTGCATGTTATCTCTGCCACAATCATTGTCTCTGGGACAACGGTAGTTCCTGGTACAATACTTTTCTCTTGAACCGTTATCGTTCTTGCCACATTCGTTCAATCCGAGGCGATGCTTCGTTTCGGAACTCTCTTTCAGCATGTGGTAGTTTTTGTTATACTGCTTGCATTTGGGTTTCAGGACATCCTGGTCACGGCGCCAGTTTAACCGTTTGTGAATTTCCGGGGCCTGCCTATCAGAATCCTCGTCTCTTGTAATCTACATACAAGAGTAGATATATATATGTAGCGTATATAAAAGCTATGTGTAGTGTATATAAATGAAAATAGATCCTCCGGTGTGATTAACACCAGATTGCATCAGTTAATGTCGAGGAAGACCGGTGGTGGTGCCACCAGTCTCATGCATCGATTCACCGGAGCCAATACATAGAATAATAAGAAACAATTCACTTCCGTACTGTCATACTCACATAATGCATCAAACATCACATATACATTATTATATATGAAAAAAGTATATAGAGGGGCTAATATAATATATATATATATATGCACACACACAGCAATACATATGGAATTAAATAATTAGAAGGGGTTATATGTATATACATGAATATGTATTAACATAAATAAATAAAATTACGTATATAAAGAGGTTTATGTATGTACATATAAAGTATTGTCATTTTGTTTTATTTAAATACACATACAAGATATATATATATATATATATATATATATACATATATATATATATATATATATATATATATATGCACACGCTACTTTGTTATTCCAAACAAAACAATTAGTTTTGTGTGTGGTGCATAGACCTAACAGATTGCGAATACCTGTTCCAAGCTTGTACCGGATGAACTTTAAAATTGAAAACCACCACAGTTTCATGTGGGGTCTCGGCGGGACCAAGTGGTTCTCAGCCGCTGCTGTATTGGCCACTCATGCCAACCACACGTTTTCCTTCTTAAGGGGGACCTCCCCCTGAATGCATTGGATGTCAGTCCCCACTGACAGTCAAGCACATTTGACTAAACAGTGCCGATTGTATGGCACTGCATCCACAATTTTACACTGCAAACATCATGCACAACCTTTTTACTAAAGTAAAACAAGAAGACATTTTAGCCTTTTTAGGACAGCTGGTCCGTACCACCTTATATAGTTCATTAAAACAATTTTGATCAATTAATTCTTTCATCTATTTTACTTAATTATATGATTGTGAGCTTTTAAACTTTCATAAGTGTCTATTGACACATAATTGATTCTAAAGGCGATGGTTGAATAAAAAACACAATTCTTGCCGTGAATATGGCCTATGCTGCCGACACGGTGTAAAGAAGCCACCAATCAATTAATCAATGAATCAATTAAAATTGTGTCTACACTGAATTTTATATTTTCAAGTCAGCCATAACGGGTTTTCTCATACCTGAGGCGTTTCACCATATTTGTTGTTGTTTTTGTTTTGTCATTAATACAAAAATTTGAGCAATGTAGGTGCTTGAATGTAATTAAGAAAATTATATGTCATTGAATATTGAGAACTTACCTAGTAGTTTCCTTCCACCTCGCCGTCCTGTTAAAATTACATGAATGTTTATATTACTGAACAACTTTCTTCTGGGGATTTTGTTGGAGCGGGAGGGTGGGCTGGGAGGGAGTGTGTGCAGCAATTTAAAGTAAATATAACTATGTTTATAGCGATATAAAGTATGGAGTAATTCCGAATTGCAGTCAATTATGCTAGCGAATAGAAAATAATATTGAATAGATCCACAATATATTATTCCTTTTTCTTCTTTTTGTTAAAGTCAATAAAACTTTTAGCATTTATGTAGAATTCTATTTCCCTTGATCACAAATTATAAGATTGTGAGCTTTTTAAGTTCATGAATGTCTATTGACACATGATTGATTGTATGCTTTTACATTATATGTAAAAGCAATGGTTGAATAAAAAACAATTCTGGAAGTAAATATGGCCTATGCTCCGACAGGGCGTAAAGAAACCACCAATCAATTCATCAAGTATAGTGTCAGCACCATAACACTGGTCTTTCAGGTATACTACCCATGTTGTTTAATAATTTACAACATAAAAGTACCCAAATATATTGCATCAATAATCAACCAGTATTTACTGGTAATACACAGGGACAAATTACACTACAAACTACACCTAAATGCCATTTGGCATTTCTATGCAGGGTATCTGATTCTAGAATCACAGATGTTGACTGGACCGTAATAATCAAAAGAAAGTTTGTTTTATTTAATTACAACTCTAGAGCACATTGATTTTTATCATCGGCTATTGGACGTCAAACATATGGTAATTCTGACATATTTCTTTGGAGGAAACCCACTGCTGGCACATATGCTATTCTTTCTGATAAGCAGACAGGACAACACATACCACAACCTTTGATGAACCAGTTGTGGACCACTGGTTCAAACGGAAAATAGCCCAAACTGCAAATGTGTCCACTGATCGAGCAGGGTCCATCGAATAATCCACAACTTCACAAGTGTACACTCTACCACCTGAGCTACGTCCCGCTCCCTGGGACCGTAATATTCAGAAAAGGTGTAATTTTATTTTGTTTTTAATTAATAATCAAGCAGGGCTTGTGGGGAATACACAATGAAAAAACCACAGTGAAACTATATCTGGTAAATAAACCACCATCCAATCAATCAATCAATCAACATCTGGGTGTCATTTGACATTTCTCTTCTTCAGATCAGACCTACTGGCCGAATCGTTGAGAGCGTAGGCTTCCCATGTGGAAGGTTGGGAGTTTGAATCCCGGTCGAGTTAAACCAATAACTTATAAAGTTGATACTTTTCGTTCCCTATCCTGGCTCTCAGCATTATTAGGATATGGCAAGGACTGGTTACTTTAGTATCAGGATAATTTGACTGAGTGGGAAATTGGCTCATGGTGCCGGCTGCATGGTCAAGTTTATAGGTCATTGGTCGGTGTCTACCGGGTTTCGAACACCGTGAATATGGCCTATGTTGCGGACACGGCGTAGAGCAACCACCAATCAATCAATCAATCAAAAAACTCCAGACCTTCTTCTCGGAAAGCCTGTGCTCTACCGATTCGGCCACCGCGTCCTGTAAATTTGCAAGAAAATTAATTGTGCAAGTTTTGAAAGTGTGTGTGCACTGCCGGCGTATACTGACAGTACGTCACATTTCAGTGAGATGTCCTCACCTACAACCAGTTAGAGATGATGTATTTGGAAATGATGGTGTGCTGGAGTCATTCCATTCCATTCACAATCATTATTAATTTTTTTTAGAGAAACTGGTTTTTACCAAAAGTTTGTATTCCCTTTTAAAGTTGAAAAGTCTTTTAGGCATACTGTTGATTTTATTGATCATATACCACTTTTGATTTTACCATAGTCATATGCTCTTTTAGCATCCATATATGTGCTCTATTTGACCTGTTTGATCAAATATAATTTGTGAGCTGGATATATTTAACCACTGTATGACCCCCCAGTAGCCGATGTTTACTTTTTGTGCTGGGAGGTTCTTAAAAAAAAAAAAAAAAATGTTGTTGAAAGTTGCGGATCTTGTATGAATACCTGGTCTTGCTCATGGTTTTTTAAGGGATTAAATTTTTGTTTAGAGGTTTCGGGGGTTATGTGTGTGTTGGGTTGGGGGAAGAGAGTCGATGATTGCCTCACCGTTTATTTGGTAGCCTTGCAGCAGTGTCGCCGTAACATTGCCCTCCGCCAAGGCGCGGCGTCCCAGAAGCACATCCAGCGCGCGTTTCTTACGATACGGGTGGAAAGTCTCTTTTTCGTTGCGTGTTTTGTTCACAACTCTCTCGGGATGAGCGTCCTGCAGCTGATACCCGGCCATCCCCCGGGCCCGACCCTGGACCGCCCCGACCGGCGCCTGGATGACTTCCAGGGCGCCGGCAAGGTCACCAAGGGCGGCAACCAAAGTCAGCAGCGGGAGGAGAAGCAGCAGTTGCATCCTGTTGACACGAGATGGCTCCACCCGCCTGGTGTTTCCCGGCACGCTCACCAGGCGGCGTCTCCGTCGGGTACTCTCCTGCTGGGGGCAATGCAAAAAGGGTTACAACTCTCCGAACTTTGCACTAACACAGATGTGGCTATGGTTATTACAGTCACCCACACCCACCCACCCACCAAATCGACCATCTGCCCGTCCATGCAAGCATTGTGGTATCTCTTTAATTAAATCTAGTTGTTGTTTTGGTGGATATTTTGTTTTCTTTTGGGGAATATTTTATTTCTCTTGATTGTACTTTTTTCCCAACGCCGAGACGCTGAAGTATATGGAAATATATATCTATATATATCAGCGTATATATATATATGTATGTATATATATATATATATTTATATATATATATGCTTTATAATCTATTATGGGAATATAAACAAGGACAATTCAGTTTGCTCTATTATTATACGCCCATTATTATATACCATTTACTTAGTATCTACTGCATGCCGCTTATAGTTCCAGATTCGGCCACATCGGAGCCACTAGTCATAGGCTTTGACACTTGTATGCCACTGGTTGTTATCGCCTTCAGACCCACTCGGACAACACTTTTATGAAACAAATAATCTGCAGAATAATTTAGTTTAAAGTGAAAGAACTTATATTTTAAGTGACCAACTTTTGGGATATTTGAAGTGAAAATATCCACAATTAATGTTGGCAAGCACATCAAAATAAGCTGATGCAGTAATAAGGTATATTAACTAGACTGACTACACCCTGCTATGCTACAACAAATGCTTAATAAATGCACCAGTATCTAAGTTAGATAGGTTAAATCTAGATAATTGTTTAGTTTCGATTATGTTATGCTTTCATCTGATTACGCAGCTTTCAACTTCAAGGGCCTGTATCATGACCAGCACGACTTGGCTATTCACAATTATTACGATCAAATATAAGTACTCACAATTTGTAGAGCTAGAAAAACCCTATTCTCTAGGAGGTACTTATGGCTAAACCATGGTCTCTGTTATCAAGCTGTGGCTATTTGGTAGCTATGCGACTGACCCGGCATGGGACATGCATGGGATTTCTCTGTATTGACTTGCACAGTACTCTACTCGTTGCAACACTATCCAGACATGTGTGTGGAGAATTGTGTGGGTTTTTGTTGTTGTTCTTGTCATTATTGAGTGTTAAACTAAGAGGGGGTTGAAGATAGATGCATTTAAACTAATCATGTATTGTATTTGTTTGTATTCCAGGAATACCAAGTGTAGCCCAGAGGTTATACATTCAGAGCAACAGAGAATAGTTCACGTGAGTTATTTGAACTATAAAATAATATGCTATCTTTTTAAATACACCATGTCACACGATTAATGTCCTTGTAGACCTATAATTAATTTATCTATCTATCTATCTATCTATCTATATATCTATCTATCTATTTATCTATCTATCTATCTATATCTATCTATCTATATATCTATCTATATATCTATATATCTATATATCTACATACTTACCTATCTACATACATACCTATCTATTTATCTATATGTGTCTGTCGGTTGGTCTGTCTGTCTATTGGTCTATATCTATCTATCTATCTACCTACTTACCTATCTACCTACTTATCTATATATTTATCTATCTGTGTATGTCGGTTGGTCTGTCTGTCTATTGGTCTATATCTATCTATCTATCTATCTGTCTATTTATCTATCTATCAGATTGGAGGTGGAGGGCTTACCATGTTGAACCCCCGCCCTGATCCTCAACACTAGCCCGTGGAGCCGGTCCACTTAGATCTGCATATGTGGGCGTTTTAGAGAGAGCGATATAAAGAGTGATCCTTCCCTCATTTAATGACACAGCGTAAAGCAACCACCAATCAATCAATCCCTCCTTTAAGCCTCATATATATATGTATATACTGTTATATATATATATATATATATGCATATATATATATACATGTGTGTGGAACATAACAATTATGGAAATAAATGTATAAATAATCGGATGATTGGAATAATTATCAACTTATCCTCTAATCAGGTTAACATATCTATTAAGTTCCTCCAGCATCTCTCCAGTGAGACCAGTGGCGCCCCCATTCTCCTCCTTTCCTCACTAATCGCATCTGATCGCATGTGTTAGTCCCCCTGTAGAAATGTATATATATATGTATATGTTTAACCGGTTTTAAGAAATGTTGATGGCATTGTATAGCCCTTGGTGTGCTGATATGCCGTTAAGCATTTATTCATTCATTCATTCATTATATATATAAGGAGTATATATATGTGTACATACACTAAAACTTCTCTAACCGACCATCACCACAGATCGACCACTTCCCTATATCGATCGCTATATTTGGGTCCCAAACGATCGCCCAAAAGAATACCATTGTAACAATATTCTAACTCTAAACCGACCATCTCCCTAAATGATCCATTTAAAGTCGGTTCCATGGTCGGTCGATTTAGAGACGTTTTACTCTATATATATATATATATATATATATATATATATATATATATATATATTTATTTATATATATATTTATTTATATATATTTATTTATATATATTTATTTATATATATATTTATATATACGTCTATCTATGTGTGTCCCGTCCTGATATGACCTTAGATGTTGCTAGGACGTAAAACAACAACAACCAAACAAACAACAACAATCTGTGTGTGTATGTGCGTGTGTGCATTTCTTTAACATATGCCTAATTAACACCGCTATTTCCTTATATCTTTATGTTATTGTTTAAATATGTTTCCTCAACTCACCTCAGAGAGTGGTGTGTAGCCCATCCGGGCTGCGAAAGGTCCAGTTTGTTTCAAAGCAGCAACGCGTTGTGTTTTTCCACGGCCTGTGTTGGTGCTTGTTCGGGGGTTGTCGCTGGTCATGGTTGTGGTGGTGGTTCTTCCGGTAGTGGTGATGGAGGGCGACAGCCACAGTAACGGGTAATCAATACTGACGGTGCTGCACGCTCATTGGCTCAATGCAGTAACCGCCAGGTGGGCGTGGCTAACCGTCACGTGGTCAAGATGCCCCAGCTGAAAGGGCATCTGCGATGCTCTCAAATGCTCTGAAAAAGTGAAAGGGGAGGCGGTGTGTGTGTGTGTAATCTTTATCTCTTTTATTTTACCGACTACATGGCTTTCTATGAATAGCGTAGACATCGTGAAATGATTTGACTGTATGGCAGTATATTATGTCAGTCTGAGAGAACTGCTTGCTCCCTTCCAACTAGATAGAAGATGTGCCTCTTATACCTACAGTAGGGATGAAGAACAACCCATTGGAAAGATTACTTAGCGAAAACACCAGACGGGATGGCTGAATGAGTTAGAGCGTCCGTCTCCCGTGCTGGTAGATCGTGGGGTTGTGGGTTCGAACCCTGGTCGAGTCAAACCAATAACTTAAAAATTGATGCTTGTTGCTTCCTAGACAGGCGTTCGGCATTATTAGGAAAGGACAAGGACTGGTGTGCTCAGTGTCAGGATAATGTGACTGAGTGGGATACCAGGTCATGGTGCCAGCGGCCTGGTTTCCCAGTGGGACAGTGCAAAGTATCTTTAGTGCCCTCCTAGCAATTTACACTGATGGGTCAAAAACAGACAACAGAGTATGTGCGTCAACAATCGTTCATGGACGTGAATTAGGTACGCGTATTCAGATAAGCGTTCCATTTTTACTGCCGAGGCACGAGCGCTCCTACCCGCGTTAGAGTGCATGGAAACCTCAGGCAGTCATAAATGCATCATTTTTACTGACTCTTTTTCCTGCCTTCAGGCTTTAAACAATATAAAACTGGACCACCTAATACTACTTAAAGTACTCATTAAACTAAACTCTCTTTCAATAGCAAAATTTGACATTCACCTATGTTGTGTGCCTAGTCATTTGGGTATCCCAGGAAATGAAAGAGCAGATCAAGTGGCCACTCGAGCCCTGACTGCTCATTTGGAACACTGTCATATTCCCCACTCTGATCTGAAACCTACCATTCAAAAATACATCTGTAACCTATGGCAGTTTTTTGGGGTTTTTGGGTGTTTTTTTTTGGTCCATTAGTTGTTTAAGCAGGGGAAATTTCAGTCATAGACGACTGGTCTTCCTCATTCCACTGCTGGTCGATAGAAAGCCCGAGCCTACACTTTTACCGACCCAAGGGATTTTTAACCTCCCACACCACATAGACATGGTATGAGAGCAACCGGCCTTTGATGACGCTGTAAGTTATACACAGCGCTGGAAATCCAAATTGGCAGAGCTGGGGGCACGGGGAATCGAACTGCTGACCCTCAGATTAGGAGTCTGACCTAGAAAAAAGTCAGACACTCTAACCACTCCGCCACAGAGAATGCCACGATTGAATGGGATGAACACCCAAACAATAAACTCCATAGAATTACCCCCTCCATGAATGGACTGCCGCAGAGTCGCTTGGAATGGCGACATGAGCAGGTTGTTTTTAACAAGATGCTAGTAGTGTATTGGCCATTCATTGCTAACACACGTTTTCCTGCTCAAGGGGGACCCTCCCCCTCAATGTATTGGATGTCAGTCCCCACTGACATTGAAACCCATTTGATTGTGTGGATTTCATGGCCCTGCGACAACAATTTTACACTGCAAACAGCATGCATGACCTTTTTACTAAAGTAAAACAAGAAAACATTTGAGCCGTTTTGAGGGCAGCTGGTTTGTACCACCTCATATAGCTTATTAAAGAAATTCCATCAATGAATAATATTTTCATCTGGATTTTTTATTTACCTTGACCAGAAACTATATGATTGTGAGTTTTAAAATTCATGAGTGTCACAGAATTGTTTGTATGCATTTACATGTAAAAGCGATGGTTTGAATTAAAAACAAACAGTTCTTGCCGAGAATATGGCCTATGCTGCCGACACGGCGTAAAGGAACCACCAATCAATCAATCAATCTCCACCTCTCCATTTCAGTATAACGAGGGTCTAAAGTTTAGTAGTAATATATCATTGAAGTCTGATTGTATTCTTGTACATTTCACTTAAAGCTGCATTGCCCGATGGTTTTGAGTTTTTATCATTTTTATGAGATAAATATTCCAAATTGATTGTTATAATATACCTTGTTTGTTGTTGTTTTACGTCCTAGCAACATCTAAGGTCATATCAGGACAGGTACTGACTTGTGACAGGGCTGCCCCACTGGGAAACCTGACACTGAGACAACCAGTCCTTGCCCTATCCTAATAATGCCGAGCACCAGGCTAGGAAGCGATAAGTATCAATTTTGAAGTCATTGGTTTGACTCGACCAGGATTCGAACCCACAAACACATGGGTTCGCATCTCCCGATCTCCCAAAACAGGAGACTGACGCTCTACTCATTCGGCCACCCGGTCTGGTCGTATAATCTACCTTACTATAGTTTGAAGTAACTTTTATTTGAAATGGCTAACTTTTGAGATATTTGAAATGCAAGCATGTGGAATTAATTTAGGCAATGCATGCCAAAACTCTTCCATGATAAGCTTCTGCAGTAACAGGTTCTATTAAATTTACTCAGTTTTCACTTTATGTTCACGCCCTATGCTGCGTAAAGCAACCACCAATCAATCAATCAATTAATCAATCTTTTATGTGGCAACAAATGCTTAATAAGTACATCAGTATCTAAGTTAGATAATGGCTTTGTAATCTAGATAATGGCTTTGATTTTGAAAATGTGATGCTTCATCAGACTATGCAACTTTAATAATTGCTAAATTGTCCTTACAATGTACCTTGTTATGTGAAAAACGTATGAAGATCACCGATTATGTACGCCTGTAAGACCAGTATCCTGGCACTAGTACATGATTATTCAGAAGAATAAATATTTATCGCCATGAGTGTGCACTGCCACAAGTCGATACCCGTCCTGATATGACCTTAGATGTCGCTAGGATGTAAAACAACAACAAACAAAATGTAGGAATAAAGTGAGTAGTGTAAATAAATGTCATGGATTAAAAACTTTCTTTACCGGAAATGGAGATTTCCAGATTAATAGAAGTCAAATTACCGTGAACCAACTGTATTCACACTATTCACACGTTACCTAATTAGGCATCAGAACGAGGTTGAGTATGCGTCGGGTATTGGAAATGGCAGTAAGACACTGCTGTGAGCTGATGTGTATGAACTCAGACAGAAATTAAAGGAGTAACATTTGAAGATATTCACATTTTAAGCTATCATATTCATTTTTACATACATTTTTTCTGTCTATTGATCAATTTTCATGAAGATTGAGTGATGATCAGATGCATTTCAGTAGGCGATGTCAACAAAGTTGCTCACCCTGGTTGCCAATCTTTTCTTAAATTCAAAATTGCATAACTTTCTTAATATATATTTATCTAAAAAATATATCTTAACCCTTTCAAAGATTTTATTAATTTGTAATTACTAAGACTAGTTGTTTAACTGTGTTATATAGATAACTACGCTGACAGTGCTGCATTACATGATACCACCATAACTATGCAGACTTGAAGTTGACAGTCACATTGTAGTTAAAGAATGGGAAAATCACCATGCAACGGTCACCCAATGTTTGTGAAAATTGGCCAATACATAGAAAACAGGTATGCAAAGATGAATATAGTAGTTTAAAAAATGAATACCCTCAAATTTGAGTGATTTTGAGAGGTATTGGTCGACGAAAAAGTATTCACATTACTTTTCATACAGCGGCGCCTCGCAGATGCGTATGTGGCCTCGGTATGGTTTCAACATGGCCGCAGCGTGAATAGCGTCAATAGATTGAGTGGTGGTTGCTTTACGCCGTTTCGGCAGCATAGGCCATATTCATGGCAAGGAACCAACTGCATGCATATATATATCAAGATACACATTATAATATATGGAGTATAATGTATTATGGTAATATAAAGCACGGAGAGTGAATATATATTCCTGCCAGTTATTGGAGTCGCGCGCCAACCCACTGAGGCCAACTTGGGCGACCGACGTGCCACCAACAGCGACTGCGGTAACTAAGCGCGCTAATCAGTCGCCGCACTTCTGCTTAATTTTTCTTCCAATCCCTGTGTTCAGTTGGTGTTTGTCATTCTCAGACTGGACCCTTTATATTATATATAACAGTCAGAACTACCACCGTAATTATTGTATCTACGGGTTATGTATACAATGAGATTAACACATAATTGATTGTATGCTTTTACATGTAAAAACGATGGTTTGAAATTAAACAAAAACAGTTCTCGCCGTGAATATGCCCTCTTCTACTGACACAGCGTAAAACAACCACCAATCAATCAACAAGTGACAAATTTAGTTTACAGCGGGAAAGACTGATTTAATTTCTTTGGTGTGAAGTGTTAGAATAAATTTAGTTGTGTTTCAGCCAGGTTGTTGAGCCAGTCTATGTGTGCATGCACCGGGTGTGTGTGAGTGTGTGTGAATGTGTGTGTGTGTCTATGGGGTGAGTTGAGGCGTGGGGAGAGGGCGTGGGATGTGGGGTGTGGAGGGCGTACCATGTTGAACCCCCGCCCTGATCGTCAACACTACCCGGGTGGAGCCGGTCTACTTAAATCTGCACACATGGGAGTTTTAGAGAGAGCGATATAAAGAGCGATCCTTCCCTCCTCCACACCCAATAGAGAAAACCATGTGCATATATATACATATACATATCCTCCGGTGCGACTGACACTGGTCTACATCCGGTGGAGGTGAGGAGGGTAGGTGGAGCCACCCGTACAGTGTTTGTCTTACAGAGTATAACAATAAAGTAATAATTAACCCTTACGTATCTTTATACTTGCATAATTCGTTATACATCACATATATAATATAAATTCAAGGGCACGAATGACAATGGGAACTCCCGTAGTTAGGGTCGGGGCCGAAGGTGGCGCCACCAGTACCAGTATGTAGGATAGGAGGTGAATACATCGAGGATAATGGTTGGTAGATCATGAAATAGAACAATAATAATTATAATTCCCTTTCGCACCTTTATACTCACATAATGCTTATACATCACATAAGTGTGTGTGTATAACACAAACTATATATACAAATATATGTAGTATTCGGCATTAACCTCTCGAGCAAGGCTGGCAGGCACATAGGCAGGTCGGCGTGTATAGGGTGATTGCATCAGGGAGCCTAGGTAGTTTAATGGTCAGCATGCTAGCCCCGGAATGCCAATAAGTATGGGTTCGAATCCTGCTCTAGGCAGAATATTTCACATCACCCTCACGATATATGTGTATGTGCGTTTATATATATGAGGTATAAAGTAATTATGGCGTTCTCGGTGGCAGAGTGGTTAGAGTGTCTGACTTTTTTCTAGGTCAGACTCCTAATCTGAGGGTTGGCGGTTCGATTCCCCATGCCCCCAGCTCTGCCAATTTGGATTTCCACCGCTGTGTATAACTTACAGCGTCATCAAAGGCCGGTTGCTCTCATACCATGTCTATGTGGTGTGGGAGGTTAAAAATCCCTTGGGTCGGTAAAAGTGTAGGCTCGGGCTTTCTATCGACCAGCAGTGGAATGAGGAAGACCAGTCATCTATGACTGAAATTTCCCCTGCTTAAACAACTAATGGACCAAAAAAAAAAAATTAATTTTTTTATTATGTATGTAATTCTCCTGTCTTCTATTGTCTTTATTACGACTGCTCCTATAACCTTCCTTTTGATATGATCCTTTCTACTGGAGTTACTGGAGGCTTGGGTGCGGCCTGGAGACCGGGAGGCCTGCTTCCAAGCAGCTCCCCTAAATCCCCTCCTTCCCTCCAGGCGGTGCCTCATCCCCCTACTAACAGCCCATTTCGATTTAGTTAAATAAAATTAACGGTAGGTCTAAGGGCCAGCCAGAGTTATAGGCTCGATCCATACAAATCTGACTCGTCTCTTTTCTTATGTTCTGTTGCTATATATTATGGAAGGAACTAATAATATATATGTATATAGAGATAAGATAAGATATTTATTTATTTCCATTTATTACATTCTTTGATTAGGCCAGGAGAATTTCAATCACGACCAACAGGTCTTCTTCATTGCTCCTTGCATTGTCTTAGTAATGCCAAACGTCAAGCCAGGTCACGACAAGTATAATTTGTTGAAGTCTTGGTTTTCACTCAGCTGGGGTTGAAATGCATAACCCACCACATGGGAATCATGCGCTCATCTCATTTGGAAGGCCTTTGCTTCCCCTCTCAAACTGCGCGTTAGAGAATAGCGGGTAGGGGACTCATGGAATTGCCAGCCTCCCCTCACTTCAATCGCCAGTTGACCCAGTTTTTGTGTCTGTTAACGTGTGTGCACTCTTTCGCTTTGTTCAAAGTACAAAATGTGCCTGTTTCTCTGTAATGTTGGCACTTTGGCCTACCCCTTGCATAAACCGGTTTTCACCCCCGCCCCATATCCTCCACTCCCAACAGCACCCACCACCTTGCTAATACCTACCCTCTTCTTCCCCATTCCTTCTGCCCTGGCCTTCAAAGTTTGTTCTATTTAACGATGCCTCTAGAGCAGATTGATTTTATCATTGGCTATTGGGCATCAAACATATGGTCATTCTGACATATTTCTTTGGAGGAAACTCGCTGCCGCCACATAAGCCAATCTTTCCAATAAGCAGCAAGGGGTCTTTTTTATGCACTTTCCTACAGACAGAACATCAAATACCACATCGCTTGATGAACCAGTTGTGGACCACTGGTTGGAACGGAAAATAGCCCAAACTGCAAATGGGTCCACTGAGCAGGATCGACAGGATGACCCAAACCTTCACAGGTGGACACGCTACTGTCTGAGCTACGTCCCGCTCCCGCAACTTTAAGTTCAGTGCTAAAATGCTGGTACTTATTACTTCATGGTGGAGGACAGAGGCTAGAGGCAGGTTTTTTTTTCTCTTGAAGATTTATACTGCCTATCATGGATAAGTCTGAATAGACTTGTTTTCACCATTGGACAGTTTGTCGATAGAAAGCCCGAACCTACACTTTTACCGACCCAAGGGATTTTTAACCTCCCACACCACATAGACATGGTGTGAGAGCAACCAGCCTTTGATAACGCTGTAAGTTATACACAGCGGTGGAAATCCAAATTGGCAGAGGTGAGGGGGGGGACGGGGAATCGAACCAACGCCCTTCAGATTAGGAGTCCAATCTAGAAAAAAGTCAGACACTCTAACCACTCGGCCACAGAGAACACCACAGGGAAAGCGGTATTCTTTGAAGGACTATTAAAATGTGGATAACTTTAGATGACCATTAGCTTATGAGGTCTGTCACGGTATGGGACGTAGCTACCATAGTTATAACATATCAAACTACGCTCAAAGTGTTTGCGGAGTTTCTTCTAGTTTGAAATCTATCCTCCCGAATTGAGTCTTGTAGCCTGAATGGCAGAGGAAGGTTGGTTCTTGGAGGTTTACTTTCCTGGCAACATCTACGGTCATATCAGGATGGGTACCGACTTGTGACAGTGCGCAGTCATGGTGACATTATGGTACTGCCCCACTGGGTGACCAGGCTACCAGCACCATGACCCAATATCCCACTCAGTCGTATTATCATGATACTGAGCTAACCAGTCCTTGCCCTATCCTATTAATGCTGAGCGCCAAGCTAGGAATCAACATGTATCAATTGTGTAAGTCATTGGGCAACAAGTATCAATTTTGTAAGTCATTGGTTTGACTCGACTGGCAATCAAACTCCAGATCTCCCGCACTGGAGGTCTGCGCTCTACCAATTCGGGCATCGCGTCCGGCGAACAACAGATGAAAGACAGGGGGGAAAACGTTGTTAAATATATTTACTGTCTCTGTGTGTGCGCCTGTGGCCATTATTGCAGATGGGTGTGGGGGTGGGTGAGGGGTGGGTGAGGGGTGGGCGGGTGAGGGTGGGGTGGTTTTTTTCCCGATTTTCAATGGACCTCTCAGTGTATAAACGCTGAAGCAGGATGTAAACACTGCTCTCACGCCGCATGTATACACGGCCAAGTGGGCGCATGGAGGGTGGGGAGTCTCTAATGGCCGCCCAGTCTGTACACACACTCCCAGTGGCGCGCCCCAGCGGAGGTTTCAACACACGCTGCCAGGATGCAATACTGCATAGGAGATCACAATTATGTTCATTCTTGTAAGGGGAAAGTAAGGGAGAGGATGGGGAAGTATGGGAAAGTAAGGGACAGGAGGGGGAGTAAGGGAAAGTATGGGAAAGTAAGGAAAAGTATTGGAAATTAAGGAAAAGTATCGGAAAGTGGACAGGCTTGAATTATTCACAGTCTATCAGAACAGCACAACATCGGGACAAGTGGAGAACCATTGCATCCAACCCTCGACTAGAGGATGGAACTATTGATTGATTGATTGATCGGAAAGTAAGAAAGTATGGGAAAGTATGGGAAAGTAAGGGAAAGTAAGGGAAAGTGGGAAACTAAGGCAAAGTATAGAGAAAGGAAGGGAAAGTAAAGGAAAGTATGAAAAGTCAGGGGTGTTCTCTGTGGTGTTCTCTGTGGCGGAGTGGTTAGAGTGTCTGACTTTTTTCTAGGTCGGACTCCTAATCTGAAGGTCAGTGGTTCGATTCCCTGTGCCCCCACCTCTGCCAATTTGGATTTCCACCGCTGTGTATAACTTACAGCGTCATCAAAGGCCAGTTGCTCTCATACCATGTCTATGTGGTGTGGGAGGTTAAAAATCCCTTGGGTCGGTAAAAGTGTAGGCTCGGGCTTTCTATCGACAAACTGTCTAATGTTGAAAACAAGCCTATTCAGGCTTATCCATGATAGGCAGTATAAATCTTCAACAACAAAGTATGGGAAAGTAAGGAAATGTATGGGAAAGGAAAGGGCCAATGCGAGGGACAAGCCATATATGGTAAAGTATGGGAAACTAAGGAAAAGTATTGGAAAAGTATTGGAAACTAAGGAAAAGTATGGCCAAGTAAAGCAAAGTTAGGACACTTATGAGAAAGTAAGGTGAAGTAAGGCTGGTTGGTTGTTGGAGTTTTTACGTCCTGGCAACATCTAAGGTCATATTAGGACGGGTATCGATTTGTGACAGCGCACACTCATGGTGACTTTATATTGCTCCCGACTGGGATACCAGGCCACCAGCATCATGACCCAATATCTCAGTCATATTATCCAGACACTGAGCTAACCAGTCCTTGTCCTATTAATGCCGAGTGCCAGGCTAGGAAATGACAAGTATCAATTTTATAAGGAATTGGTTTAACTTGACTGAGAACCAAACTCCCGACCTTCCGCACACTTAGCTCACGCTCTACCGATTGGGCCACCACGCCCGGTAAGGGAAAATATGGGAAAGTAAGGGATAGTATGGGAAACTAAGAGAAAGTATGGGAGAGTAAGGGAAACTATGGGAAAATATTGGAAAGTAAAAGAAAGGAAGAGAAAGTATGGGACAGTAAGAGAAAGTATGGGAAAGTAAGGGAAATTATGGGAAAGTATGGGAAGTGAGGGAAAGTAAGGGAAAGTATGGGGAAGTAAGGGTAGTATGGGAAAGTAACGGAAAGTATGGGGAAGTATGGGGAAGTAAGGGTAAGTATGGAAAAGTAAGAGAAAGTATGGGAAAATATTGGAAAGTATGGGAAAGGAAGAGAAAGTGTGGGAAAGTATGGGGAAATATGGGAAAGTAAGGGAAAGGAAGAGAAAGTATGGGAAAATATGGGAAAGTATGGGAAAATATGGGAAAGTAAGGGAAAGGAATAGAAAGTATGGGAAAATATGGGAAAGTAAGGGAAAGGAAGAGAAAGTATGGGAGAGTATGGGAAAGTAAGGGAGATGCAGGGCATGTAACGGAAAGTAAGGGAAGTAAGTGAAGGTAAGAGAAAGTAAACCGCCACGTAGTTCAGAATTATTCATATTTTTTCTGTTACCGTGATATATCTGTAAATATAGTCCTATATGGATGTGTGAGGTATAGTTTTTTCTGTGAGCATAAATGACGAATACAATTCGTCTTATTTACCCCAAGGCTGCTATTGTGCCCACAGCGGATACTGCCACTGGTGGCGCTGACTAGCCGTTACTATATAACTAGTATAAGGCTTTATTTATATAGGGCTTTATATATAAATTTGAATTCCTCCGCTGTGACTGACACAGGTCTATTGCTGTAGTACGAGAGGTGGGCGGATGGTGGCGCCACCAGTACAGTTTGGTATAAAAGGCATAGAATAATGTTTAATTACCTTCTGTACAGTTATGATATCATACTACGTTATGTATCATATATATGATATATACATACTATATATAATAATATGTAATATACATGTTATATACATTATTTCAAATATATTTAAGATTATGATGTATATGCTTACGTAGATTTGAAGTAATTTGAAGGTGAGACGCGAGTGACCGTTGGGGTCAGTTGGTCATGGGTCAGAGTCGGCGGGATGCAGAGAATGACTGACTATCAATACATCGAGTTAGTTTGGTATGTGAGGATCGGTGTTAGAAGGGTGTTAGAAGGACACCGACCAGAAACATGGGAGGCATTCTTAATTTATATACACATATTAAATGATATAGCAGTTAGTACACACACACACATATATATATATATATATATATATATACACATATACATACACATACACACATACACATATATACATACACATGTACATACACACATACATACAAACATACATACACACATGCACACATGCACAAATACATATACACATACACACATACATACACAAATAAATACATATACCCATATATAAATACACACATACATACACACATACACTCATACATACATGTACACATATATACATACACATAGACCCATACATGCATATGTACATACCTACATACATACGCACCTATACATACATACATACACACATACATACATACACCCATAAATACATACCCACACATATACATACACATACATAAACCCATGCATACATATTCATAAACACATACATACAAACATACATACATACATACATACACACATACATAAACACATACATATACATACACACATACATACACACATACATACACATACATACATGCACATATACATACACAAATACATACATACGCATATACATACACATACATACATACATACATACATACATACATACGTACAAATGAAATTCGGTGGAAGAGACAAACACTATTTACTTTCGTTATACACGAAGAGCAAACGACGAAGGCATCCTGTTCTTCCCACCCCACCCACCCCCACCCACCCCTACCCACCCCACCCCCACCCCAACCCCCACCCCACACTGTCGGTTCCCGCCTTTACTGCGCATGTTCGGAACCAGCCCCTTGTGTTGAGTACACACCGGGGGTGTGACGGAGGCTGATGGGGGGGTGGGAGGTGGCGGGGGAGAGGGGGGGGGCATAGAGTGTAGAGTTGCGTACAAAGCCTAACTAGGCTCGGGTTCATAAGCATGGGCCTATGCACACATAGATAAGCAAACCCTGGGGAGCGGGGTGTGTGCCGGTTAGAATACCACAATTTGTTGACATATAAGTTTATTTACTCATATTTAATTTCACTGTCCACAGGTAGTTGGAGGACGAATACACATTTGTCGTATTTGCTCGATTGGTAGCCCTTTTTTAAATTATAATTTTTATCATTTTTATTGAGGCTGTATTTATACTGTCCATAACATATACCCAGGCTTGTTTTCAATGCTGGCCAGTTGTAGTGTTGGTGTTATCTTAGCACACAGTAACTGCTGATAAGTTATTTGATTGCCTGCATTTCAGTAGCAGATAGATAATTGGTTGGTCTGGTTAGTAGCCTATGTTATTTTTTTTTGATTTTCTTGGCATTTGGATTTTTCCTGCTCATTTTCACCTTCTCACTGTGTATCCCATGCCCCCACCTGCCCACAATATGTCACTTCCGAGATAGCAAAGCTGGGGTCCAGCCAGCCATTTGGCAGGCATCTATGGGTGGGGGTAAAGCACACTGCAACCAGACACGAGTGGATTTGAAGGAAGTGGAATTTTATTTAAAGTTGCATAGTCCGATGGTTTTGAATTTCTGTATTTTTTCTGAGATAAATATATTAGATTGATCACTAGTATCTACTTTATATTAGTTCAAAGTTTCTTTTATGTTAAATGGTAAACTTTTGAGATATTTTGAGTGCAAACATGGACAATTAGTTTTGGCAAGCTTGCCAAAACTCTGACACCATAGACTTCTGCAATAACAGGTTCTGTTAAATTGACTCAGTATTGCATGCTACGCAGAAACAAAAGCTTAATAAGTGCATCAGTATCTAAGTTAGATATGTCAAATCAAATCTAGATAATTGGTTTTGAAAATTTGATATTTCATCGGACTATGCAGCTTTAATGTAGAATAGGTCTTGGCAGAATTTCACTGCAAACTAATTGAATGAAGCCAATGGTGAAATGTCGTTCTGTGAAGAATGCAGTGCCATACTTTCAGACATGTAAACTGTTCTGTTTTGGTGTGAGATAATATTCTGATTCTAGGTACCGGCACTACTTAGATAACACCAGAAGAAAGTATGAAAGTCATGAAAAATAGCTATTTTTTAAATACTCCTATTTGGGTGTATTTTAAAATTAGAAATACCCAGAGAGTACTGTGAATGAACTAAGGCTTTACTATTTATTTGGACATTACCAAGGTAATGACACGTTTCTTCTATATCTCCTATTTCGCTCACTACCTGTTAGTGAGAACCATGAGGCGTTAGACATTCTCTCTGGGGGAGTGGTTAGAGTGTCTGACTTTTTTCTAGATCGCACTCCTAATCTGAAGGTCGGTGGTTCGATTCCCCAAGCCCCCACCTCTGCCAATTTGGATTTCCACCGCTGGGTATAACTTACAGCATCATCAAAGGCCAGTTGCTCTCATACCATGTCTATGTGGTATGGGAGGTTAAAAATCCCTTGGGTTGGTAAAAGTGTAGGCTCGGGTTTTCTATCGACAAACTGTCTAATGGTGAAAACAACTCTATTCGGACTTATCCATGATATTCAGTATAAATCTTCAAGAACGCAAAATGGGATACAGCGTATTTAATGCTGAGGTTAATGCGTCGATTTTACATACATTTTCATATAACTTAGCAAGATAGAATAACATAAAATCAAGGGTAAAATCAACTTATGCTAAGTGTGCGTATAATAAGAATAATATTACTTTCATTAAATCAGATTTAAATTAAATTAAAGTCTCTTTTTAAAGTGGATAAATATGTGTCACAAACACTGTGAACTCAGCCACCAGGTGCACACTGTAGTATAGTTGACACCTGTCTGTGTGAGAGGGGCGTCTGGTGGATTTAAAGTGCTCACCTGTCCTCAACACCTGTTCACTCTCTACAGTGAATTCTCACCGGAAGTTATTAAAGTTACAGAGTTCGATGGTTCTCAGTTTCTCCCATTATTATAGATATAAATATATATATATATATGTATATATATATATATACCCCACCCCCTCTCTCAATTCTGCATCTAAAATTCAGGTACGGAGTGACAATAGTGCAAGGTATTCCGCTCATTTATCTATGGCACTTGTCTACATCCGGCGGAGGCAAGGAGGCCACAGGTGGCACCACCGGTACAGTATTGGATTTTACAGAGTATAACAATAATGATAATATTTCCCTTACATATCTTAATACTCGCATAATTCGTTATACATCACATATATATATATATAATGGAATTATATCTTACACACAGACACACATATATATATATATATATATACTCGACTGATATATATATATATATATATATATAAATTTCCTCTAGTGTGTGACGCGAGGGGGAAGCCCACCCGGCAATTTACCCAACAGCTGGGAGGGGGGGGGGGGGGAACACTCCACCAATGTGCAAGAGGAAATACAGGATGTACATGTGACCCTTGTATTTATACTCGTATGATGCGTTATGCATCACATATATATATCTGATGTATAAAACGTATGCGAGTATAAAGGCGCATAAGGGAAAATTCCTTATTTGGCCATCCTTATGTTGTGTACTTATGGGTTACCCCCTCTTCACGGTGGGACAGGTGGCGCCACCACCCCCACCGCTACCAGTGCGGCGAATACTGTCACTCGCGCCAAAGACCCTATAATACTCAGACACCTCACTCCCTATCTCTCCCATGGTAATATAAATTTCGCAGTGCCACCTAGTGGTGGGTTTGATCAGCCCAGCTGCTGGTTGGTGTTTCACATGTAAACACATACAATTATAATATACATGAGATAGGTAAGTATTAATACACATCAATATGAAATTGCTATGAACAAATACACATCATCATCAGCATCATCATCAGCATCGGCATCAACACACATCCTTCACATTCATATATACATTTATACATATAATATAGCACCTGTTTAACCAAGAGAACAGCCAGCGCACCAAGTGGTGGGTTTGATCATTTTGATTACACAGTACAGGCTGAGTGAGCCGTCTTAGTATTATAGAGTCTTTGCTCGCACACTGGAATCATATATTAGGTCTGTCATTATAATCTACCTTCCTTTAGTTTGAAGTGACTTGAAAAAAAAACACCGAACTTTGAAGATATGTGAAGTAAGAATGTGCAAAATTAAAGTTGGTATGCACATCAAAATGTTGGATAGTTTACGCTTCAGCAGTAACATGTTCTATTAAATTCGTGTAGTGTCACAAGTATTCAATGCATGCACCAGTATCTACCTTCTAAGTTGGATATCTAGGATCAAATCTCAGTGAGTGTTTTGGTTTTGAAAATTGGATGCTTTCATCAAGATGTTCAGCTTTAGTTTTAGCAAACAATTGAACAGTTTTGAAAGTCCCGCCTCGTCCTGAGCTTTGGGGGGATCAACTGATATGTTTGTTTAGTTGAAACTCCCCAAAATGAAATTACACGTAAAAGAAGAAAGATCGACACACCGGTGGGAACCAGTGAAACCATAGACTGTTCCATGTGTTTACAGTCTGTCCCCTTTGCTTTTTAGTGTGTGTTTGTGGGGGGTTGGGGGGGGAGGGATGCGCCGATTTGGTCAAATGTCCTATTTCCAGATTCTACAATGCAAAATATTTAAAATGACATGCATACTTATTCTTCACTAATTGAACGGCTGAATACCCCTCCCCCTCCCATGTGTTATGTCCATCAATCAATCAATAGTTCCGTCCTCTAGTCGAGGGTTGGATGCAATGGTTCTCCACTTGTCCCGACGTTGTGCTGTTCTGATAGACTGTGAATAATTCAAGCCTGTCCACTGTGAAATATTTGTAAACCATGATGTTCTTGGTCTCCCTCTCCCTCTGCTGCCATTCACCTTCCCTTCCAACAATGTACGGTATATTGAACTCTGACGAATGATGTGGCCAAAATAAATAAGTTTCTTTGTCTGTATAGTGGCAAACAAGCTTTTCTTATTTTTAATTTTTCTGAGAACTTCTTTGTTGGTGATCTTCTTTGTCCATGATATTTTCATCATCCTTCGATAAGTCCACATCTCAAATGCTGCTAAACGTTTGTACATTTTCTTAGAGATTGTCCATGTCTCAGCCCCATACATTAGAGTAGACCAGTTATGTGCATGCACCGTATATAATAGTATTATTTATATTCTCATGTATCGGGACAAGAGTCTGATATATATATATGTCGTGGGGGTGATGTAAATGGGAAATATTGTGCCTAGAGCGGGACTCAAACCCACATCTCTTTGCATTCCAGGACAGTGTGCTAACCATTACACCACCTAGGCTCCCTGATATCAACACACTACCCACGCCTACCTGTCTATGCGGGTGCTTTCCTGAGAGGTCAGTGCAGACCACTACACTCATCCCCCTGGGATTGTAAGTCTTTTAATGCTTACAATTACATACATACAGGCAATGCAACACACTTACATACACAGGGTAGGTTCAACAACTATACAGCGCGTAGCTTGTACATGATCCTGGTCATGGCAACCAGTGTCATGGGGGTGATGAAAATGGGAAATATTGCGCCTAGAGTGGGACTCGAACCCGCATCTCTTTGCATTCCGGGCCAGTATGCTAACCATTACACCACCTAGGCTCCCTGATATCAACACGCTACCCACGCCTACCTGTCTATGCGGGTGCTTTCCTGAGAGGTCAGTGCAGACCCTACATATATATATATATATATATATATATATATAAGAGATATCCTTTGGCTTGTACCCCTAAAGGCCCACGCAAAAGTAACATAGAAGTAGTAACATAAAATCAAATTTCTGACCGACTGCTGGACTGGTAACGGGCATGTCGTGCCATGCAGCTACCCCGCACAAGTCAAATTCGCCTAATTGTAGACAGAAGGTGGGGGACCGGACAGCTCAGGGGGTGCCAGGTGGGATACTGCAGACAGCGCAGTGGCAACCATCCCGCAGTAGTGGGCACTCCAGCATAAATAATATAGACATAACTCATTATACTATACATAAGGTATTGAAATTGCTTAATGCGGTGATGGGACTGTTGGTTGTTGGAGTTTTATGTCCTGGCAACATCTAATGTCATATCAGGACAGGTACCGACTTGTGACAGTGTGCACTCATGGGAACTTTATAGTGCTGCCCAACTGGGAGAACATCCACCAGCACTTTGAGATGATATATCACTCAGTCACATTGTCCTGACACTGAGCTAAAGGCCCTGTCAGATTACGACGCTTCTCGCAAGCGCTTGGCTAACATGTAAAATCAATTTTTTACGTGGAGAAGCGTCAAACATTTTGCCGCAGGGGAGGGGGGGCGGGCAATGTTGGTATGTTATACATACCATATACATAGCATATGGCCAATGTATGACCAACATATGGCTAACGTGCTTCTAGGTGAAAAATGCTTGAATTACGCTGACGGTATGTTCACAGAACGCCGGTGAAAATTATATACATTATTCGATCGCGAGAACTACGTCTCATATGTTACATACGTCAAGACACACTGTAGATATGCTAAACATACGTTAGACATATGTTAGACCTATGTTATCCATACGTTGTCAGTACACAGACTGTATGTTCCCACTGCCTTTAACATAGGTCAACATAGTGAACAACATTTGTCTAACGTACTTCTAATGTACATCGACATACGCCTAATGTTGGTGCTATGCGTCGTAATGTGACAGCCCCTTAACCAGTCCTTGCCCTATCCTATTAATGCTGAGCGCCAGGCGAAGAAGCGACAAGTATCAATTTTTACGTCATTGGTTTTAAGTCGACTAGGGTTCAAACCTGTTCGAATCCTACGATCTATCAAAACGGGAGACGGACGCTCAACTCATTCGGCCATCCCATCTGGTCGGGTGATGGGACGAGGTTGCCTATGATTAGAGAATGGAAACCAGCAGATCTTATCTGACAAGAGGTGTATACTGGGAATTGTAGCCTGTTTCACATCCCTGTGAAACAGGTGTAAAGGCGAAGGCTCGAATATGTGGATGTGTAGGCAGGCTATGCTAAAATCAATACAGACAAAGAGAAAGGAAGAGTATAAAGTGTAAAGAAGAAGAGAGAGTCCAGCCCTCTGGTTTATTGACCTTTTGAGTGTGGTGATCCCTATCCCAGCAGAGGGGGTAGGCCCTGAGTGCACTTACACCCAGACCTGCCGGCACCATTATGTCTATTCACATCCCACTCAGGCACCACCAACTCATATATATATATATATATATATATATTATATATATATATATACACATGCGCCTGGTCACGTACACCGATCAGTAATAGAACATTTGCATTCCCCCCTATGGCGAATATCGAAATATTTTACCCACGGGTGTGAAACAGTCTACTGACAACCCAATAAAATCAAACTGCGATTTTACACGACCGTCTCCACTAAGGCAGGATGGACTTGCACATCAATGCACATATAAAACCAATGTACCAATGTGCCTCTTCTGGAATATGGCAAGGATTGGTTGGCTCAGTATCAGAATAATGTGACTGAGTGGGTTATCATGTCATGGTGCTGCCAGCCTGATTTCCCAATGGGTCAGCACTATAAAGTTACCATGAGTGTGCACTGACACCAATCGGTACCCGTCCTGATATGACTTTAGTTTACTAAATAAATTCTATCAATTAGTTATACAACCTTAGATTTTTGTCAGGAATTATATTTCCCTTGGCCAAAAATATATAATTTTGAGCTTTTTAATTGAATGAGTGTCTTTTGACACATAATTGATTGATCTTGCTATGTGGCTTGTTCCCCTCTTCTGTTCTGTCCTCCTTGTTCCCTCTATACACTTTCTACCCGTCTTCTTCTTGCCCTTGCTATGTGGCTTGTTCCCCTCTTCTGTTCTGTCCTCCTTGTTCCGCCTCTACACTTTCTAACCGTCTTCTTCTTGTCCTTGCTGTGTGTTTGTTCCCTCTCCTTCTCTCTCTTTCTTCTGCCCCTGCGTTCTTTGATCTGTTTCTTCCGCCTACTTTGTCTTCACATTTTGTTCTTGCCCTCCCCTTTCTTCCCTTTTCCCTATCCCTTGCTTTGCTGTGTTGCTCTTTTTTCCTTCTTTCTCCACTTCCTCTTCTTCCTCTTCTATTCCTTCTTCCTCTTCTTCCTCCTTCTTTATATTTCTTCTTCCTATTCGTCCTCTTCATTAATATTTCTTCATCATTTTCTTCCTCTTCTTCCTCTTTTTCTTTCTCTTCATTTTCTCATTCGTTTTGCTCATCGTTCTCCTCTTCTTCCTCTTCTTACACTTCCATTTCTTGTTATTCTTCTGAGGCTTCCTCTTCCACTTCTAATTCTTTTTTAATTACAATATCCTTAAATGGACTTTTGCTAGAGTACAATTATAAATCCCAAAATATAACCATTAGCACAGAACGCATTTCGGAATAAATTATTTTCAGATAATTAAGAAAACAAGGTGGAGTCACAAACCAATTTGAATCCTTACTGAACAATAAGCAGTATTCCAAAGCAAATAATGGGAAACACTGCACTTTGTGCCAATATGAATCCGCTTAGTGAATGGCATTACCAGCAATCCTGAACTTAATTTTCCGCTGCGAGTTCATGGCGCTTCGATCGATTCTGCCATCATCCAATCAGCATCGGCCACAAGATGCGGAGTACGCATCGATTATATATATTTCAATGACAAGTTTGTTTCAATTAAAAAAATGGAATAAAGATACTGTTGTAATTGGATGTAAGGATCATGGAACAATGAATAAATAAATAGGAATACATATTTCAATAAAAATAAACTGGTTTGATGGATTTATTTCTTATTTTATGTGTCAACTTTAACCCCCATGTGGACACGGCAAAATATTTAGCTACACAACTGAAACTGTGCCTAGTGATACTGTACGTTGCTGCCATCTGTGAGAGCTATCGGCCACTAAAATACATGCTGCCGTATTATCTCACTAGGTCGTAGAAGTTGGGGAGTTTAGCGTTTTTCTGTGAATATAGTGGGAAAACGTGGCATTTTCTCCCAAATTTTCAACATAGAGATGGACCTACAAAATATTTAGAGAATTTAGCCCAATTTTCGGCAGGTAAGAGCATGGTGTATGTAGAAACTCATCTGCTATCGGCGCTATACATTTATTATGATAGAAATGTGATAAATGGCATTGCCGGGGATTCGCTATAGGAATGCTGGTACTCGTGGTGAGAGTGAGTTGTCGCAGCGCTAGTCAACAGTTCGGGATTGCTGGTAATGGTGTCAATTTAGGTATTATTTAACAGTGAATGTGGACAGTGGTGTTAATTTTGGTGTTATTTACATTGGCTGCATTGATTCAGGTGTTATTTATTCCTTAACCCGGATGGCGTTAATTTAGGTGTTATATAATATTAATAATGAACATAAGTGGCATTTTGTTGTTGTTGTACATTAGTTGTTTAACCAGGGGAAATTTCAATCATGGACGATTAGTCTTCCTCATTCCACTGCGCCTTGCCCTATCGTAATAATGCCGAGCGTCTGGCTAGGAAGCGACAAGTATCAATATTTAAGTCATTGGTTTGACTCGACCAGGGTTTGAACCCGCGAACCCACAATCTACCAGCATGGGAGACATATGCTCTAACTCATTCGGCCATCCTGTCTGGTTTAATGATAATAAGGTGTTGTGTTTCTAATGTTCTAGTTTAGAACCTCCTTGAATATAGAATGACAAAATGAAGACAATTCATGATAAACATCTCAAAGCTAATGGCAGGGTCCGTACGGGGCATGGAGAGTCTTGAAAAGTCTTGAACTTCATTTGTCCCATTTCAAGGCCTTGAACAGCCTTGAAATTAACTTTTTGTATATAATTAGTCTTGAAAAGCCTTGAATTCCATTAAGCTGTCCCTACTGATCTAAATTAGTCCAAAATCACTATTCACCATTATTGCTTTTCCCCTGAAATCCAAATGAAAATAAGTGGAATTCCTATCAAAAACAGCCTTTATAAGCCTTAAAATAGCCTTGAATTCCATATCTTCACATGTGTACGGACCATGTATGCTATGTTGAGTGGGTTAATCTGCATATTAACTAGACTATTAAATCCACCAGTTGGGTTATCGTGACCGGGTGTAGCCTACGTCTCATCAGGGTGTGTAATGGCCGGTACACACCTACCGTTTACGATTCGCGCACTAAAACTCGCGACTCGACCCGACCCGCTTAAAACTGAAAACGGGCCGATTCGTTTTTCGAATTGCGAATCGCAATCGTAAACGGCCGCTTTTAGCACTAAAAACTGAGTTTTATGCGCGAATCGCAATCGGTAGGTGTGCGCGGGGGGCGCACACCTAGCGATTTTTGGGGAGTTTTAGATCGTATACGGTAGGTGGGTGCGGAAAAACGGTAGGTGTGTCCCGGCCATTAGGAATATGTTTGTTTGGGGGACGCCCCTTGGGTCCATAGAGATTCCGGGGCGTAATCCCCCCCTCCCTTTAACCTCTCCCCCCCCCCCCCTTTAACCCCCCCCCCCGTTTAAACCCCACTCCCCCCTTTTAACCCCTCACCGCCCACCACAGCAAACATACCTATAGTCAATACCCACACCCCTCACACACAAGCTACTCATTACACAGACACACCACAATATGGGTATCGGGCGCTGTGGTCGAATCGGTAGAGCGTGCGCCTCGCGTGCGGGAGATTGGGAATTCGGTTCCCGGTCGAGTCAAACCAATGACTTATAAAACTGATACTTGTCACTTCCTAGTTTGGCTCTCGGCATTAAAGTTGCATAATCCGATGAAGCAGCAAATTTCCAAAACCAAAACACTTACCTAGATTTGATTCGACATATTTATCTTAGATACTGGTACAGTTATTAAGCATTTGTTGTCAAATGGAAGGGCATGGGGAGTCAATTTAATAGAACCTGTTACTGCATACCCCTATGGGGTCAGAGTTTTCGCGTGCTTGCGAAAATTAATTTGGTATGTTGTCACTTCAAATATCTCGAAAGTTAGCCATTTAAACTAAAAGTTACTTCAACCTAAAGTAAAGTAGCTTATAAGGATCAATTTAATGTAATTATCTCAGAAAATGAGAGAAACTCAAAGCCATCGGACTATGTAACTTTAATAGGATAGGGCAAGGACCTGTGATCTCAGTGTCAGGATAATATGACTAAGTGGGATATCGAGTCATGGTGCCATCGGCCTGATTTCCCAGTGGGGCAGCACTATAATATAAAGTCGCCATGCGTGTGCACTGTCACAAGTCGGTACCCGTCCTGATATTATCTTAGATGTTGCAAGGACATTAAACTCCAACAACCGCAATATGGATATTCCGAATTCCGCTGGTCTCTCAGGAAGGGATGATCGAAACCGAATCCCAGCATGCAATATTGCAGCTTCACCTGTCCTCATATGACCTTAGATGTTGCTAGGACGCAAAACTCCAACAAACAAACAGATCGCAGTTTCAGCTTACACACCGGAAGTTTGGGGTTGGTGCCACTCCCTATAATTCACTATAGACCTATTTCATATGACGTCAGCATAGGTATTTAGGTCAGTGCGCACACCTTTTGGCTGCAGGACGACACACTGTCACACTGCAAACTCAGTGGCTATGAGCAATCTTCATACAGAAAAAGTGAAATATCTCTAAAACCACACCACCTAGAAACAAACCGCATGGATCACATATAGAAAACATATTCAACAAATAGATTATATTAAATTTATAAGGTTAGGGTTCTGCATTTCTATTAATTTTGAATAAAATAGACGTTTTGTACTGCACATACCAGCAAACTCAATGCATTGTCAATGGCCGTGAGCAATCTTCATACAGAAAACGTGAAATATCTCTAAAACCACACCACCTAGCAACAAACCGCTTGTAACACATATAGAAAACATATTCACCGAACAGATTATATTAAATTTAAATGGTTAAGGTTCTGCATTTCTATTAATTTTGAATAAAATTAACTTTTTGCACTGCGCGTACTGGCAAACTCAATGGCCGTGTGCCTTCGTTCTGCAGCCAGGCTGCACGCGCATACACAATGTTTATAAGCTTTGAAAGGGGTCTCTATAGGCGCAACACTTTAAACTCACTTTTCACCGATAATCACATGTGACCTGATGACCAAACTTGGCAGGATTCTTGCCATATGTTTGTTTCTGATACAGATTTGCAGTGAAATTGTCCTAGCAAATACTCTACATTAAAGCTGCAGTCCGATGAAATATCACATTTTCCAAATCAAAACAATTATCTAGATTTAATTCTGCATATCTAACTAAGATACGGAAATGGAAAGAAACCGAACAAAGTCCGGTTTGTGTCCGTACAAGTTTTGAACATGCACAAAACTAGGAACGGATGCCGCCAGATTGACATCTACGGTTCTTGTCCGGTTTGAGTTCATTTCATCCGTTGGCTATCCATTCATGTCTGTTTCATGTCCGTTTCATGTCCATTCGTCCAGCAGTGATTGACCCGATAGTGCAACATTTTGACACCTTTTAATACATTTTGATACTTTACACGCCTGAAAACCACCGGACTAGACAATTCTGTCCGTTGCTCAATTCGGCGAGGTGTGACAGCCGCTTAATGCGCTTATTAAGCATTTACTGCTGCATAGAAGGGAATACTGAGTAAAGTTAATAGAACCTGTTACTGCACAAATCTATGATGTCAGAGTTTTGGTGTGCTTGCCGAAACTAATTTGGTATGTTTGCACTTCAACTATCTCAAAAGTTTGCCTGTTAGTGCAGAAATCTATCCTTTCAGATTTTTGGTGTGCTTGGCAAAATTTATTTTCCATGTTTGCACTTCAAATATCTTAAAAGTTAGCCATTTAAAATAAAAGCTCGTTCAAACTAAAGTAAGGTAGATTGTAATGATCAACCTAATATGTTTATCTCAGAAAATGAGAGAAACTCAAAACGATCGGACTACTTTAAAGAAGGTACCACTTTGTGTATGGTGGTGTAAGCATCTTCCCACGTCTCCCACCATCGGACATGTGTGCTGTAACTAGTGTAAGCTATAACGCTCACAGCTTCACTCCTTCAGTAGAGCGCAGGCTTCCCATGCGGAAGGTCAGGATTTTGAATCCCGGTTGAATCAAACCACTCACTGACTTATCAATTTGATACTTGTCGCTACTTAGACTGGCGCTCGGCATTACAAGGATAGGGCAATCACAGGATAGCTCAGTATAAGGAAAATATAAGCCAGTGGGAAATTTGGTCATGGTGCCGGCAGCTTGGTTTCCCAGTGGGGCAGCACAATAAAGTCACCACGAGTGTGCACTGCCATAAGTCAGTACCCGTCCCGATATGACCTTAGATGCTGCCAGGACGTCAAAGTCAAAGTTTTGTTTCATTTGTTTCCTGGAGTTTAACATCCTGGCAACATGTAAGGTCATATCAGGACAACAAACAAACAAACAAACAAACTAGCGCAACTCGGGAACATGCGCGTTCAAACACTCACCCACCTTTAAATGTAATCAGTCTGATTTCCCTTTCCACCGGAAGTGCCCGTACAGCAGCTCACTACGCATGCGCGGCACCCACCGGGTGAAATGACAACGAGGTCAGTTGGCGCCGATCTACGTACGCACTGGTCGAAGCTTCGAAATGCGGTCCCTTCTCGGCGTCTGCCCCGTTCACTCTGCCCTCTGCCTCATGACATCCCCCCAGCAGAGACGCGCGCACCGCGGTCACGTGATAAGGGCGCGGCGGTCACGTGACAAGGGCGCAGCTCAATGCCCGGCTCTAACTGCACACCTGGGCCGCATTCAACTGCGTGCCTCAGAGGCCTTTCAAATGTTGCGCTAATCTGAACGGTGTTTAAGCAGTTGGGTGCCTCGAAAATGGCGGACTCCATAGCGTGCACTTCCTGCAGCCATTTTCGACTCCTACCCGAAAAGTGCAATGTCTCGGAGTCAACTCTGAGGCACCCGTTGAACGCAAATTGGCAAAAAAGACGTCGCAGAGCCATCTCAAGAGTTCTACTCTGCGGCGTACCCTGAACGCAACCCTGGTGCCGATAAAATGGGATGTCGCTATTTGGCGAGCACACCAATCCGCCGGTTGATCGGCAGTTTTTTGGTGTTTTTGTTCTTTTCTTTTCCATTAGTTGATTAAAGTTGTATGGTCCAATGGTTTTGAGTTTTTTTCATTTTCTGAGATAAATATTTTAGGTTGTTCGCAATAGTCTTCCTTACTCTAGTTTGAAGTAATTTCTATTTGAAATGACTATCTTTTGACATCTTTGAAATGCAAATCTTTGAAATGCATCTTTGAAATGTGTGAAATTAATTTTGGCAAGCATGCCAACACTCTGACACCACAAGCTACAGCAGTAACAGGTTCTATTAAATTGCCTCAGTATTTATTCCCTTCTATCTGACGACAAATGTTTAATAGGAGCACCAGTATTTGAGTTAGATATGTAGAATCAAATCTAGATAATTGTTTTGGTTTTGAAAAGTTGATGTTTTCATCGGTCTATGCAGCTTTTACTAGGACGACCGGACGCGGTGGCCGAATCGGTAGAGCGCAGGCCTCCTGTGCGGGAGATATGGAGTTCGATTTCTGGTCGCGTCAAACCAATGACTTACAAAATTGATACTTGTCGCTTCCTAGTTTGGCATTAATAGGATAGGACAAGGACTGGTTAAGTCAGTGTTGGGACAATGTGACTGAGTGGGATATCGGATCATGGTGCTGGTAGCCTGATTTCCCATTGGGGCAGCAATATAAAGTCACCATAAATGTGCACTGTGACAAGTCGGTACCCGTCCTGAAATGACCTTAGATGTTGTCAGGAGGTATAATTCCAACAACCAGTCACACATATCTTATTTAACTACAAATAATCTGCCTCACGTGTGCACTATATTATTCACTTACTCGACTAGCTTAGGTCGGAGAGTTAGCTACAACAAGAGACCAGACGGGATGGCCGAATGAGTTAGAGCGTCCGTCTCCCGTGTTGGTAGATCGTGGGGTCGTGGGTTCGAACCCTAGTCGAGTCAAACCAATGACTTAAAAATTGAAACATGTTGCTTCCTAGCCTGGCGCTCGGCACTAAAAGGATAGGGCACGGACTGGTTGGCTCAGTGTCAGGATAATGTGATGGAGTGAGATATCAGGTCATGGTGCTGGTGGCCTGGTCTTCCAGTGGGGAAGCACTATAAAGTCACCATGAGTGCGCACTGTCACAAGTCGCTAACCATCCTGACATGACCTTAGATGTTGCTAGGATGTAAAACAACAACAAACAAACAAACAAAAAGCTACAACAAGAACTTGGTGCAATCGGTGCTGTGAACGGTGAGCCTTACTCCGACAGTTCACCATTTCATTCACTCAAATAAAAGTGCCAAGGTCCTTGTCCTTTATCAGGGATATATCATCTTGTATGCAGGTATTGCAATACCTCAGGGAGTTTGATGCCCCTGCCCTGCAGAGTTGTAAACCACTGCCTTGTGGTACAGGTTCTTGACAGAACCGAAGGCGAAGGGAGCAAACCCTAAACAGAAAACCATGTCACTGTGGCAGCATCAAGGGCGGTTGATGTATGGAACTCCCAACATCTCCCGACCAGCCACTGCAGGGACAAATAGTTTTTGGGCCTGTCTGGACATGTTCTTGCGGTGTGAGACCTCTATTTGCTCCCCAAGAGAGTGCCGAGGGTAACTTGCAAAAGCCAGCAGCACTTCAACAATTTTGCAGGCAGCTTTCATGAAATAGCTGAGAGACATTATGACCGACTCATGAACATCACTCTCACAGCAGAGATATAAATGGAGAGCGACAATCAAGTAATGAAAGCAGTCTTTGTCGCATCGCGACTGACAGTATGATGATGATGATGATGATGATGATATTCTGTGAACGACTATTATTTCCACTGGAAGTATCTACAAACTTGTCTGTGGGTTTAAAATCCCGTGTTGGTTTTTCAGGTTTATTATGATTGCTATTGGTGCAAAAGTTGGCGTTTACTTTAGCGATTTGGGGATTTTGAGGTGAACGTTTGTTTGCAAAGTTCGACATTGGGGTGGGGATCCGGGAGGGGCAGGGGTATGGAGGAGGGGGGTAGGGAGGGAGTTATGGAGGGGAGAGGAGGGAGGGGTTTGGAGGGGGTATTGAGGGAAGAGGATGGAGGGGATATTGATGAAGAAGAGGGAGGGGTTTGGAGGAAGAGGGGGAGGGGGTTCGAGTGAAAAGGATGGAGGGGGTATGAGGGAAGAGAGAGGGGGTATGGAGGGGGTTATTGAGGGAAGGGGTAGGTGGGGTATTGAAGGGAGAGAATGGAGGGGTATTGAGAGATGAGGAGGGGGGGGACGAGGGAAGAGGAATGGAGGGGTGTTGAGGGAAGAGAATGGAGGGGGTATTGAGGGAAGAGGGGACGGGTATTGAGGGAAAGAGGAGGTTGGAAGGAGAAGAGGAGGAGGTGCTATGGAGGGGGTGAGAGGTTAGTGAGGGAATTGAGGAAGGAGTGGGAGGGTATGTAGGAAGGAGGAGGGAGGGTATCGAGAGGGGAGGTATTGAGGGAAGAGGGAGGGATGGGGTATTGAGGGAAAAGGAAGAAAGGGGCTATTGAGGGAAGAGGAAGGAGGGAGTATGGAGGAAAGAGGAAGGGGTGTATTGAGGGAAGAGGAGGAATGGTGTATTGAGGGAAGAGGAGGGAGGGGGTATTGAGGGAACAGGAGGGAGGGGGTATTGAGGGAAGAGGAGGGGAGGGGGTATTGAGGGAAGAGGAGGGATGGGGTATGGAGGGAAGAGGAGGAGGGTATGGAAGGACGAAGAGGAAAGGGAGGAAGGGAGAGGGGAGGGGACAGGGGTGGTGAGGAGGAGAGAAGGACGGAGTATGGAGAGAAGAGGGAGAGAGGCACAAGGGAGGGGAATGAAGAGAGAGGACGGAAGAGAGGTGAGAAAGGAGAAGGGAGAACGGGAGAGGTGGGAAAGGAAAGGGGTGGGGGAGGAGAGGTGAGAGGGACCGAATATGGAGGGAAGAGGGAGAGAGGCAGGAGGGGACAGGTGTGGGAGAGAAGAGGGGTGGGGAGGAGGAGAAAAGGACCAGAGAGAGGAAGAGTGGGAGGGAAGATGGGGAGCGGAAGGGAGTGAGTGCCCGCGAAGGAGAGAGGGTCGAGGAAAGGGGCATACAGGGAAGAAGGAGGAGGAGCGGGTGGAGGCGGAACAAAGAGGGGGATGAGAGAATGAAGGAAG
>CM059199.1:6096004-6132951 GCA_030323885.1 Branchipolynoe longqiensis
ATCTATATACATATAGGCATATCCCTATTTATGCTCCAGTCCTGATATGACCGTAGATGTTGCTAGGATGTAAACCCCCAAATAAAACAAAGTTGTATATGCGGCTGTAAGTTGGTTTGTTGTTGGAGTTTTACATCCTGGCAACATTCATCATGATGGGTACAGATTTGTGATAGTGTGCACTCATGGCAACTTTATAGTGCTCTCCCACTGGGAAATCAGGCCACCAGTACCATGATCGAATATCCCACTCAGTCACATTATCCTAGCTCTGAGCTAACCAGTCTCTCTCTCTCTATATATATATACATATATATACAGTAAAACCTCGCTATACCGACCCCTCCACATATCGACCACTCCCCTATATCGATCGCTTTATTTGGGTCCCAAAATACCATTGTAAGGATATTATAACTCTCTAAACGACCAACTCTCTAAATGGACCACCTAAAGTCGGTCCCATGGTCGGTCGATTTAGAAAGGTTTTACTGTATATATATTTCCTGTAGTTCATGCCTTCATAATTGCCAAACCCCCCCTTAACATTTGGGATATCTCAACATGACATCAATTGCTTTCGGGGAATCTAGAACAGTAATGCTCACAGAGTACAACTACTCAAAACCGTGATCATATCATCGCCATTGTTCAGAAATTGTATTGTAAGACAGAGGACTGAGTTCAAGATTTCAGTAATCACCGATATAGTTAGCAATAGCAAAGGACCAGAATCCCTATCCCTTAAGCACCTGTCACACCTTACTGGATTGAGCAACGGACACAACCGGACAAAGAAGTGTCTAGTCCCTTGGTGTTCGGTATCAAAATGTACCGAAATGTGTCGAAATGCTGCAAAGCGAGCCGGACGAAACGGACGATAAATGGACAAGGAACGTACATTAACGAATAGCCACCGGACGATAACCGGACGACACCGGATAACAACGGACAAGAAATGGTCAATCGACGGGCAAAAACCAAATGTCAAACGGACGGACCGAACATCAACCGGACATGTACCGGACTGATCACAGACGCACCAAAAACCAACGGACCGAATTCCCACATCACCGTCAATGGACTCTTCAGGCAACAAACCGGAGATGTAACGGATGGGTACCGGACATGAACCGGACAAAACGGACTAAACAGACTTAAAATGGACACCAAACGTACAAGTTAGTCCAGCGGTGTCCAGTACACGTTTTGTGCATGTTCAAAACTTGCTACCGTACACACTGGACACCACCGGACAGAGAATGGACACGCTGGATACCTACCATATATAAACCGGGCATTGACGTATTTCACTGGACAGTGTCCGGTTTCTATCCATTTCCCCAGTCCGGTGAGGTGTGACAGGGCCTTTAAGCTGTCATCCCAAACTCTCAGACCATCGAGTAATAATGTCCATATGACTGTGTCTAGACTCATGTCATATGTTAATTGTGTGGCAGGTTCTACTTTATGGAATAGGTTGTAAAGCCCCAGTCACACATACCCGGATCAGGGGCCGGACGAGCCCCGGACTGCCATCCGGGGTGGTCCGGGGCGATCCGGGGTGATCCGTGGCTCGTCCGTGGCTCGTCCGTGCCGACACCCCCTGATCCGGCCTGATCCGTGGCTCGTCCGGCGCCGTCCGGGGTCAGCCCCGGATGTTTTAAAATGTTTAAAACATCCGGGGCGGTCCAGGGGATTTTGCGATCCGGGCTCAATCTGGCCTGATCCGGGGGTGGTCCCGGTATTTCGGGGGTGGACTGGGCCTGTCCGGGGGTGGTACGGGGTCATTTTGAGCCACGGTTTGACCCGGACCATCCCCGGACTATCCAGGAGTACCCCCGGCCTAGCCACGGACCACTCCCGGACTGCCCCCGTAAGACCGGGGGTGATCCGGGATAGTCTGGGGGTGATCCGGGATAGTCCGGGGATGGTCCGGGGCAGTCTGGGGGTGGTCCGGCCTCATCCGGGGCCAGTCCGGCCCAGTCCGGGGGCAGTCCCAGGCGGTCCGGGGCTCATCCGGGAAAGTGTGACTGCGAGGCAAAAATCAACGAAAACAGTGATTTTATCCGTGGCGGTACGGGATCGTCCGGGCGGTTGGTCCGTGGGTGGTCCAGCTCAAAATCTGGGGCTCGTCCGGCTATGTGTAACTGGGGCTTTAGAGGATGTAAGAAAAGCAGCATCTCTTGATGAATTAATCTCTGTCCTCAAGAATCACCTGTTTGAGATAGCTTGTTCTCTACTATTGAACTCTACTAATTAAGTTGTAAATATTCCATACTATGGTTTCATGGTCCAGTGCTTTAGAATCAATGTGAGGGTGCTGTATTAAATGTACATCATCATCATCAAATGTACATCATCATATAGCTATGCTCTTTTACAGATATATAGATATATAGATACAGCCTACATATATAGTTATATAGATATAGCCTACACGTGAATATATACAAATATAGTCGACACATATCTACATATACAAATAGCCAACAGATATATAGCTATACAGGCATTGCCTACAAATATATATATATATCCTACATATATATGGATATACAAATATAGCCTACAGATATATCATCATACAGATATAGACTACTTAGATAGATATATACAAATATAGCCCATATATCTACAAATATAATCTAGAGATATATAGATATACAAATATAGCCTACATATATATGGATATACAGATATATCCTACATATATATAGTATAGTTATACGAATCTTACCTGGGTACATATGATGGATAACTGGTGTTTTCCCAAGGTACTAGCCTCGAATGGCAAACGTTAGTGTTGGAGGGGAAGTCTCGGAATCGTTCGGGGTTACCAATGGGGTCAAGCAAGGTTGTGTACTGGCCCCCCATGCTCTTCTCCATCTTCCTATCAGCAATGCTCGACCAGGCTTTCCGAGACATGGGGGATGGCATCTATATACAGTCCAGACAAGGCGCTGACCTATTCAATGTCGCACACTTCAGAACGAAGACCAAGTCTACTCGGATACTGGTGAGAGAGCTGCTATTCGCAGATGACAGTGCAGAAAACTAATGTTTTGCACTGCGCATACCGTCAAACTCAAGGCATTGTCAATGGTGGTGAGCAATCTTCATACAGAAAATACAGCAAAAGTGAAATATCTCTAAAATCACACCACCTAGAAACAAATTGCTTGGTACACATATAGAAAACATCTTTACCAAAAACATTATATTAAATTTATAAGGTTACTGACGATGCTGTTCGATTTTGACGCATGCGCAGAAGCGATGTGTTCCTCGCAAACTGGTGTGTCGCTGAAACTGCAACACCGGGACCCCCCACCCACCCTGGATAGGGGAAGCGAGGGGCAGCACTATCCATATATATGTATATACATTATAACCCCATTAAACCAAACTTGAATGGACCCTAGAAATTTGTTTGGATTAACCAAGCTTTGACTTCGACTTTGACTTGGCTTTGGCAAAAACTTTGCTGCATTATGAATGTAATATACAATGTATGTGGGCACTATGATTATTGTTTTTTTATGCATATACAGTTTAACCCCATTAAACCAAGCTCGGTTAAATCAAACGATCGATTAATCCAAACTTTTTTCGGCGACCTGTCAAAATACTACCATTTATTATATAAAAAAAGTCCCGGAAGACCTTAAAACCACATGAAAGTTTGGTTTAACCGTACTGGAAGTGGCCTGGGGCTGACAAGATTATTGTGTTTGGATTAATCGTTACTTTGGATTAACCGACTTTGGTTTAACAAACTTTTTTATATGATATATGGTAGTATTTAGTCGGGCCGCCGAAAAAAAGTTTGGATTAAAGCTGCAGTGTCCGATGAAATATCAAATTTTCAAAACCAAACCAATTATCTAGATTTGATTTTACATATATCTAATTTAGATACTGATGCACTTATTAAGCATTTGTTTCTGCCTAGACGGCAATACTGAGTCATTTTAACAGAACCTGTTATACTGCATAAGTCTATGGTGTCAGAGTTTTGGCAAGCTTGCCAAAACTAATTGTCCATGTTTACACTCAAAATATCTCATTTAAAATAAAGGTAACTTTGAACTAATGTAAAGTAGATACTACTATTACTAGTGATCGATCTAATATATTTATCTCAGAAAAAAATACAGAAACTCAAAACCATCAGACTATGCAACTTTAACCTATCGTTTGGTTTAACCGAGCTCGGTTTAACGGGGTTGTACTGTATATGTATATACATCCGAGCGAGTGGAGTGTGACTCCCCTGCATGGACTGGTGGTAGAGTGAGGCATGCTGGGATCCCCTCCCCCACATCGGAGACACTACAGTGCGATAACGGGCTTATCACACGATAACGGGCTTATCACTATGCTTATATATGTATATATATGTCTGACCATGAATATATATGTACAGACCCGGATATTATACGCATGTAAATATACGTGTATCTATATAATATATGTATTATATGTGCATGTATATATGAAAATATTGGTATGTGTATATATACGTATGTGTATATACTATATACTGTCTCAAAAGGTACTAAGCAATATGGGACAAAACTTTGTCCATTATAACGATCAACATACTATATGCTTATGCATTTGCTCAGGATAAACTGATTTGTTTTTTACATGGTGTTTCATAATCCCAATAGAATAAATATTGATTTGAAGCAAATATCCTTTTATTCTTCTTTTTTTTTTTTTCTGGTCCATTAGTTGTTTAAGCAGGGGAAATTTCAGTCATAGACGACTGGTCTTCCTCATTCCACTGCTGGTCAATAGAAAGCCCGCGCCTACACTTGTACAGACCCAAGGGATTTTTAACCTCCCACACCACATAGACATGGTATGAGAGCAACTGGCCTTTGATGACGCTGTGAGTTATACACAGCGGTGGAAATCCAAATTGGCAGAGCTGGGGGCATTGGGAATCGAACCGCCGACCCTCAGATTAGGAGTCTGACCTAGAAAAAAGTGAGACACTCTAACCACTCCGCCACAGAGAACTGTCCTTGTGCTTCGGTGTAACCGTTTCTGTGCTGTTTTATGGCAATTGTTACAATGGACACAAAAAAAGAAGAGTTATCACCTTTTGAGACAGGCTCATATGCATATGTATATATACAAGCCAACGGCGAGACTCCCGGCCCTCTGATCCCTGTCTCCCGCAGCCGACCTCCCGGCCTCTCGCCGCCGGGTCTAGCTGCCTCCCGGCTTCGGTGCTCCTCCGCCCTCTCATCCCCCCCCCCCCCCCCAATTATATGAATAGAAATGAAAAGTAATAACCAAAATTAAAATAATTAGAATATAATTGGAATAATAGTTAGGGTAATACTTTTGTTGATTTTACTGTACCAGCAAAAAAAGTTATATCTATGGTGATTATGCATACGATGTAGAATTACAGTGAATGTCCTCAAAGGAGCTCCCCCAATGGTAGATGGACGTTTCTAAGTGTGCCACATACCAGCATATAGACCCATGGTTACCTTGAGGTACTTCTATTGTTTGGTATTTAGGGCTATACACGTCTGGAACAACCACCATGTGTCCATTCGGGTCAAAGGCAAGATCTACCATGCAATTGTGCTATCCACCCTACTATACAGAGCCGAGGCCTGGACAGTGTACAGACAGGTGAAAAAGCTGCATGCCTTCATGATGCAACATCTGCATTCAATCATGAGGCTAACCTGGAAGGACAAAGTGACAAATAAGGAAATACTCGAATGGACGGGGCTGCCCTCTATGGAAGATCTTCTGATGAAAAAAATCTCCGGTGGACTGCACACCTCATGAGGATGTCATCAGACAGGCTAACAAAGCAAATCCTCTATTCTCAACTGTCTTCTGGTTACAGAAAGAGAGGGCCCCCTCATCTCCGGTTCAAGGATATCATCAAGAGAAACCTGAAGCTGAGAGACATTAAGACCGACTCATGGACGCAACACTCATAGCAGAGAGCGGCAGTCAAGTAATAAAAGCAGTCTTTGTCGCATCGTGACCAACAGCATGATGATGATGAGGGCTATACAAACACAGCACTACAATGGGCAATGCTGGTCTGTAGCCATTTGTTGTAACTATTGAACATGTTCTCAAAGCGTCTGTACAAGAGGAAATTGTGCGTTGCGGTTAGCAACGCAATCCCCCTGTTCATATCGTCGCACAGCGATGAGAACTTGTTCTCGGCCATCATCCTATTGGCAATAGGCGCGATGGCAGTGAGGTACGAAAGAACCCCTTTGCGCACTCTGTGCAGGGCCGCCTCAAACTTCTTGCGTTCCTCCCTTAGTTTGACTTCCGGGTCATTTCTTTAATGGCGTATTCCAGGATCCCCTTGATCCCCGTAAATTTCTCGGCCATTTTGATGATCACTTGGGCTGGCTTAAAAGTGTTGAAATGCCCCTGAATAGTTTATCTCATCAGTGTTATAATGTGGACTTTCTTCCGCCTCTGCACCTTGCACTTTTTGGTGTCTTTACCACAGGATTTCGCTATTTACCCTCATCTTTTGTGTCGTAGTCCGAACTTGTAGAGGACGAGTCAGACGAAGAGTCGGAGGAAGAAGATTTGTGTTTCCTCCTTTCTTCGTCTTCTTCTTGCTCTTTTTCACAAGGGGCTTCTTCTTATGGCCCCTCGTGTACTCATCCCCTTCCGAAGAGTGCACTTTCTTTTTGTGTTTGCGTTTGCGTGCAGACACAACCACTTCTTCCTCTGACTCATTGTCAGACCAGGCCTGATCTTCAGAAAGATCCTCCCACTCCGATTCATCGGAATCCAGCACCACCTTGGATTTCTTCTTCTTAGTGGCCATTCTGGAGGATAACATCTCCTCCATCTTTTGTTGAACCAGTCTAGCAACTTGTTCATCTAAGTCAGTTGTTCCAGGGCCGGTGTCGTACCCCGCTGCCTCGTCTGAATCCCTTTGTTTGGCGAGGGCGACCTTTGTACCCGTGCTGGCGGTGAGCGGTCTTCATCTTCACTGAGGGCATGAGATGCCTCGGCCTTACTCCGCTTTGAGGCCATAGCTCGGAGACTGTGAGTAAAAACAAAAACCAATGGTTAGGCATTGTTTAGGCTGACTATTACGCTGATAATTAGAGTATAATTATATGAGGTGTGTATTATGCTATTAAAAACAGTATTTAACGCAGGCGTTTGGCTAATTTGACAGTCGCAGGATGACGGTATGGTAAACCAACCGATCCAAATGAGGGGTAGGGACCAGTGTAGCAGTGCTCTCCCACACTCTAAGAACCTATCAACTTCTCCCACCTGTGGCTTTCTTCGCCAACAAGTTGAATAAAATACTATAGGACTTGGAGGTATGCCTTAACGAGAATAACAAATGGGGAATCTTAACAAAAGCCAGAAATAAATCCTAGTGATGTAAGTGGCTCCTGCCAAACATCTCTCCGTTCGGCAATGGGCGGCTTAATTAATAACCAAACAATGGTTGCATTGTTCTAATTATCATATGTAAAACGATCGAAACTAAGCTGTAAATCAGGTAAAACTTAGTGAAAAGTTTTTAAAAACTTTGTATGTGAATGCTAACATGAACTGAACCAAGGTATCGATTTTGAAAGATACTAACCTTTTTGGTTTTGTAGTTAAAGTAGAAAAACTGCCAGAGCTGTTCACAAACATCCTCCTGCTGTGAGCTGATTATGCTAATTGCTGGACCCAGATGTGTTTCCTTCTCCCTGGGCTATTAGTAGCCAGAGGTGTAGTACCGAGGTAAAATATTATACAGATATATTCAAATATAACCGACAGTCATAAAGATTTACTAATATACACATATACAGGTAGTTATACAAATATAGACATACAAATAAAGCCTACATTTTATACTGTTATATAGATAGACAATATATATATAAATACAAATATAGGCTACATCTATGTGATGCATAGCGCGTTATATGAGTATAAATGCATGGGTAACATGTACACCCCATATTTCCTCTGTGCACATTGGTGATTGGTGGAGTACCACCCCCTCCCAGCTGTCGGGTAAATTGCCTGCCGGGCGCCCCCCCTCGCATCAGAGACTAGAGGACATTTTTCTTTCAAATATAGACTATAGTTGTACAAATATAGACCATAGATATACAAATAATAGCCTATAGATATATAGAAATACAAATATAGCCTATATATGCAAACGTGGCCTATAAAAATACAATATAGCCTATAAATATATCAATTATATTTCACATATTACCTGCTGATAAATAAATATACACCCACATAACACAATTGGAGTTGCAATTGAACTTACCATTTTTGTAAAGTATGTGAATGTGAAACGAGTGGTTTGATGCTATGCACTGTCCATCAATATACGCATGTGTGTGGCGCTACTGGCTTCTCTCAAACCAGATCAGGTGGAGAAGGAGTGAGTTCTAAAGCCCAACAGACACCTACCGATGGAGGCACCTGTCGCCAGTCTGCTAACCATACACCTATTGTAATCGCGACAGACTTATTGAAGGAAAAGTAAAGTAAAGCTTGTTTTATTTAATGCCGCCTCTAGAGCACATTGATTTTCGTGTCATCAGCTATTGGACGTCAAACATATGGTCATTCTGACATATTTCTTTGGAGGAAACCTGGTTCTGCCGCATAGGGTACTCATTCCGATAAGCAGCAAAGGGTCTTTTATATGCACTTTCCCACAGACTGGACAGCACATACCACAGCCATTGATGAACCAGTTGTGGACCACTGGTTGGAACGGAATATAGCCCAAACTGCAAATGTGTCCACTGAGCAGGATCGATAAGATGACCGACACCTTCACAGGTGGACACGCCTGAGCTACATCCTGCTCCCCCACTTATTAAAGAGGTTATCGTCAGGCTTTCCGATAACCATATAATCACACTTCACGTCTTTAATATTAGGGTAGGTGTCTAGCAGGCATAAGCTGCCTAGTATTATGATCAGCAGATGAAGGCCCACTCCACTATCTTATCAAGTATTGTTCACAATTTTAAGTAGTTGCACTTTAAATTATATTATATTAATGTGATGCATATTTAGATTCATCTCGCAAAAGACGTCCCTCTGATATGGGCTAAGTTACAGTTCCAAATTTGGTTTAAAAGTAAGAGAGCCTACCCACCAAATTACTTCCATCAAGATTGGGCATTAAAGGGGCAGTCACAGGACCAACATAACTTTATAGATTCACAATGAGCATGGCGACCAGATTGGATGGCCGAATGAGTTGAGCGTCCGTCTCCCGTTTTGGTAGATCCATGTGATTCGAACCCTGATCGAGTGAAACAAATGACTTAACATTGTATCCTTGTCGCTTCCTAGCCAGGTGCTCTGCATTAGTAGGACAGGGCGAGGACTGGTTAGTTCAGTGTCAGGATAATGTGACTGAGTGGGATATCAGGTCATGGTGCTGGTGGCCTGTTCTTCCAGTGGGGCAGCACTATAAAGTCACCATGAGTGCGCGCTGTCACAAGAAAGTCAGTACCCGTCCTGATATGGCCTTAGATGTTGTCAGGACATAAAACTAGCTAGGAAGCGACAAGTATACATTTTTAAGTCATTGGTTTGACTCGATCAGGCTTCGAATCCCATGATCTACCAAAATGGGAGACGGACGCTCAACTCTTTCGGCCATCCCGTCTGGTCTTCTCAGGAGATGAAAAAACGCTGCACCAACATGCTAGTGTGCACATTTTCCTTCTTTTCTTTACTTCCAAAGTTCAAGGTGAGAGACGCACCCACATCACAGTTAATACGCAGTTCACTGCAATGTAGTTAGTTCTCTATTGAGTAGGTTGGTTGGTTGTTGGAGTTTTACGTCCTGGCAACATCTAATGTCATATCAGGACGGGCATCGACTAGTGACAGTGCGCACTTCTAGTGACCTTATAGTGCTGCCCCACTGGGAGACCAGGCTGCCAGCACCATGACCTGATATCCCACTCAGTCACATTATCCTGACACTAAGGCTAATCACTTGAGTTAATTAAAGTGAAAACGGGTAAAATGATTTGTGTGTGCAGACTGAAATGTTGGGCGTTGATTGCTCATTCCTGAGTGTAGCAGCATAGGATAGGATAGTTACTCCCGCAGCAGTGTCTGTGACAGGGCTGCTGAACAACCCACTAGAAAAAGTGTCGGGAGGCTAGGTTATCGAAATAACCACAACATTTTGCAATTGCATATGCTAAATATAAAATTCCAATACTTATCTATCATAGCCCTCTACTTTTGGGGTGAATAATTTATGAATTCATGTAGATTAATAGACAGTCAAATAGCAGTGAAAAACGAGAGCATTCTGTGGCTGCCATTTTGGATTGTTTGCATTCTCTCCCAATTTCTCAACTTTACGCCTATATAGATAAAGAATGTGCATCGGAACCACCACCTCCATAGTTAATTCCTTTTTTTTGTGTGTACATTAGTTGTTTAAGCGGGAGAAATTTCAGTCGCAGATGACTGGTCTTCCTCATTCCACTGCTCCTTGCCCTATCCTAGTAATGGCAAGCGTCTGGCTAGGAAGCGACAAGTATCAATATGTAAGTCATTGGTTTGCCTCGACCAGGATTCAATGACAATCACCAATTTCTTTTGTATTTGGCCTAATGGAATGTCATCCATGTTCACACACCGCCATCTCGCAATTGCTTATCAGTGATCCAATAAAGATAAACATTATGACGTCTATAGGACCGTAACCATTTTCATGATTTTAAGTAGACTAGTCTAAAGTCCAATGCTCGAATCTGTGAGTGTGTAGGCAGGCTATAGTGAAATAAATACAGACAAAGAGAAAGGAAGAGTATAAAGTGTAAAGAAGAAGAGAGAGTCCAGTCCTCTGGTTTATTATTTATATGGTTACATGCGTTCATTGTAGAGTATCACCCCACCCCTTTCCCCCAATGGGAAACAAGTATTCTTGGTCCAACTAATAGGGATCCAGCATTCCTGGTCCCCATGGATACCAGTGGTCTACCCACCACCACAAGTTCTATGGCCCCATGGCCACCACCAACTTTGACCTTTGAGTGTGGTGATCCCTATCCCAGCAGAGGGGATGGGCCCCGAGTGCACTCACACCCAGACCTGCTAGCACCACTATGTCTATTTACATCCCACTCAGGCACCACCAACCCATACATATATATGATCGGTGTACGTGACCAGGCGCATGTATATATATATATATATATACATGTGCCTGGTCACGTACACCGATCAGTAATAGAACATTTGCATTCCCCCTATGCTGAATATTGGAATATTTTACTCTAGTTTATGCTGTTGAGCTGATAATGAAAGTAGAGAGCACTCCAAGAGAATAGTTTGAAGAGGTTTGAGTCACTTCCACGAAATGCTGCTCTGTATTCAGTTTAAAGTTGCATGGTCGGATGTAGATAAAAGATTCACCCGGCACATGTAATACACGGGTGAACAACAACATAGTGTAAATACGAGCGAAAATAGCTTTAGTATGGAACAGGAAGTAGAATGCCTGGCACCAGTGTCATATGTTTACTTATATCGTTACAGAGTTGGTGAAATGGGAGAGAATGCAAAAAGACAAGATTTCACTTTTAAAGTCTATTAAACTGCATGTTGTATTACATTTTTCAACTCAAAGGTAGCGGGGAAATATAAAAACATATATAAAGAATAAATATTGCTCCTTAAATTAAGACATTATTCACTCAATTAATTTCCCCAGCATGTCGAAATTCTTCACTATAACCTACTAATCATTAGTCCGGAGTAATTTCGATGAAAAATGGCTAGTTTTGAAGCAATTTGAGCTGAAAGAACCCAAAATACTTTTGACAAGCTTTCCAAAAGTACTCTAGCTATGACACGTATTGACATCTCACCATAACTACGTTACATATAGTACTTGGAATGAGGGTATGGCTAATGAGGCCATGAGATTCCTGCAATATTGGCTGTCCTCAATCCTCACTAGTATCTAAGTTGGATACATAGAACCAAATTTAGATAAGTGTTTTGGTTTTGACAAAAATACATTTCATCGGACCATGCAATTTTATGCTCATACACCATATATCTGTCTCACAATATTGGCACCGGACGCGGTGGCCAAATCGGTAGAGCGCAGGCCTCCCATGCAGTAGATTTAATTATACATATCTAACTTAGATACTGGTGCACTCATTAAACATGTGTCACCACACAGAAGGGAACATTGAGGCAATTTAATAGAACATGTTACTGCAGTAGCCTATGGAGTCAGAGTTTTGGCATGTTTGTCAAAATTAATTTGGCATGATTGCACTCCAAATATCTCAAAAGTTATCCAATTAAAATATAAGTTTCTTCAGACTAAAGAAAGGTACATTGTAATGATCAACCTAGTACAGTTATCTCAGAAAATGAGAGGAAATCAAAAGCATCGGACTATGCAACCTCAAGAGTCATTCCCATAGCAGGTAATTGTGCTTATTTAGTTATTCAAGAAATCAACATTACAGTGTTTCCTATTTTATTTACATTCTTATTTTCAGTAAAGTTCATAACGAGGTCAGACACTTATCAGCGTCCAGCGGTACTTGTCTGTATACAATCAAAGACCCTATAATACTAAGACGGCTCACTCCCTATCTCTCCCATGGTAATATCAATTTTGCAGTGCCACCTTGTGGTGGGTTTGATCAGCCCGGCTGCTGGTTGGTGTTTCACGTGTAAACACATACAATTATATTATACATGAGATAGGTAAGTATGAATACACATCAATATGAAATTGTTATGAACAAATACCCATCATCATCAGCATCATCATCAGCATCGCCATCATCACACATCTTTCACATTCATATATATATACATTTATACATATAATATAGCACCTGTTTAACCAAGAGAACAGCCAGCGCACCAAGTGGTGGGTTTGATCATTTTGATTACACAGTACAGGCTGAGTGAGCCCTCTTAGTATTATACAGTCTTTGATACAATGCTATGGCTGCTCAACACTTATATGAAGGACTGACTGGGCAGAGTGCCCGCTTCATGTGTGGAGAGGTCTTGGGATCAATCCCCGATTGAGTCTGCATCATTAGGATAGGATAACAATTATGTCAGACCAATGTCATTGAGTGGGATTATCAGGTCAACAGTGTGGTATCCCAGAGGAGCAGCACTATAAAGTCGCCATGAGTGCGCGACATTGCCTCAAGTCGGTACCCTTCCTGATATTACCCTAGATGTTGCTAGGACGTAGGACCCCAATAAACAAACTGACGTGCATGTACAAACTACTGAACCCTGCCTGTTTCCTGTCCTTTAAGTGTTGTGCTGTATCTCGCGCCCTCTAGTGGGACGCGCGGACACCGGACAATGTATTACTTAGTTTGTCAGTATGCCGCATGGGGGCAGCTCAGTGCAGCCACCCCACATCCGGTCCGAAAATAAATATATGTATATATATATATATATATATATATATTTGTTTGTTGTTTTACCTCCTAGCAACATCTAAGGTCATATCAGGACAGCTACCGACTTGTGACAGTGCGCACTCATGGCAACTGTTATAGTCCTGCCCCACTGGGAGACCAGGCCACCAGCACCATGACCTGATATCCCGCTCAGTCACATTATCCTGACACTGAGCCAACCAGTCCTTGCCCTATCCTAATAATGCCGAGCGCCAGGATAGGAAGCAACAAGTATGATAGAATGCTATTGGAATAAAACGCCATTGGAATAAAACATGATAACACATCATATATTTTTAATTAAAGTTGCATAGTCCGATGGCTTTGAGTTTCTGTCATTTTCTGAGATAAATATATTAAATTGATCATTATAAGCTACTTCACTTTAGGTTGAAGTAAGTTTTAGTTTAAATGGCTCATTTTGGAGATATTTGAAGTGACAACATGCCAAATAAATTCTGGCAAGCACGCCAAAACTCTGACACCATAGGTTGATGCAGTAACAGGTTTTATTAAATTGACTCCCCATGCCCTTCTATGTGACAACAAATGCTTAATAACTGAACCAGTATCTAAGATAAATATGTACAATCAAATCTAGGTAAGTGTTTTGGTTTTGGAAATGTGATGCTTCATCGGACTATGCAACTTTAAAGCTGTATAGTCCGATGAAGATCAAATTTTCAAAATGAAAGCAATTATCTAGATTTGGTTCTAGATATCTAACTTAGATAATGATGAACTTCGTAAGCATTTGTGGCCACATGGAAGGGAACAAATACTGCCTCAATTTAATAGAATCTGGTACTGCAGAAGCCTATGGTGTCAGAGTTGTGGCGTGCTTGTTAACAATTTATTTGACATGTTTGCATTTTAAATATCCCTGAAGTTTCCCATTTAAAATAAAAGTTACTTCAAGCTAAAGTAAGGTACATTATAACAAGTAATTTAATATATTAATCTCAGATAAATGACAGAAACTCAAAACCACCGGACAATGCCATTTAAAAAATAAATATTTGTTATCTCAGGTGATGTGCCGCTGCATACCTGCGCATGTGCACGGTTGATTGTTGGAGCTTTACATCCTGGCAACATCTAAGGTCATATCAGGATGGGTACCGACTTGTGACAGTGTGCACTCATGGTAGCTTTATAGTGCTGCCCCACTGGGAGACCAGACTGGCAACACTATGACCTGATATCCCACTCAGTCACATTATCCTGACACTGAGCCAACCAGTACCTGCCCTACCCTATTCAAGGCCCGGTCACATACACGTTAGTGGACGTAGTTGAACGTAGTGGAGGCTAACATAAATGAACGCACCAGCATCCATACTTCTCTGGTATGTTCAACTACGTTCAACTACGTTAGCCTCCACTACGTTCAACTACGTCCACTAATGTGGTGTCCTCTGTGGTGGAGTGGTTAGAGTGCCTGACTTCTTTCTAGGTCGGACTCCTAATCTGAAGGTCGGTGGTTCGATTCCCTGTTCCCCCACCTCTGCCAATTTGGATTTCCACTGCTGTGTATAACTTACAGCGACATCAAAGGCCAGTTGCTCTCATACCATGTCTATGTGGTGTAGGAGGTTAAAAATCCCTTCGGTCGGTAAAAGTGTAGACTCAGGCTTTCTATCGACAAACTGTCTAATGGTGAAAACAGACTTATCCATGATAGGCAGTATAAATCTTCAAGAAAAAAAATGTGTATGTGACCGGGCCTTCATGCCGAGTGCTTGGCTAGGAAGCGACAAGTATCAATTTTTTAAGTCATTGGTTTGACTCAACTAGGGTTCGAATCCCACAATCCACCAAAACTGGAGACGGACGCTCAACTCATTCGGCCATCCCATCTGGTCGACATATGGTCGGTAGGTCCCTGCTTACTTATCTTGTTTATGTACCTATTTCCTGCATGTTGTGTCCACACTAACCCTACATGGCTCACTCTGCCTACAAGTGCTTACCTGTGTCTACAGACCACGCCCTCACTATACACTATACAAATGCCACACAGCGCCGCCTGGTGGATTCATTCTTAAAGTTGCATAGTCCAAAGGTTTTTAGTTTTAGCCATTTTCTGAGATAAATATATTAGGTTGATCGCTATAATATACGTTACTTTAGTTTGAAGTAACTGCTATTTCCAATGGTTAATTTTTTAGATATTTGGAGTGAGAACGTGTAAAATTAATTTTGGCAAGCACGCCAAAACTTCCACAGGAACAGGTTTTTATTAAATTGCCTCAGTATTCCCTTTTATGTCACGACAACTGTTTAATCAGTGGATGAGTTTCCAAGTTAGATATGTACAATAAAATCTAGATAAGTGTTTGGGTTTTGGAAATTTGATGCTTCATCGGATAATGCAGCCTTAACGTACACCACTGGAACACCGACACCGGGCGAGGTAGCCGATTAGGTAAAGCTCAGGCTTCCCGTTTGGAAGGTCAAGAGTCCTAATCCCAGCCGAGTCAAACCAATTGTAAAAATATACGGATTTTCGGTTCGGAATTATATATTGTCTGAGAGCATTATTATCCTCGGGCGACGGAGTGGGGACCAAGGTTATGTAATAGAAAAGTGATGGGTGCCCCACTCACTGTGTGACATATTAGGCTATGTGAAATATATGTTAATACATAGTGCCCGAGATTATGACGAGATGTTCCTATATAAGAGACAATTAATTTTTGGTGAAATGTTCCCTCTATGCACCAGTAAGGTTGCAAGTGGAGAAGAAGGACATTTTTAATATATATATTTATTGTAACTGTCTGCAACTACCTGTTACCACAGGGCCGATGGGCAAGCAGACCATCCATTCTGCATACATTAGGGACACCACCTACAGCTGGGGTTGAGTGACAGCTACCCATATGGGAGGCGTCACCTCCTAGGCTGTGGAGGGTGCCTGATTGGCTGGCTGTGGGAGGCCCAGTCACCTGTTCCCCTTTGCCCCACCTGACCACACAAGCCTCATTTTGATATTGATAATTCTAGACAATCTGATCTATATGCTGCTACAGGCATTACTAGACACTCTACTCCTGACTCCTGAGTGAGACACACTCTTCTCTTGGGCAGGAACCCAGACATTCTGTGTGAGGCTCCACCTTTCATATACAAACTAAGCTGTGTGCAACAACCATGGGACTCAGGTTCAATGGGATGTAGGCACTGATTCATATACATACTAAAGCGAGTAATGAGGCTGTGTGGACAGAAGGTAAGGGGTCAGGGTGATAGGTCACTAGTAGGTGAACAGGAGTTGATGCCAATAAAGCACAACTTCTTCACTGTCAATCTTGTGTGACTTGTCTTCCCTTTCTTCCATATGAGTTTGTTGGAGAGGGGCATCAGGTGTTAACTGTCAGACGGTTGTCAGAACGCACCTGGGGAGAGTTTGTGGTATATCTGGGGCTCTGACGGCCGGGCATCCAGAAATATTACACAATGACTTACAAAATTGATACTTGTCGCTACCTAGACTGGCACTTGGCATTACTAGGATAAGGCAATGATTGGTTAGCTCAGGGTCAAAATAACATGAGTGAGTGGGATTATGGGTCAAGGTGTCAGCTGCCTGGTGCACTCTCGCAATTCAGTACTGATTCGAGTAAGGGAAGCCGGAGACCGAGTGGGAGAAAAAAGGTTATTTATTACATAGAGGAAAATGGTACAACGCAGGAAAGTCAGTCGACGGTATCGATGTCGAGGGGGGCATCCCCGATTGCTGGAAGTTCTGAGGCCGCCAGAGGCGACCCAAAACACAAGGCTACAGCTCGGGAGGCCTCAGAGGCGGCCAGGCGGGGGACGTAGCTGAATATCGCCGAGGACTCCCATGTGCCCTGTGCCATTAGGGCCGCCAGGTTGACGCCCCTGGATGCGCAGGCCTGCGCCGCCCCCCCTCCACAGGCTGTGGAGGGTGAACCTCGATGCCTCCGGGACCCCCGCCTGCGCGAGCACCTCCCGCACCATGGGGGTCAGCAGCTGCGGGGTCAGGGGGGGCCCCCATGTGGCAGATGAACGCTGGGGCATCGGAGGGGGCCAGGACCTGCTGCAGTGCCTGGAACCAAGCCCAGACCGGGCAGAGCGGGGAGCCGGGCAGGGCCGGGAAAAAGAGGGCGACGGCCTGCGATGGTGACCTGATCGTCTTTGATGAGGACATGGCGACCCGGAGCCCCCCAGGCTGAAGTCCCCACGTCGCACCGTATGGCGGCCTTCCCACCTGCTGTGGGACTGGGAGAGGAGGTTTGACTGCTGCATCAGGGTAAAGAACGCGATGATGACCGCCGCCCAGGGGACCACAGCGCGGTGTCCCTGGGTGCGGAGGTAGCTGTAGATGTGGTGGATCATCGGATCCGCTCAGCAAAGGGGACGTCGAAGGGGGCGGGGTCCCCACAGGCCTCCTGGAGCCAGGAGCGCTTGCCAGAGAAGGCATTGGCCACCGAAGAGGGCGAGGGCAGGAGGTGGTGGAGGTGCGTGATGAACTGCCTGACGTAATAGGGGGACGGCTTCATGTGGTCGACGTCCCGGTCGAGTATGAACTCGAGCCAGACTCGAGGGCGGCAGCGGGGGCCGCATTGTCTGTGTTCACGACAACCTCGGTGCCAGAAATTATGTGCCAATCCTGATAAGACCTTAGATGTTGCTAGGATGTAAAACCCCAACAAAACGCAAACATTCTTCCTTTCTCGCCGTTACTTTACCTCTTGGTCTCACACATATCTGATTGTACTCTTCCATCTCATGACCCATGCCCCTCCCCCCCTCCCAGAACCCCCCCCCCCCCCCCACCTACACCTTCCCACTCCCTTCCCTGACCCAAATTCTTCCCATCCACTGTTTCCTCGTCTCTCCATAGCCATCTCCTCCTGTGCCGCGTCCCACTCCTCTACTTCCATCCACCTATTGCTCTTTCATTGCACGGGATGGCCGAATGAGTTAGAGCATCCGTCTCCCGTGTTGGTAGACCATGGGATCGTGGGTTTGAACCCTGGTCGAGTCAAACCAAACGCAAACATTCTTCCTTTCTCGCCGTTACTTTACCTCTTGGTCTCACACATATCTGATTGTACTCTTCCATCTCATGACCCATGCCCCTCCCCTCCCAGAACCCCCCCCCCCCCCCACCTACACCTACCCACTCCCTTCCCTGACCCAAATTCTTCCCATCCACTGTTTCCTCGTCTCTCCATAGCCATCTCCTCCTGTGCCGCGTCCCACTCCTCTACTTCCATCCACCTATTGCTCTTTCATTGCACGGGATGGCCGAATGAGTTAGAGCATCCGTCTCCCGTGTTGGTAGACCATGGGATCGTGGGTTTGAACCCTGGTCGAGTCAAACCAATGACTTAAAAATTGATACTTGTTGCTTCCTAGCCAGGTTCTCAGCATTATTAGGATAGGCCAAGGACTGGTTGGCTCAGTGTCAGGATAATGTGACTGAGTGGGATATCAGGTCATGGTGCTGGTGGCCTGTTCTACCAGTGGGGCAGCACTATAAAGTCGCCATGAGTGCGCACTGTCACAAGTCGGTACCCGTCCTGATATGACCTTAGATGTAACAACAAACAAACTCTTTCATTGCTAAGTGTGTATATTTTATTCAGTTTTTAATATTTTAAAATATTTTATATTGTTGTAGCAGTGCTTTGGGAGTGGTCCTTCCACATGATTCACGAGTTCAATGTGTGCTCAAGTAAGCTAACACAGACACAAATAGGTGACTTGAATTAAAGATAAGGTGAAGGGACTTTAAATGGCTCGTTGAAAGAAAGTGTGTTTTATTTAACGACGCCTCTAGAGCACAATGACTTTTATCATCGGCTATTGAACGTCAAATATATGGTCATTCTGACATCTTTCTTTGGAGGAAACCCGCTGCCACCATATAGTTTATTTACTCTTTCCGAGAAGCAGCAAGGGGTCTTTCATATGCACTTTCCCACAGACAAGACAGCACATACCACAGCCTTTGGTGAACCAGTTGTGGACCACTGGTTGGAACGGAAAATAGCTGAAACTGCAAATGGGTCCAATGAACATGATCGATCGGATGACCCACACCTTCACAGGTGGACACTGTACCGCCTGAGCTACGTCCCACTCCCAAATGATTGGCTGAATGTATAGCTGGTACACGGCAGTGATCTGGCACTCCCACTGGGTTTTCAAGTGTTACTATGGTTACTGCTTGGTCCACAAAGCTGCGTCGTCCCGACATCGGGATGCATCGGATGTTGGTTTGTTGATTGGTTGTTGGAGTTTTACATCCTGGTAACATCGAAGCTCATATCAGGATGGGTACCGACTTGTGACAGTGCCCACTCATGGTGACTTAATAGTGCTTCCCCACTGGGAGACTAGACCAGCTGCACCATGATCTGATATCCCACTCAGTCACATTACCCTGACACTGGGCTACCAGTCCTTGCCCTATCCTATTAATGCCGAGCACCAGGCTAGGAACTGATAAGTATCAATTTTATAAGTCATTGATTTGATTCGACCTGGAACATGAACTCCCGATCTCCCGCACGCGATGCCTGCGCTCTACCGATTCCGCCACCGCGCCTGCTATCAGAATCTGGAGACGGGCTAGATATTCCAAAAGGAATGTCATAAGTTTTATAAGTTTTTGTGGTGTTCTCTGTGGCAAAGTGGTTAGGTCGGACTCCTAATCTGAAGGTCGGTGGTTCGATTCTCCGTGCCCCCACCTCTGCCACTTTGGATTTCCACCGCTGTGTATAACTTACAGCGTCATCAAAGGCCGGTTGCTCTCATACCATGTCTCTGTTGTGTGGGAGGCTAAAAATCCCTTGGGTCGGTAAAGGTGTAGGCTCGGGCTTTCTATCGACAAACTGTCTAATGGTAAAAACAAGTCTATTCAGACTTATCCATGATATGCAGATTGAATCATCAATCATATCGGATTTCTAATGTCCCATTTACACAGCAATATCGACATTACTACAAGATCGGAAGCTTGATGTCGGATATTTGATGTCGGATCTTTTGACATGTCTTTTTACATTAAAAACTCAGCAGGTGGCGCCCCGTGTATTCTTGTCCCTGAGTTACATAATTGAATTTTGATTAAAAGTATACTTCCGAGTAGATTTTTTGTTGTTGGTACATTAGTTGTTTAAGCAGAGGAAATTTCAATCGTGAACAATTGGTCTTCCTCATTCCACTGCTCCTTGCCCTATCCTAATAATGCCGAATGCCTGGCTAAGAAGGGACAAGTATCAATCTTTAAGTCATTGGTTTGACTCGACCAGGGTTCGAACCAACGATCCCACGATCTACCAACACGGGAGACGGACGCACTAACTCAATCGGCCATCCCGTCCATCATGGCAAACCATATTGTTTGAATCATTAAATCATTGAGTTTAATACACTTACACTTACATATCCCAGCCCGCACTGTGACGTCATTTCGATATCATTCTGACGTCACCTCCTAGGTCGGCCCGATATCGGCCCATCCACCTCCCCCCTCGCTCCCCCCCCCCCCCCCCCCCACACACGCCGTCACCGTCCAAATACAATAAATGGGATCACACTTGGGAGTGCTTGGGAGTGATCTGTCCAACGGGGCGGCAACAATGGGGTTTCGGCTGAAGCCTCGCTTTGAGTTGCGAAGTGTTTGGCTGCGATCCACAGAACGCAGGCCTTGGCCCGCCTACACCCCAGCACGGGCACCACCACCATCTAATGATCTATGGACAGTGAGTAAGGGGACCGAGATCGAACACTGGGTGTGTGAGGGTGTGAGGGCGGGGGGAGAGAGAGAGAGTGAGAGAGTGAGAGAGAGGGAGACAGTGAGTGAGAGAGAGTGAGACAGTGAAAGAGTGAGTAGGTTGGTAAAAGGGTGAATGATTGGGTGTGTAGGACTGAGTAAGTGGGTGAGTGGGTAGGGAGTGGGTGAGGGAGTGGGTGAGTGGGTCGGTATGTGAGTGGATGGGTAGGTGAGTGGGCGGGTAGGTGAGTGGGTCGGTAGGTGAGTGGGTGGGAAGGTGAGTGGGTGGGTAGGTGGGTGAGTGGGTCGGTAGGTGAGTGGGTGGGTAGGTGAGTGGGTGGGTCGGTAGGTGGGTGAATAGGTGAGTGGGTGGGTAGGTGAGTGGGTGGGTAGGTGAGTGAATGGGTAGATAAGTGAGTGGGTAGGTGGGTCGGTCGGTAGGTGAGTGGGTGGTTAGGTGAGTGGGTGATTGGGTAGGGAGAGTGTGGATGAGGGAGTGGGTGGGTAGTGTGAGGAGGTGGGTGGGTATGAGTAGGGAGTGGGTAGGTGAGTGAGTGGGTAGGTGGGTGGGTGGGTGGGTAGGTGAGTGGGTGGTTAGGTGAGTGGGTGATTGGGTAGGGAGAGTGGATGAGGGAGTGGGTGGGTAGGTGAGTGGGTGGGTAGGTGAGTGGGTGAATGAGTGGGTATGTAAGTAGGTAAGTGAGTGTGTCAGTGGGTGGGTAGGTGAGTGGGTGGGTGAGTGCATAGGTATGTGAGTGGGTGGGTATGTGAGTGGCTGGGGAGGTGAGTGGGTGGGTATGTGAGTGGGTGGGGAGGTGAGTGGGTGGGTAGGTGAGTGGGTGAATGAGTGGGTATGTGAGTGGGTAGGTGAGTAATGAGTGAGTGTGTGAGTAAGTAGGGAGTGGCAGGATGAGGGAGTTGGTTGATGAGGGAGTGGCTGAATGAGTGGTTACATCCCAGCCTGCGGAGGGGCGTCACACCGACATCAGGATGTACAGGGTGCATCGAATGTCGGAAGTCCGACATCAGTTAGATGTCGCGAAATGATCAAACACTTTACAACTGGTAGCCTGACATCAGCTAGAGTTGAACAATTTTCAACAATTTTCCAGTGAACTCTGACATCGGTTAGATGTTGAAAAATGTTGAGAAATTCTACATAAAAATTCTCCTGTTGGTTAAGTGTTACAATATGTTTGAGCATTTGACATTGGAAGTCTGACATCAGGTATTTGTTGCAATATTTTCAAAGTCGTGTCTGGAACGCCATCGGACTGTGATATTGCCCCGACGCAGTTGTAATCGTACCGATATCGCGGCAATGTCACATTGCGGACTGGGATGTCACTAGCAAGTAGCTTGGGGAGGCGGAGAGGGAAGGAAAGGGAGAGGGGAGGGGAGGAAGAAGGAGAGGGTGGAGATAGAGGAAGGATAGAAGGAGGGTGAGAGGGGGGAGGAGGAGAGACTGGGAGGAGGACAGACGTAGGGAAGAGGAGAAGATTAGGAGTAAGACGGAGATAGAGGGAGGAGGGGAAAGAGGGGGAGAAGGGGAGAAGGACGGAATAGGGTAGAGGGGGAGGAAGGAGACAGACGGGGAGGAGGAATGGGGAAGAGGAGAGGGGAACAGAGGGAGATGAGAGGGAGAGGGAGAGAGGGGGAGGAGGGAAGAGGGGGAGGGGTGATGGGAGAGAGAGGGGGAAGGGGGGAAATAGGAAGACATAGGGATGAGGGAGAAAAAGGGAGTGGAGAGAAGAAGGGGGAGAAAGGGGGGGGACGGGGAAAGAGGGAGAGAGGAGGAGGAGGGGTGGAGTGGGGGGAGAGGGGGAGAGGAGCGAGAAGGAGGAAAGGGGAGAGGGCGTGGATGGGAGAGAAGAGGGGGGAAAATAGGAAGACATAGGGACGAGGGAGAAAAGGGGAGTGGGAGAGAAGAAGGGGGAGAAAGGGGGGGATAGGGGGGAAGAGGGGAGAGAGGCGAGGAGGAGGGGAAGTGGGGAGAGAGAGGGTGAGGAGCCGAGAAGGAGGGAAGAGGGGAGAGGGGGTGGCTGGGAGAGAGGAGGAGAGGGGGAAAAAGGAAGACATAGGGAGGAGGGAGAAAAGGGGAGTGGAGAGAAGAAGGGGGAGAAAGGGGGAGAGGGGGAAGAGGGGAGAGAGGCGGGGAGGAGGAGAGAAAGAGGGAAGAGAGGGGGAGAGGGAGCTGCCATGTATGACCTCAGCTGTTTCCGAAACGTTAAACCACAATTAACTAATCAATAACCTCAATTGAGATTAAGGCTGGGTTCAAGTATGTAGCTATACATGACCTGAAAAGCTTAACAATCATTAATCAAACATGGCCCCTTATATTTATATAACATATTGACTTTCAGGGCGAAGTAAGAACACATAATTGCGCATGCGTGCCTTTACCTGAGGCAGTGCTTGCCTGTCGAAACAAAAATAAACAAAAACCACAACAGAAATCCTATTGAAAGGTACCCAAATAATGGGTCACGTGACTCACGGTGTGTAACATGGAGACACAAGACACAAGTTGGGCATACAGAAATGTAAATAGAAATGCATAAAACATGATATGTACACAAGTAGATTTAAATGTGATTGCGCCTACTATCGTCATTACTATCAGCATTACTGCTAGTGTTAATATTGTCACCATTAAAGTTACCTTGTCCGATTAAGCATCATATTTTTGTAACTAAAGCACTCACCTAGATTTGATTCTACATATCTAGCTTAAATTCTGATACACTTATTAAGCATGTGTTGCCACATAGAAGGGCACACTGAGTCAATTTAATAGAACCTGTAACTGCCTAGGCCTATGGTGTCAGAGTTTTGGCGTGCATGCCAAAACTAATTCTGCATGTTTGTGTTTCAAATATCTCCAGCGTTAGCCATTTAAAATTAAAGTTACCACAAACTAAAGTAAGGTAGCCTATAATGATCAATTTAATATATTTATCTCAGAAAAATGGCCAAAACTCAAAATAATTGCACTATGCAAGTTTAATACAGTTATGACCGGATGCAGTGGCCACATTTGTAAGAGCGTTGGCTGGTTTTTCGTGTAGAAGGCTGTGTTTGATCTCCGTCGGAGTCAAGACGATGACTTACAGAATTGATACTTGGAGCTACCTAGCTAGCCTGGTGATCAGAATTCATAGGATAGGGCAATAACTGATCAGTTCAGTACCAGGATAATGTGACTGAGTATCATATTAGTATTTAATATTACGGTGCTGGTCACCTGGTCTTCCAGTGGGGCAGCACTATAAAGCTACCACGAATGTGCGCTGTCAGAAGTCAGTACCTGTCCTGATATAACCTTAAATTTTGTTTGAACATAACATCGAACCAGACATTATTATATTTGGTGCTCTACATATTATTATTATTATTATTATTATCGGACGGAATAGCTGAGTGGGTAAGGTGTGTGTTCCTGTTCAGGAGTTTGTGGGTGCAATTCTCCGGCTAGGTTAAACAAAAGGACTTACACCATTACTAGGATAGTGTAGTGGTATGCACTGACTTCTGAGGTAAGGAGCCGCATGGACAGTTAGGCGTGGGTAGTGGGGTGATATCAGGGAACCTAGGTGGTGTAATGTTTAGCACGCTGGCCCAGAATGTAAAGAGATGTGGGTTCGAGTCCCGCTCTAGGCGCAATATTTCCCATTTTCATCACCCCCATGACACTGGTTGTCATGACCATGATCCTGTACAAGCTATGCACTGTATAGTTGTTGAACCTACCCTGTGTATGTGTAAGTGCACGGCCTGTATGTCTGTCATTGTAAGCATTAAAATACTTATATATAATTCCAGGGGAATGAGTTTTGTAGTCTGCACTGACCTCTGAGGTAAGGAGCCACATAGACAGGTAGGCGTGGGTAGTGTGGTGACATCAGGGAGCCTAGGTGGTGTAATGGTTAGCACACTGGCCCAAAATGCAAAGAGATGTGGGTTCGAGTCCCGCTCTAGGCACAATATTTCCCATGTTCATCACCCCCCTGACAATAGCGAAACGACTGGTTGGTTCAGTGCCAGGATAATGTAACCGAGTGAGATGGTATCTCAGTGGGGCAGTACTATAAAGATGCCTTGAGTTTGTACTGATAAGTGATGTGATCTCAAATGGTGTTAGGAAGTAAGAGCACAATTAGATGCTCACTAGTATTATTACTATTATTATTATTATTCATCTTATTACGGTAATTAGTGTGAACTCGTTATATACTTACTCTCTCCCACTCACCTCCATAAACAAACCCTTACCTGTATCAGAGAAGAAAACAATATACCATACTATATACATATCTTAAATTTCACATTGACAACACACATCATGTCTAGCTGGCAGGATGAATGGAACGATGCGTCAGCGAACAAACTTCGCTTTGTGAAGCCAGTCTTGGGAGATTTGCAGTCCTCCTACAGATGGTTGAGGTGGGACGAGGTTATCCTCTGTCACTCCCATGTTGGTCATACATACTTGACACATAGTTTTATTTTTACTGGAGACCGTCCGCCTCAGTGTGAGCACTGCCGGCGTATACCGATAGTGTGTCACATTTTGGTGAGATAGCCTCACCTACAACCAGTTAGAAATGATGTATTTGGAAATGATGGTGTGACGGAGTCGTTCCGATTCCATCCACAACTCATTATTGAATTTTTGAGAGAAACTGGTTTTTACTAAAAGATCATTTTCAATTTTTAACTTGAAAAGTATTTTACCATTGATTTTACTTATTAAACACAACTTGTGATTTTACTGCAGCTGTATGCTCTATTGGTATGTATGTGTGTGCGCTAGTTTACCCGTTTAATCAAATGTGTTTAAAAATAAATCAATTTAAAACTTGTAATTTTTTTATCGGATATGTGTAAACCACTCTATGACCCCCAATAACCGATGCCTACTTTTTGTGCTGGGTGGTCATTAAACAAACAAACAAAAGAAGAAAACAATAATCTGACACAAATTCTAAATCACACCTGACTGACACAGTATCTAAAGGAGTTTATTTAATGGGAGTTTACGTCCTAGCAACATCTAAGGTCATTACATGACAAGTACCAACTTCTAACAGTGCGAACTCGCGGCGACTTTATAGTACTGACCCATTGGGAGACCAGACCACCAGCACTATGACCCAATACCTAACTCAGTCACATTATCCTGATACTGAACCAACAATTCCCTGCCCTGAATTAATGATCTTTGGCCTTGACTCTGCTGGGGATTGAACCCCCGACCTGCCTAAAAGGAATGCCGACGCCCTATCCACCTGATCATTCTGCCAGTTGTTGCACGTATGCGAATTGGACATAGCTATTTGACTCATAGTTACCTTTTTAAAGCAGAAGACCAGCCAGAATGCATACCATGTGGAGTGCCTCTGACTGTCAATCAATCAATTCTTTTATTTTAACTCTCTGCAAGGTATGTTTACAATAAATTGAGGTGATACAATAAATGCATACAAATTCCTTACAGACAGAAAGGATCCCAGAAAAGCGATGCTTATCTAGCTGGTCTCCATGATGTGAATGAACAAGTGATGACAATAACAAATTATTAAACTTAAGCTACATTTTTAACTAATGATTATGATGAGATACTGATGCGTCTCTTCACAGTTAGTAAAAAACAAAGTAATGATAGGAATATTATATGGATATTGTGTCATGGATTCATGTACTTACATGCAGTATCAGTAGTTATTTTGCATGTATGTTAATAGGGGTATTATATATATTCTTTACTGGTAATCGATTTAGTATGCATTGAGATAGCTTATCTTTAGTTTTTTACAGAAGTTTTTCAAAGTTTGAAGGTTTCTAATCTCTACTGGTATTGAGTTCCAGATATTGGTTCCTTGGTTTTCAGTTGTTATTTTGCCATATTTGTTTCTAGTGTGTTTGTGATGTATGTTATTTATCTGTCGTGTGTTATGGGAATGGACCTGATTGTTTTCTTTGAAGAGATTATCAAATATTTCAGGGAGGAGGCCATTCTTTTGCTTGTAAACAAATTTTGCAATGTATATTTTATAAATGTCAGTTACCATAAGTAAGTCCAGGTCTTTATGAAGTGATTTAGTTGGGGTGAGATAGTCTTTGCTATACAGTATTTTCAAGGCTCTGTTTTGTTGTGTCTGTATCTTTTTTAGGGTTGATGATTTGGCTCTCCCATACACCTCTATACCATACTGGATTTTGGAGTAAACGTATGCATAGTATAGTAATTTTTTATTTTCCTCATGTACCCGTCGTCTGATTATTTTAAATGAGTTAGCCGTTTTAATTATTGAATTATTTAAGTCATCAATATGTTCATCCCAGTTGAGGTTCTCATCTAGAATTATACCTAGGTATTTCACAGAAGGGACTCTCTTTATTGTGTTATTGTTTATCTTTATGTTGTTTAGGTAATCAGGAATGGTTGTACTTCTGCTTTTAAATATTGTGTAGCATGTTTTGTTCAGGTTTACTGTTAATTTGTTATCATTGCACCATGTAAATATGTCTGAAAGGAATGTTTTAATTGAATGTTTTAGTTGTTTGGGTGAATTTGAGGTTATGAAGCCATTGGTATCATCTGCAAATAACCTTGTTTTGACATCTTGTTTTGTACAGTTGACTATGTCATTTGTGTAGATCAAAAATAGGAGAGGTCCCAGGACAGAACCTTGGGGGACACATATTTTGATTGAATGCATTGACTTGGCAAATGTTCGAGCACAGTATTTTAACGTAGCAAGTATGAAACATTTATTTGACCCTGTTAGTTCTGCCTTGGTTTTATCGTTTTAAAAGCACATTGGACTGTTTAACCGGTTTTAGGACATTTTGATGGCATTGTATAGCCCTTGGTGTGCTGGTATTCCCTTTAAGCATTTATTCATTCATTCATTCATTCCAACGAAGGTAAAGTTTCGACTAAAACATCAAATTTTGTAAACCAAAACACTTACTTAGATTGAATTCTACTTAGATCTCAGTGAAGGAGCGGGACGTAGTTCAGGCGGTAGAGTGTCCAGCCATGTAGATGTGGGTCATCCTACCGATCCTGCTCAGTGGATTCATTTGCAGTTTGGGTTATTTTTGGTTCCAACCTGTGGTCCACAACTGGTTCATCAAAGGCTGTTGTATGTGCTGTCCTGTGTGTAGGAAAGTGCATATAAAAGACCCCTTGCTGCTTATTGGAAAGAGTAGCCTATGTGGTGGAAGCAGGTTTCCTCTAAAGAAATGTGTCAGAATGACCAAATGGTTGATGTCCAATAGCCGGTGATAAAAATCAATGTGGTCTAGAGGCGTCGTTAAATATAACAAAATTTGTTAGATCTCAGTGAACTTGTGAAACATCTCCTACTGCATAGAGGGAAGAGTAAGTGTATTTAACACAAGCTGTTATTGTCTAAGCCTACGGTGTCTAACATTTCGATGTGCATGCCTGTATGCCAACATTAATTTGGTATATTTTCACCTCGAAATCTAAAAAAATAATCGTATAAAATAAATGTTCCTCACACACAGACCGTATTACATACGTATTACATACATACATACATACATACATACATACATACAGATGTATCATACATACATACATAAATACATACATTACCTGATTACATATATACCGCTCCAAACTAAGGCAAAGTAAATTTTAATAATCGACCTAATTGTATTCATCAAATATACAGTCACAGACCCAAAACCATTGGATTTGGCCACTTTAATATGGCACAGGAAACGGGGCAAATTCTCGGCCTTTCCCGTTTTCGCTGAACTTTCAATTGGTGTTTTACTCGGCATTGTTTCCCAAAGGCAAACACTCGGTCGCCTTACGCCCTCCCCCTCCGCCCCCCCCCCCCCAACACACACCTCTCGCCTTAGCTCCCCTCCTGCACTTGACGGGATGGCTGAATGAGTTGAGCGTCCGTCTCCAGTTTTGGTAGATTGATGGATTCGAACCCACGGGTTCGAACCCTGGTCGAGTCAAACCAATGACGTAACAATTTATAGTTGTCGCTTCCTAGCCAGGCACTCAGCATTATTAGGATAGGGCATTGGTTGGCTCAGTGCCAGGATAATGCGAGTGACTGAGTGGGATATCAGGTCATGGTGCTGGCAGTCTGGTCTCCCATGGGGACCGCACTATTAAGTCGCCATGAGTGCTCACTATCACAAGTCGGTACCCGTCTTGATATGACCTTAGATTTTGTCAGGACGTAAAACTATTAAAAAAACACAAAAAAACTCGCTTCCCCCCTCCCTCTCGGCCTTATCCCAACTGCTAACCCTCCTCGCCTCCCACTCCCTTCCCGACAACATCAATCCCCCCACCTCCCCCTCAACCGCCCCCTCACCCACACCCACTAACACCACAGTTGTTGTCCTGAATCCAGTTTGATCAGTAAATTCTAGAAAAAAGAACCAAGAGGGAAAAAAGAACCAACAGGGTAATAATAGGGGAAAAAATAACAAACAGGTTAATACTAGGGAAAAAAGGACCAACAGGGTAATACTAGGGGAAAAAATAACAAACAGGGTAATACCAGGGAAAAAATAACCAACAGGGTAATACTAGGGGACAAAAGAACCAACAGGGTAATACTAGTGGAAAAATAACCAACAGGGTAATACTAGGGGACAAAAGAACCAACAGGGTAATACTAGTGGAAAAATAACAAACAGGGTAATACCAGGGAAAAAAGGACCCACAGGGTAATAATAGGGGAAAAATAACCAACAGGGTAATACTAGGGGGGAAAACTAACCAACAAGGTAATAATAGGGGGGGAAAGAACCAACAGGGTAATAATAGGGGAAAATAACCAACAGGGTAATAATAGGGAGAAAAAAGAACCAACAGGGTAATAATAGGGGGGAAAAGGACCAACAGGGTAATAATAGGGAGAAAAATAACCAACAGGGTAATACTAGGGGGAAAATAACCAACAGGGTAATAATAGGGGGGAAAAGAACCAACAGGGTAATAATAGGGAGAAAAATAACCAACAGGGTAATACTAGGGGAAAAATAACCAACAGGGTAATAATAGGGGGAAACTAACCAATAGGGTAATACTAGGGGAAAAAAGAACCAACAGGGTAATACTAGAGGAAAAATAACCAACAGGGTAATAATAGGGGAAAAATAACCAATATGGTAATACTAGGGGAATAATAACCAACAGGGTAATAATAGGGGAAAAATAACCAACAGGGTAATACTAGGGGAAAAATAACCAACAGGGTAATACTAGGGGAAAAATAACCAATATGGTAATAATAGGGGAAAAAGAACCAACAGGGTAATAATAGGGAGAAAAAAAGAACCAACAGGGTAATAATAGGGGAAAAGGACCAACATGGTAATAATAGGGGGGAAATAACCAACAGTGTAATAATAGGGAGGGACAAGACCCAACGGGGTAATAATAGGGAGAAAAAAAGAACCAACAGGGTAATAATAGGGAGAAAAAAAGAACCAACAGGGTAATACTAGGGGAAAAAAGAACCAACAGGGTAATACTAGGGGAAAAATAACCAAAAGGGTAATATTAGGTGGAAAATAGAACCAGCAGGGTAATAATAGGGAAAAAAGAACCAACAGGGTAATAATAGGGGGGAAAAGGACCAATAGCGTAATAATAGGGAAAAAAAGAACCGACAGGGTAATATTAGGGAAAAAAGAACCACAGGGTAATAATAGGGAGAAAAAGAACCAACAGGGTAATACTAGGGGGGAAAGGACCAACAGGGTAATAATAGGGAAAAAAGGACCAACAGGGTAATAATGGGCGGGAACATAACCAACAGGGTAATAATAGGGGGGAAAAAAGAACCAACAGGGTAATACTAGGGAAAAAAGAACCAACAGGGTAATACTAGGGAAAAAAGGACCAACAGGGTGATAATAGAGAAAAAAGAACCAACAAGGTAATAATAGGGAGAACAAAAGAACCAACAGGGTAATAATAGGGGGGAAAAGGACAAACAGGGTAATAATAGGGGAAAAAAGAACCAACAGGGTAATACTAGGGGGAAAAAGAACCAACAGGGTAATACTAGGGGAAAAAAGAACCAACAGGGTAATACTAGGTGGAAAAAAGAACCAACAGGGTAATAATAGGGAAAAAAGAACCAACAGGGTAATAATAGGGGGGAAAAGGACCAATAGCGTAATAATAGGGAAAAAAAGAACCGACAGGGTAATATTAGGGAAAAAAGAACCACAGGGTAATAATAGGGAGAAAAAGAACCAACAGGGTAATACTAGGGGGGAAAGGACCAACAGGGTAATAATAGGGAAAAAAGGACCAACAGGGTAATAATGGGCGGGAACATAACCAACAGGGTAATAATAGGGGGGAAAAAAGAACCAACAGGGTAATACTAGGGAAAAAAGAACCAACAGGGTAATACTAGGAAAAAAGGACCAACAGGGTGATATAGAGAAAAAAGAACCAACATGGAAAAATAGGGAGACAGAACCAACAGGGTAATATAGGGGGGAAAGGACAACAGGGTATAATAGGGGAAAAAGAACAACAGGGTAATACTAGGGGGAAAAAACACAGGGTAATATAGGGAAAAAAGAACCAGGGTAATACTAGGGAAAAAGAACCACAGGGTATTAGGGAAAAAAGAACCAACAGGGTAATAATAGGGGGGAAAAGGACCAATAGGGTAATAATAGGGGAAAAAAGAACCAACAGGGTAATATTAGGGAAAAAAGAACCACAGGGTAATAATAGGGAGAAAAAGAACCAACAGGGTAATACTAGGGGGAAAAGGACCAACAGGGTAATAATAGGGAAAAAAGGACCAACAGGGTAATAATGGGCGGGAACATAACCAACAGGGTAATAATAGGGGGGAAAAAAGAACCAACAGGGTAATACTAGGGAAAAAAGAACCAACAGGGTAATACTAGGGAAAAAAGGACCAACAGGGTGATAATAGGGAAAAAAGAACCAACAAGGTAATAATAGGGAGAACAAAAGAACCAACAGGGTAATACTAGGGGGGAAAAGGACAAACAGGGTAATAATAGGGGAAAAAAGAACCAACAGGGTAATACTAGGGGGAAAAAGAACCAACAGGGTAATACTAGGGAAAAAAGGACCAACAGGGTAATACTAGGGGAAAAATAACCAACAGGGTAATACTAGGAGACAAAAGAACCAACAGGGTAATACTAGGGGGGGAAATAACCAACAGGGTAATAATAGGGGGAAAAAGAAACCCCCGCCCCAGCCCCTTACCCACCACTACCACGCCACCCTCTCACGATAGAGGTATTAATTACTAAATATAGTGCTGTCATTTATCTATGTTGTGTAGTCCGATGGTTTATAGTTTCAGTCATTTTCTGAGATTAATATATTAGATTGATCGCTATAATCTACCTTACTCTAGTTTGAAGTAACTTTCATTTTAAATGGCTAACTTTTAGAAGATATTTGGAGTGCAAACATGCCAAATTAATTTTGACAAGCACACCCAAACTCTGACACCGCAGGCTTCTGCAGTAACAGGTTCTATTCAATTGCCTCAGTGTTCCCTTCTATATGGCGACAAATGTTTAATAAGTGCACCAGTATCTATTCTAGATATGTAGAATCAAATTTAGATAATTGCTTTGGTTTTGAAAATTGGATGGTTTCATCAGACTATGCAACTTCAAACATCCCAAAGTCAGCTCCGATTTATTAGTACTGCAGCAGCGGCTGGCTCTAGTTGGTTGTTGCAGTTTTACGTCCTGGCAACATCTAAGGTCATATGAGGACCGGTACCGACTTGTGAAAGTGCACACAAATGCTGAATTTATAGTGCTGCCCCACTGGGAAATCATGCCACCAGCTCCATGACCCGATATCCCACTCAGTCACATTATCCTGACACTGAGCCAACCAGTCCTTAGCCTAACCTATTAATGCCGAGCGCCAGGCTAGGAAGTGACAAGAATCAATTTTAAGTCATTGGTTTGATTCAACCGGGAACCGACCTCCCGATCTCCCGCATGTGAGGCCCGCGCTCTACCGATTCGGCCACCGCGTCCGGTGTGGCTGGTTCTAAAGCCTGACAACAGTGCGCTGTTCCATCAGGTAGGATTTGGGAAAGTGTAGACGATATGTAAATCTCAACGGTGTTTGCATAGCGCTCTATGTCCATACAGCAAGGTGTCATCTATGTACCCTCGCTGCAAATCCCTCTGCCATGCGCCCCCTTCTTGAACCCCTCGTACTGGGAAATGGGGTCATGTGGGGTAGACCCCTCTCCCCCTCCCACCCCTCTCCCCATCCCACCACTCTCCCCCTCCCACCTCTCTCCCCTCCCACCCTTCTCCCTCTCCAACCCCTCTCCCCTTCCCACCCCTGCTCTCCTCCCACCCCTCTCCCCCTCCCACCCCTCTCCCCCTCCCACCCCTCTACCCCTCCCCCACTCTCCCCCTCCACCCCTCTCCCTCTCCAACCCCTCTCCACTTCCACCCCTCCTCTCCTCCCACCACTCTCCCCACCTCACCCCTCTCCCCCATCTACCCCCTCCCCCGCCCCCTCCCCAGCCACTCTCACCCTCCCACCTCTCTCCGCCCTCCCACCCCCTCCTCTCCTCTCCCTCTCCAACCCCTCTCCCCCTCCCACCCCTCTCCCCCTCCCACCCCTGGTCCCCATCTCCACCTCACCTTCTCACCCTCCTCTCCCTCCACCCCTCCACCCCTCTCCCACCTCCCACCCCACTTACCCCTCCCCACACTCCCCCTCCCACCTCTCTCCTCTCCAACACCTCTCCCCTTTCCCCCCCCCCCCCCCCCGCACCCCTCTTCTCCCTCTCACACCCCTCTCACCCCTCCCACCACTTCTCCACCCCCTTCACACTCATCTCCATCCCAACCCCCGCTCCCCCTCCACTCTCTATCTCCCCCTCCCACCCCTCTTCTCCCTCACAACCCCTCCCCCTCCCACCAATCCCCCTCCCTTCCACCTCTCTCCCCCTCCCACCTCTCTCCCTCTCCCAACCCCTCTCTCCCTCCCACCCCTCTTCCTTCCCCTCCACCCCTCTCCCCCTCCCACCCTCTCCCCTTCCCAACTCCTTCCCCCTCTGAACCCCTCTCCTCCCTTCCGTCGCTCTTCTTTTCCCATCCACCCTTGCTCCCTCCCCCCCTGCCCTCTCTCCCTCGTCGCGTCCCTCTTTCCCTCCTCTCCGTCCCTTCCTTGCTCCCCGTCCTTCTCTGTCGTCCCTCTCCCCCCCCCCCTTCCATCCCGCCCTCCTTTCGCCCTCCTCCTTCAGTCTCTTCTCTCATCCCCCTCTTTGTTCCGCCTCCACCCGCTCCTCCTCCTTCTTCCCTGTATGCCCCTTTCCTCGACCCTCTCTCCTTCGCGGGCACTCACTCCCTTCCGCTCCCCATCTTCCCTCCCACTCTTCCTCTCTCTGGTCCTTTTCTCCTCCTCCCCACCCCTCTTCTCTCCCACACCTGTCCCCTCCTGCCTCTCTCCCTCTTCCCTCCATATTCGGTCCCTCTCACCTCTCCTCCCCCACCCCTTTCCTTTCCCACCTCTCCCGTTCTCCCTTCTCCTTTCTCACCTCTCTTCCGTCCTCTCTCTTCATTCCCCTCCCTTGTGCCTCTCTCCCTCTTCTCTCCATACTCCGTCCTTCTCTCCTCCTCACCACCCCTGTCCCCTCCCCCCTCTCCCTTCCGCCTTCCTCATTAGTCCCTCCATAAACCCCTTCCTCCTCTTCCTCCATACCCATCCCTCCTCTTCCTCAATTCCCCCTCCCTACACGATCTTCCCTCAATACCCCCACCCTCCTGGTCTTCCCTCAATACCCCTCCCCGCTCTTTCCCTCAAATTTACACCATTCCTCCTCCTTCCCGTCAATACGACCCCCTTCCTCCTTTCCTCCATACTCCCTCCTTCCTCTTCCCTCAAAAGCCCCTTCTTCCTTGTCCCTCATTACCCATATCCCTCCTCGACCCTCATACCTCCCCTCTCGATACCCTCCCTTCCTCTTCCTACATACCCCTCCCTCCTCTTTCCCACAATTACCTCGCCCCCTCCCCCCCCCCTCCATAGCACCTCCTCCTCTTCCCTCCATACCCCCTCCCTCTTCCGCTCAATACCCCGTACCCTCTTCCTCAATACCCCCTCCACTTCTTCCCTCAATACCCCTCCATTCTCTTCCTCAGTACCCCCACCCGCCTCTCTCTCATACCCCCATCCATTCTCTTCGCCTCAATACCCCCCCTACCCTCCCCTTCCCTCATAACCCCCTCCATACCCCCGACCTCTTCCCTCAATACACCCCCTCACCTCTTCCCTTCGAACCCCCTCTCTTCTTCCTCCAAACCCCTCCCCTTTTCTTCCCCTCAATATTCCCTCCCTCCTCTTCCCTCAATACCCCTCCATACCCCCTCGCCCTTCCTCACCCCTCCATACTCCCCTTCCTACCCCCCCCTCCTCCATACCCCCTGCCTCCTCCAGGACCTGATCCCCACCCCAATGTCGAACTTTGCAAACAAACGTTCACCTCAAAATCCCCAAATCGCTAAAGTAAACGCCAACTTTTGCACCAATAGCAATCATAATAAACCTGAAAAACCAACACGGGATTTTAAACCCACAGACAAGTTTGTAGATACTTCCAGTGGAAATAATAGTCGTTCACAGAATATCATCATCATCATCATCATCATCATACTGTCAGTCGCGATGCGACAAAGACTGCTTTCATTACTTGATTGTCGCTCTCCATTTATATCTCTGCTGTGAGAGTGATGTTCATGAGTCGGTCATAATGTCTCTCAGTTATTTCATGAAAGCTGCCTGCAAAATTGTTGAAGTGCTGCTGGCTTTTGCAAGTTACCCTCGGCACTCTCTTGGGGAGCAAATAGAGGTCTCACACCGCAAGAACATGTCCAGACAGGCCCAAAAACTATTTGTCCCTGCAGTGGCTGGTCGGGAGATGTTGGGAGTTCCATACATCAACCGCCCTTGATGCTGCCACAGTGACATGGTTTTCTGTTTAGGGTTTGCTCCCTTCGCCTTCGGTTCTGTCAAGAACCTGTACCACAAGGCAGTGGTTTACGACTCTGCAGGGCAGGGGCATCAAACTCCCTGAGGTTTTGCAATACCTGCATACAAGATGATATATCCCTGATAAAGGACAAGGACCTTGGCACTTTTATTTGAGTGAATGAAATGGTGAACTGTCGGAGTAAGGCTCACCGTTCACAGCACCGATTGCACCAAGTTCTTGTTGTAGCTTTTTGTTTGTTTGTTTGTTGTTGTTTTACATCCTAGCAACATCTAAGGTCATGTCAGGATGGTTAGCGACTTGTGACAGTGCGCACTCATGGTGACTTTATAGTGCTTCCCCACTGGAAGACCAGGCCACCAGCACCATGACCTGATATCTCACTCCATCACATTATCCGGACACTGAGCCAACCAGTCCGTGCCCTATCCTTTTAGTGCCGAGCGCCAGGCTAGGAAGCAACATGTTTCAATGTTTAAGTCATTGGTTTGACTCGACTAGGGTTCGAACCCACGACCCCACGATCTACCAACACGGGAGACGGACGCTCTAACTCATTCGGCCATCCCGTCTGGTCTCTTGTTGTAGCTAACTCTCCGACCTAAGCTAGTCGAGTAAGTGAATAATATAGTGCACACGTGAGGC
>CM059199.1:6133451-6401772 GCA_030323885.1 Branchipolynoe longqiensis
ATATACAAATACATAAACAATACTCTTACTGTAAACATGATTTCACCAAAATCCAGCAAACGGAAACGGAAATAGCACTGTATGGGCGCTGCCATTTGTAAACTCGTACCGAGAAACCGAGAAAAATCCACCAAACGGAAACGGAAATCGCCATTCGGTACGGAGCAAGCAGGATGGACGACAACAATTGGCCTAATGATGCTCCGTCGCAGAGTAGCACACGTTGAATCGAAGAACAAGTACACTGGTCCCTCCCCACAGACCTTCCATATATGGTGTGATGACGGCACTGGGACCAGTGTATGTGTTCCTCTGTGCTACTCTGCAGCGGCCCTGTCAAGGCATTAAGTCCATAGGCGCAATTGAAGGTATTCGGGGCCAGCTATTGGTTAATAATATATCAAAACAAATGCCTGCTGCCATAGAATTTGCCAATACGTGCAGTTCAAAACTTAGATTTTATTCAAAACTAAAAGAAATAAATAACAATTTGGCATAAACATGGGTGCACAAATGAAATATTAACAGTTTACTTCGCGGAATCGATGGCCATATTCGGGTCACCCCAGTTGTTGTTTTGGGGAGTTTTCAGTCGCATTGGTGTGCTGAAGGCTGCAAATCTGCAGCACTGAATGGGCACCACTGAAAGCAGTCCCATGTGGTTGATAGAATTTCAAATCGAACACCGCGAGTGGAGTAAACAAAAATCATAAAATACTTTATTAAAGTGTGTAATGATAAACAACTATAAGTATCACTTCTAAGTTAGAAACCGTATCTGATTCCACGCAAAGTTAATCTAAAATAAAGTGTTCCAGTTTGTAATTGCAATTAATTAACAGCTTGCTATTTGATGCTATATGTTGTCCAATAGGTCTACAGATACATCATTTAGCTAAGACATAACTACTGTTTGTATCAACATATTATCCTACACCTACACCACCACACACACACATACACCCTCACCACACACACCTACACCTCAATCACACACACCTACACTCCACCACACCCTACCACCACACACCTACACCACCAAACACATACGACACACCTACACCCCCACCACATCCCTAAAGCCCCACCACACACCTACAACCCCACCACACACCTACACCGCACCACACACCTACACCCTCACCACACACCTACACCCGCACCACACACCTACACCCCCCACCACACACCTACACCCCCCACCACACACCTACACCCCCACACAAATCCCTAGACCCCCACCACATCCCTAAACCCCGACCACACACCTACACCCCCACCACCCCCACCACCCCCATACACCCCAACATTGCCGACACGGCGTAAAGCAACCACCAATCAATCAATACACCCCAACCACACACACACCACACATCTACACCCCCACCACATTCCTAAAGCCCAATTGTCTTTGGTATACCGACACACAACTAAACCTCACCAGTTTGGCAATGGTATGGCATTGCCCCCCACCACACATATCTCTACACCCACACCACATCTCTAAACCCCCACCACCCCACCCCCACCCCCACCACACACCTACACCACCACCACCCACCCCCTTCTATTCAACTATATATGATGGCCGACTTGGACCGGTGTTACGGGTGCTGCCACCAAGTGTATATCGAGAGAACTGGCTCATGAAACTTAGTAGTCGCTGTCATATCCCTTCCCAGTAATACTAATAGTACCTGTGTTCAAATGACACTTTTGATCTAAACCAATGTTGTCCTGATGTAACAAAAGTGCTGTCATGGGAGGGGCAATCGAAATGAAACAAAAACTGCTTTGTATATTAAATGATTGTCCACACACGGCAGTAGTTCGTTGATCACTGAAGACACTTAATGCAGATCTCTCAGCATACGCTGTGGTGACTCCTCATATCGTGTTGTTATTCGCACCAAACAACTCAGTGCAGCAAATCTAGAAGCACGAAAGCCTATTGAAAAACTGATAACAATTAAAGTTGCATTGTCCGATGAAATGTATTTTTTTCAAAACCAAAACATTTCTCTAAATTTGGTTCTATATATCCAACTTACAGACTAGTGCATTAGTTAAGCATTGGGGACAGCCTATAAAGAATAATCAGTGAATGTATTACCTCACTCCCTTGGACACCAAATTTGAGACAGGAACACTCATTAAGCAATTAGGTCAATCTCATGGCCTAATTAGGCAGACCCTCATTCCAGGTGCCATACCAGAGAGCCATACAGATGAGAGGGACAACTCCCGCGAAAATCGGTAACACAGGCTACAGTGGCGTTCCTGGCGGTTAGTGTTGAACAAGCTTTGAGTTTGCCGGTATGCGCAGTGCAAAACATTTGTTTTTATTCAAAATTAATAGAAATACAGAAGCCTAACCTTATCAATTTAATATAATCCTTTTGGTAAACATGTTTTCTATATGTGTTCCAAGCGGTTTGTTTCTATAGCCGTGTTCACACGGACAAAATGTGAGGCGCATCACACAAATCGAATCAGGTGAGGCGAATTGGTTGCGTCCACACGGGCAACATTATCCGCATCACAGGAATCGATTCACGTAGACTACCTCGCTTAGGTGGTTTACACGATCCGCATCACGTGAGTCGAATCAGCCCTAATCCGCATCAGACGTGCGTTCACACGAGAAATGTGAGGCGAACTATACAAGTCGCTTTCTACGAATCGATTTACATTGCCCGTGTGAACAGGGCTTATGTGGTGTAGTTTTAGAGATATTTAACGTTTTCTGTATGAAGATTGCTCACCGCCATTGACAATGCCTTGAGTTTGCCGTATGTGTAGCGCAAAACGTGTATTTTATTCAAAATTAATAGAAATACAGAACCCTAGCCATGTAAATTTAATATAGTCTCATTGGTAAATATGTTTTCTATATGTGTTCCAAACAGTTTGTTTCTATGTAGTGTAGTTTTAGAGATATTTCACTTTTTCTGTACGAAGATTGCTCAAGGCCATTGACAATGCCTTGAGTTTGACAGCTGTGTCATAAGCTGCGTTTACACGGCCAAAAGTAAAACGATTCAAGACAAAGCGTTCTACCTGAAACGTTCTCGTGGCGCGTTTACACGGCAGCCTTCAGCGCACCAATGCGACTGAAAACTCCCCAAAACAACTATATTTTCGTGGCTTCTGCGCATGCGCGGATTTTCGCTGGTTGCGGCGATCACTGCTATTTGTTTTGTTTACACTCGTCGATTCGACGCCGATGTAGCTGCTACGTTAATATCGCTTGGAATTTATGGTTAATTTAATTAAATTTCATTATTTGAGGATTTAATTCTGTTAAATATGATCGCATTCACTAGATTTCGGCATAATCGGGCCCTAACACTGCCGGGCACCAGCGATTAGTTACTGCTCCCCCTGTTCCCGGCACGCACTACTATTTTATACTACCGCCGCCCGGGAACAAGCTGAAACGTTTCCTGTAGATCACCTCCTGAGGTGGTATTCGCGGAACGTTCCAGCTGGAACGTTTCAGCCCTAAAACGCCTCAGAGGCGCGTTTACACGGGCAAATGTGAACCGATCTAGGCAACTGGTTCCAGCTGGGGCGTTTTAACTTGCCCGTGTAAACGCAGCTATATACTGTTCAACAACCACCACTTGGAGCCCCACAGTCGGCAGCTGTTACACGGTCTAGTATGGGAGTTGTCCCTCTCATCTGTTTATATACACGCTCTCTGGCCATACCTAACATGGTCATCGTGAGATGTCAATACGCGTTATGGCTTGAGGACTTTTGGAAAGCTTGTCAAAGTATTTTGGGTTCTTTCAGCTCAAATTGCTTCAAAACTAGCCATTTTTCATCACAATTACTCCGAACTAATGATTAGTAGGTTATAACGATCAATTTGATATATTTATCTCAAAAATAAAATAAAGATTCAAACGCCATCGGACCATGCAACTTAAACAGGCAGTGTTAATTATTACTTATTTTAAACAAACAAAAATATATTTTGTTCATCCCATCTATTGATTTATTGTTGGGGTGTTATGTTCTTACAACATCTAAGGTCATATCAGGGTAGGTACCGACTTGCAACAGCGCACACTCATGACGACCTTATAGTGTTGTCCTACTGGGAGACCAGGCCACCAGCACTGTGACCTGATATCCCACTCAGTCACATTATCATGACGCTGAGCCAACTAGTCCTTGCCCTATCCTAATAAGCTGAGCGGCAGGCTAGAAGCAACAAGTATAGGTTTTTTGTTAGGATTAGTGGTGTTTTTTGCTATGATTAGCGGGGGTATTAACATGTTAGGATTTAGGTATAAGATTCACCCCGTACTGCTGCAGTAAGGGTGCAAACCAACCCTATGTAAAAGGTGGCGAAAATGCGGGTCAAAGAATTGAGAGCCTAATTTCACAATCTAAGAAGCAACATTTATTCTTTACATATGTATTATTGAGAGCCTGCTACCTTTGAGTTGAAAAATATAATATAATAGCTAGTTTAATCAGATTTAAAAGTGAAATCGACGGCGTTCTGCGGCCGCCATCTTGTCTTTTTGCATTCTCTCCCATTTCACCAACTCTGTGCCTACATGGGTAGCCATTTGATACTGGAGCCACAGTTTCTAGGTGATGTTCCATACTAACGCTATTTTCGCCCGTATTTATATAAGGCCGATCTTCACCCGTGTACTACAAGTACCGGGTGAATCTTTTATCTAGTTAGGATTATGAAAAAGCATCCCCATTTATGGGCCACGGTGGAATGAATTCTCAAAAAGAGTTTATCGTGTGCATAAGTATCCCAATATGCACAATAATAGTGTGCATTTAATGATCTTTAGGCGCATAAACATTGCGCGTACACGATCCTTTTATAGGTCCTCCCATTGTGGCGGGTGACAAAATGCCAGCTTATCGTTTCGGACAATTGTATTTCGCCTACGTACATTATATTGATAATGTTTAATCGAGCAAGTTAAATTAGTTCCATAGCACTATGTACATTCAATCAACATTTGGGCATCTATTATCGGAGATAAATGTGGTAACCATGGCCATTCCGAACTGACGTCATTTTCTTCACTGTCCGCGCAGAGACGTTACATATAGTTCGTGTGGTTTAGGGTAATTAAGTAAATGTAGAATTTGTTCAGCCGTGGAGGTTTTCGGAGATTTCAAGATTTCAATATGGATATAAATAACGCACTTTTAGGTAAGCCATATGAACATCTTGGAATAAGGTAAGCGTTAAAATCAATCAAAATAAGGGACTGCATGCAGTCAACCTGGCGCTGGGGTAAAGTCAAAACAAATGGACCCCTCCTCCTCATTAAGACTTAAGTGCAGTATAGTCTGGATAGTTAATATCGAATTGTCTGCATATCACTCTTCGTAGGTTTCTCTTTATAGACATTATCTGTCCGGACTACTAGGCTAGGAGCCTAGGTGCTGAAAATATGACAACTGCTCTTGTTGGCCTCTGCATGTCGTAAAAGTCCAATCTTAACACCAGGAAGAACCTGTTTAAGGACCTACATGGTGACACGGTGACTTGGGGGAAACAGGAGGACATTGGGAGTATCAACTCCTTATGAGCATCGACTTACTAAATTAGGTTTAAACAATCTCAAGATTGTAATTATCTCATAAAATATCATCACTGTAACTTGTGTAACATACCCTGAACTTTGCGAATATGGCCTATCTGACTTGTTGATATTACCAGTCACTAGTCACTAGAGTTGGTCTTGTTGTCACTGTCACACTGATAAAATGCTGAGTGCTAATCATATGTTAAGTATGGACAAGCTTATCTAGATGAATGAGGTCATATATGTTGCTTAGTTGTGCCATCTGGGAGTGTGAATAGGATCCATGGCCAGTTAGATAGATATAGTTGACAATTAGAAGCAGTTGTCTCAATCATGTTATTAATTTGTCTTGGGACTTGCCTTGGGTACATAGGCTACTCATACCAAAGACCCTATAATACTAAGACGGCTCACTCCCAATCTCTCCCATGGTAATGTAAATTTTGCAGTGCCACCTTGTTGTGGGTTTGATCAGCCCGGCTGCTGGTTGTTGTTTCACATGTAAACACATACAATTATATTATACATGAGATAGGTCAGTATGAATACACATCAATATGGAATTGCTATGAACAAATACTCATCATCATCAGCATCATCATCATCATCATCGCCATCATCACACATCTTTCACATTCATATATACATTTTTACATATAATATAGCAACTGTTTAACCAAGAGAACAGCCAGCGCACTAAGTGGTGGGTTTGATCATTTTGATTACACAGTACAGGCTGAGTGAGCCGTCTGAGTATTATAGGGTCTTTGCTCATACTCATAGTCATACTCATACTAGTCATAGCCTGCTGCAACTTTAGTGCAAGTACTTGAATCGGGAGGAAAAGACACTAGGCTAAATGTAACTCTAGGCTAAGTGTATGACATGAATAAACCGCCTGGTACGTGTGTAAACTGGGGCATATAGAGTCGACCAACATCTATTGTCATATCAGGACGGGTACCAACTTGTGACAGTGCGCACTCATGGTGACTTTATAGTGCTGCCTCATTGGGAGACCGGGCCGCTGACACAATGACCCGATTTCGATATCCCAGTCAGCCACGTTATTCTGATACTGCAGAAACCAGTCCTGACTCTATCCTATTAATGCTGAGTGCCAGGCTAGCGATATGGTTGATATTTAACAATGTGATTGATTTTGGCAATGTTGTTGATGTTGGCAATGTTGTTGATGTTGGCACCGTGCTTGATGGTGGAAATGTTATTGATGTTAACAATGTGGTTGATGGTGGCAATGTGGTTGGCGTTGGCAATGTGGTTGATGTTGGAAATGTGGTTAATATTGGCAATGTGGTTGGTGTTGGCAATGTGGTTGATGTTGTCCATGTGGTTGATATTGGCAATGTGGTTGGTGTTGGCAATGTGGTTGGTGTTGGAAATGTGGGTAGTATTGACAATGTGGTTGGTGTTGGCAATGTGGTTGATGTTATCAATGTGGTTGATATTGGCAATGTGGTTGATATTAGCAATGTGGTTGGTGTTGGCAATGTGGTTGATGTTGGTACTGTGGTTGATATTGGCAATGTGGTTGGTGTTTGCAATGTGGTTGGTGTTGGTAATGTGGTTGATATTGGCAATGTGGTTGGTGTTGGCAATGTGGCTCATGTTAATGTGGTTGATATTTGCAATGTGGTTGGTATTGGTAATGTGGTTGATGTTGGCAAAATGGTTGCTAATGGCAATATTGGCAATGAGGTACGGGGCACTGCAAGACTGGAAATTGACTTATGAATCTTTTATCAACAGGACCAACTTACCTCAAATGATGATGTGCCTTGCAGCTAAAAAAATAAGATGCTTAAGTTCCCCTTTTGGCCTATACTGCCGACACAGCGTAAAGAAACCACCAATCAATCAATCAATCCCCTTTTATTATTCACGGTGTTCTTTTATTTGTCTAATTGTTTTGGCAAATGCCCCTCTGCAAAGGGTTAATTGCATTTCCAAAGTTCAGTTATTCAATGAAAAATCGTTATTTGCAACAACAACAAATAAACAAAATAAAAACAGATGGCTCTTGGTTTCAATTCACCCCATGTTATTTTCACCAATGATCTATTCCATCCAGATATCTCGGAAATTGAGGATGAGCGGTTTCTCATGGGGTTTGTGGCCAACGCATATTCTGCGACCGAGGCCACAAATCACATCGTCGTTGTCATAACAGCAATTGTCATGGTGTTCTATGTCGTAGCATACATCGTGGTTGCTGTTTTGGAAAGGAGAAAACTTTCGCGGGTATATATTTTCATTTTCTTAATCCTGTGTTCATTGGAAGGGAGTTATTGCCTAATTATTTCTAGAATTCTATTTAAAATAGTGCATACATGACCGTATTTTGCATAATCCGATGAAAGCATATATTTTCAAAGCCAAAACACTGATTTAGATGTTATCCTACATTTCCAACATACACACTGGTAAACTCATTGTTCCTTTCTTGCCCTTTAGGAATGTCCACACCCGCTGGCTTCGACAGACAGTGGCATGACCTAATTAACATAGCAATGGTGTACCGGTATTGCACTTTTCTTTTTTGTGTGCAAGCTTTCTTGTCAAATAGCTCCAGAGTTAGCCAAAGTATAATTAAAATCACTGAATTAAAGTAGGTCGTTTATAATGGTCAACCTAATATATTTATCTGACAAAAATCAACGGGTTATGTTACTTTAAGAGACTCTGTATGTGCACTGTCCCTAAAATGCTGAAGATGTGTTCCACAAAATAGTTACGGTGAAGATTCATTTCAGAATTTTGTGAAAATGTTATTGATGCCGAGTCAATAAATTCATTCAAGAACAGATTAGAAAAAGCATGGGCTGATGATCCAGGGAAATTTGACCCCTTATTCACCACATGCTACTAAGTATTCCTTGTTTTGCTGATTTACTTGCACTCAAGAAAAAATGAGAGACAAATAAGTGTTCACGCTTCCTGTCTACCATTCGCTATTTCGCTATTTCGTAAGCCCCGCCTCAGCCCTGTCCTTGGTTGTAATGATCAGACATGCCCTTTCACCCTTATATCAGTTCAAGTTGGGGGTTGGACTGGGAGGGTTTTAAAATAAAATTGTTAGGGGTACGGGATGGGGAAAGTGGATCGACTGGCATATCATGTATATTCTAATGTGTCAGTGGCCACTAACAGTAACACGTTCTGCTCGAATGTGTAGAATTGATGGAGATGTGAGACTCTTTTACCAATGTAAAACACAAAAAAACATTAAAGTTCTTAAAAACAACTGGGCTATATCGCTTCCTATAATTTTGGCTATGTGAGATTTTGTGAGTTAGATTTTGCTGTCAGAATCACTTCAAAATGGCATCAGAGATGTTTTTTTGCTATAATTTCACATGGATCTCACGATTTCAGAATTTCATGTAAATTTCAAGGTAGGCATGTGAATGTGATTGACAAGACTGACAGAATAGATACCACTAGCGTTTCGCCATGAATATGGCCCTTGTTTCTGACACGGCATTAAACCATCAGCTATCAATCAATCAATCTAATGTCTATTCAAACATGGCCGTTGACCTGCAGGGCAGTCTGCACATGCCGACAATGCTGATGAACGACCCTGGCAGCTACTACTATGTAATAACAGTTGCCACCGGCTCACGCCCCTGCTCCGGACTCGGCAACAATGGCTCAATTCAGGTGAGTCTCCAAGTCCCAGAACTCTGAGTCCCCAAGTCCCACAACTGTGAGTCCCCAAGTCCCACAACTGTGAGTCCCCAAGTCCCACAACTGTGAGTCCCCAAGTCCCACAACTGTGAGTCCCCAAATCCCACAACTGTGAGTCCCCAAGTCCCACAACTGTGAGTCCCCAAGTCCCACAACTGTGAGTCCCCAAATCCCACAACTGTGAGTCCCCAAGTCCCACAACTGTGACTCCCCAAGTCCCACAACTGTGACTCCCCAAGTCCCACAACTGTGAGTCCCCAAGTCCCACAACTGTGAGTCCCCAAGTCCCACAACTGTGAATCCCCAAGTCCCACAACTGCGAGTCCCCAAGTCCCACACAAATGCAAACCTGCCCGGACAAGCAACAGAACAGGTCCCTTTTTTGGTGTCACTTTTTTGTATTGTTTTCCATTTTGCTACAGTCATTGACAAGAGTTTGTACGGGGCCTGGAAATTCTTGACAAGTTTTGAATTTCATTTGCTCCATTTCAAGGCCTTGTGACCTTGTGACCTTGTGACCTTGTGATGCGCCATGCTACACAGACAATGAACCTATGTTTTGCTTAGTGGCCATTCCTATAGGTTGGACCCAGGAACCGTATGGCCTTGTGCACGGCACATGTGACATACTGAATGGGAATATAGAGATATAGGTCACAAGCGAACACAGAATAAGGGAATATGCCACAATGGAACAGTCTATCCATGATACATGGTCTTAAATATCAAAGGCATGCATTATGGCACGATACATTTGGACATATGTTGCGAGATTTGGTGCAGCGATAGTAATATACATTGCTATATAGTGGTTTTTATATGGCCTTTTTTTTTTCTTGAAGATTTATACTGCCTGTCATGGATAAGTCTGAATAGACTTGTTTTCACCATTAGACAGTTTGTCGACAGAAAGCCCAAGCCTACACTTTTACCGACCCAAAGGATTTTTAACCTCCCACACCACATAGACATGGTATGAGAGCAACTGGCCTTTGATGACGCTCTAAGTTATAAGTGGAAATCCAAATTGGCAGAGGTGGGGAGGGCACTGGGAATCGAACCCCTGACCTTCAGATTAGGAGTCTGACCTAGAAAAAAGTCAGACACTAACCACTCCACCACAGAGAACCTTTAGTAAAACAAACTGACGATTTACTCACAGATGAGGATTCGAGGTTCTGCTGGCAACTCGCGGATTATGGTGATCCGGAACCTGGAAGATGCTAAGGGCCCCAAGATGTTTCAGAGAGGGAATGTCGATTGCTTCCTCCTCCCCGTGAATGGTAGGACATTATTAAAGTTATAACGTCCGATAATTGTGAGTTTCTACAATTTTCTGAGATAAATACATTAGATTCATCATCATTATTTTGTTTAGTTTTTTGTGATGAATTTATTTACCCTGCTCATAACAGATAAGTGTGTTAACACTTGTTTTCACCGCTGGGTAGCACTAATCCAATTTGATTGAAATCTTCTGAATTTTGTTTTAGTAAAAATTTAGGTTTTCTTGCTTCTTATTTATGGCTTGTAAACTGTCTGTAGATTGCAAACAGTTCAAAATCCAGCCTTTACTATACTTTGTGTTAGTCCATTTAAACATCGCATAATACTTTTATGTCATTGTAATCTACTTTACTTCGAAGTAATTTCTATTTTAAATTGCTAACTTTGGAGATATTTGAAGTTAAAACATGCCAAATTAGTTTTGGCAAGCATGTACAAATTCTGACCACATAGGTTTCAGCAGTAACAAAGTTCTATTGCATTGGCTTGGTATATCATACTGATATGCAGCAGCAAATGCTTAAGTACACCAGTATCTAAGTTTGGCATATAGGATCAAATCTAGGAATAATTCAGGACACGAGACAGAGCTATAGTATGGAGGTTTATTAGGTGAGCATAGGGTTACAGTAGGTAATCAGGTCAATGAAGCAATAGGTAGGTCGTGGAATAGGTGAGGTAGGTCAATCAATAAGGTCAAATAGGTAGGATCAAGTAGGATTAGGCCTTCTTAGTCAAGATCAAAGGGGGGCGAATGGATAGGAGAATAGCAGTAGGTCAATCAAGTACAATAGTCAGGGGTCAATAGAACAATAGGCCTTTGAGTCAATCAGAACAATAGGACAATCAATAGGATAATAGGGCCTGTGAGTCAATGAGGTCAATAGGAAGGAATGAACAGGACAAATAGGTAATAAGTCTCTACATGACCCGGGCATCAACCCATCTCGAGTGAGGTCATAAAGTAGGGTCGGGTGGGTCGGTTCGAAAGGAGGGGGAGGTCATGCTGGTCCGGTGTCTGGAGGAGAAGTGCCGATGGAGCGGTGGGGGCGGCGGAAGTGACTTCAGAGTTGGGTCGCCAGGTACAGGCGGCGGCTCTGGCGGGGAGGCCGGTGTCGCCATCTGGAGTTAGTCGTGGGGCCTATGAATAAAAGGGGGTAAGGGGGAGCCATAGGGAGAGTGGGGGAGGGGATAGGGTTGGGTCAGCTCCAACTCGGTCCCGAATTACCCACATTGCCAGGCAATATGGACAATTCGCATTAGGTGTTGTATTAAACACCATGCTGTGTTCACTCCTTTAAACTATGCATTATATGGCAACTATGCATTGTATGGCAATTCTAATTTTTGTTTAAATATGTCTCATGTAATAAGACACTTTTGTATTATTAATCTGGAAGAAATCTTAACGTGGCTATCTAATAATATAACCGCAAGAGATAATTCTCATGTGGTTTATAATAAGACTCATAAAAGTGAGGATAACAAGAGAACGCAGCCATGAAAGTGACCATGTTATTCTAGCAGCTTCTGAATGAAGTTTCAATCTGCAATTATAAGTTTGATAGATCACCAAATTTGCTTTATTTCAGTATCTCTTGGAGAGGTTATACAGCTAGACATCGATATCTTTAGCAAGGACTACAAGGCAATCGATTGGTAAGCATGGAGAGGTCTGTCTAGAACAAAGGCTTCTGATAACAAATCTATGTAATCAGCCGCAAAGTCGATCCAAGTCATTTTATATATGGTATTGTAGTGGTCTGCACTGACCTCACATGCAAGGAGCCATACGGACAGGTAGGTGTGGGTAAGTGGATTGTGTCAGGGAGCCTAGATAATCTAATTGTTAGGACACCCACCCAGGAATGTCAGGAATGTGGGGTTGGGTCTCGCTCTAAGCTTAAATTGTTTGCAATACCACCGTGACACTGATTGCTGTGACCATGATCCTGGACAAGCTATTTACTATATGTAGTTGATAAAGCTGCCCTCACCTGACGTGGTGGCCCAATCGGTAGAGTGTTGGCTTCCCGTGCGGAAGGTCGGGAGTTTTAATATTAGCCGAGTCAAACCAATGACTTATCAAATTGATACTTGTCGCTACCTAGCCCAGTGCTCGGTATTACGAGGATAGGGCAAGGAATGGTTAGCACATTATCAGGATAATGTGACTGTGTGGGATATCGGGTTATGGTCCTGGTAGACTGGTCTTCCAGTGGTGCAGCACTATAAAGTCGTCATGAGTATGCACTATCACAAGTCGGTACCCATCCTGATATGACCTTAGATGTTGCTAGGACGTAAAGCCACAACCAACCAACTAAAGCTGCCCTGTGTGTGTATATATATCTAAGTGCATTATTGCCTGTATGTGTGTACGGTAATCGTAAGTATTAAATGACTTGTGGACATAAACCATTTAAAAGGGAGAAACCTGGACCACCCTCAGTAGATAACAAACAACAACAAACCACCAAAAACAGAGACTCCCGATCTGAAAACATACAACAATATATATGTAAAAAAGGGAGACCCTGAAAACACCCTGGGGCAAAACCCCAGATAGGTCACGGCCCACAAACTGGGTTGCCCCAAAGGGGTAATCTGGACCACCCTCAGTAGATAACGAACAGCTACAAACTATTTTTTTTTTTTGGTTCAAGTATTTATTCCTCGAATAATATCTTTTGTCAGCGCCAGAGCACTGGTCTTCCGGCCGTACAGTACAATTCCCTAATACATAAATGAAACCACCACCAGATGTAATAGCGACTGTGCGCAAATCCTGTTTGTTACTAAAAGTATTATACATTTTATAAATGAAGTATCAGCTGTAGTTGTAACTGCATACTAAAAGTATTATACATTTTATAAATGAAGTATCAGCTGTGTACAAGTCCAGTCCAATAAGTATCATGCATAAATGAAACTACTATCAGTTGCAATAGCGACTGCATGCAAATCCCGTTTGCCACTAGAAGCACCATACATTCTATAAATGAATTTTCAGCTGTAGTAGTAACTGTGTACAGATTCAGTCCAACAAAGCATCATGCAAATTCAGTCAACAATATGTATTACAAGGGTATAGAAAGAAATATATCAAAATATATATACCTATTTTGAAATACATGCACAGTATATATGCAATTAGTAATTGCTAGTTCTCTGTATTGTATGATTTGATGAATGGAATGGGGGTCTGAGATTGTATTGGGGATAAAAAGGTACTAGGTACGTACTGGGCGTTGTAGCATGGGTGGGTAGGGGCTTCGCTCACTGGGCCATGTAGTGAATTTGAGACTATTTGTATGTATGAGTGTACAGGGGTCAGGGCAAGCCTATAAATGTAGAGTAGGCTATTTCATAAGTAGTAGTAAAACAAAAACAAAAAAACAATATAGTATTCGCATCCACTACAAGGGTGATCAGAAAATAAAACCAATAACACCTACAGTTAGAACTAAAACCTTTAGCTATCCATCGGTCCTTCCCTATTTCAGATCGACCTTGGATAGCCAAACCCAACACAAAACCAAGCTCAAACATTTATGAGCCAAGAACACACTTAACTGCCAAAAGCTAGCTAGCAGTCGTTCCCTATTTTGGATCGACCTAGAATAGCCTACCCCAACACAAAACAAGCTCAAACATCTACAGATACTAAATAATCACCATTTAACCACAAAGGGCTACTAGAGTAAATAATGCGCCACTACTAAAGCGGACCAAAAGCCAAATACAAGCTCATGAGAGAAGCATGCTGGAAATGGATATGCCAAGAAAATCAAAAATAAACTAACATAGGCTACTAACCATACCAACCAATTATCTATCTGCTACTGAAATGCAGGCAATCAAATACTTTTTTCAGCAGCCACTGTGTGGTAAGATAACCCCAACACTACAACTGGCCAGCATTGAAAATAAGCCTGGGTACCCGGGCTTATATGCTATGGACAGTATAAATACAGCATCAATAAAAATAATTTAAAATATGAAATATAAAAAAAGAGACTTCAATTTCGAAGGTGGGGGTGGGGGTGTGGGGGTGGGGGTGGGGGTGGGTGGGTGGGGGGGGGGGGGGATAGTAGTCTGCACTGACCTCACAGGAAAGGAGCCACTTAGACAGGTAGGTGTGGTTAGGTTGTTTACATTAGGAAGCCTAGATGGACTAACGGTTAGGACGCTCATCCCGGAATGGCAGGAATGTGGGTACAGGTATTTGTTCTAAGTGGGCGTCTGCGTACATCCATACACGTGGGCTACACGAGATAGGATGCGCATGTGTGAGAAAGAATTCCACGGGGGCGTGGGGCGGTCTGTATTTGAGCGCACTTGGTGTTTGGCAATGTAAATGAGCCTGTCTCAAAAGGTGATAACTCTTTTTTTGTTTGTCCATTGTAATGATTGACACAAAACAGCACAGAAATGGCTACACTGAAAACACAAGAACATCTGCTTCATATCAATATGTATTCTATTTGGATTATGAAACACCATGTAAAAAAACAAATCAGTTTATCCTGAGAAAATGCATAAGCAGATAGTATGTTGATCGGTACAATGGACAAAGTTTTATCCCATATTGTTTAGCACCTTTTGAGACAGTCTCAAATTACAGAACTGTTATGGGCACTGAGGTGAGGTCCGACTCCAACATATTAAAATCAAAACACTTACCTAGATTTGATCCTGTATATCAAGCTTAGATATCAGGGCTGTAGCTAGCGGGGGGTTAAGGAGGAAGTCACGCCCCCCCCCCCCCAACAACAAAAACACCCAGTATCTAACCTCCCTGATATGGGAGGTAAATGGCATTCCAGAGACTAGATTAAAAGAGTTCCTGGGGGAGGCATACCCCCAGACCCAAGAATTATTTTTTCCCCCAAACAAACAAAAAATGTCCACACAAATTTCTAACTACGGCTATGGATACTGGTGCACTTATTAAAATGTGTTGCTGCATATTAAGTCAATTTAATAGAACTGGTGATTTCTGAAGCTTATGGTGTCCAACATTTCAGTGTGCACGCCAAAAGTAATCTGACATATTTTCACTTCATTTTATATAGACTGTCAATCCCAATAGTAAGATGGCCGGAAGACCAGCGCTTTGGCGCTGACAAATGTCATATTCAGATGATTAAATACTTTACACCCCCCCCCCCAACAAAAATAATCTCCAGGGTTAGCCATTTATGATAAAGATTACATCAAATTAAAGTTGCATAGTCCGATGGTTTTCCGTTTTGGTCATTTTTCTGAGATAAATATATTAAATTGATCGTTATAATCTACCTTATTTTAGGTTAAAGTAACTTTGATTTTAAATGGATAAGTTTCGAGATATTTGAAATTCAAACATGTAAACTTGTAAACTTAGTTTTGGCAAGCACGCCAAAACTCTGACACCATAGGCTTCAACAGTAACAGGTTCTATCAAATTGTCTCAGTGTTCCCTTCTATGTGGCAATAAATGCTTAATATGTGCATCAATATCTAAGTTAGATATGTAGAGTCAAATCTATATCATTATTTTGGTTTGGAAAATTTGATGCTTCATCGGACTATGCAGCTTTAAGGCAAGGTGCATTACAACGATCAACCTAATATATTTATCTAAAGGAAATATGGCATGAACACAAAACGATCGGACTATTCAACTTGAACTGTTTGCGCATAGATCAAGTTTCATATGACACACAGCTATAGGTTATACTGTAAGCAATGCTTCGTTATCCCTAGGTATTTGAAGTATATTCGCGTGGCGGATTTATACTACGGTACTCAAAACGACTTTATGTTTGACAAGTGGATAGCCACCCAGGATCACCAGAGCTACAGCAGTCAAGGCAAGGAACATATGAGTACCTGCAGGTCAGTACTGACTGATAAACCATGGGACACAGACCAGGCGGGATGGCCGAATGAGTTGAGCGTCCGTCTTCCATTTGGTAGATCGTGGGATTCGACTCCATGGGCTCGAACCCTGGTTGAATCAAATGAATGACTTACAAATTTATACTTGTCGCTTCCTAGCCAGGCGCTCGGCATTGTTAGGATAGGGCAAGGACTGGTTTGCTCAGTATCAGGATAATGTGACTGAGTGGGATATCAGGTTATGGTGCTGGTGGTCTGGTCTCCCAGTAGGGCAGCACTATAAAGTCATCATGAATGTGCACTGTCAGATGTCGGTAGCCATCCTGATATGACCTTATATGTTGTCAGGACGTAAAACTCCAACAACCAACCAACCCTGGAGGACAGTCTTCAATGGTTTCTCAAAGTTTACTCTGGGTGGACAAACAAAATAGTCTGCAAATTTAATTAATTCAGGGATGAAAGATTTCGCGGGTTACACAATTTTCAGTTAATTTGCAATTTGTGTTTTTTCTTTAAAAAATACTCTATGGATTTTCTTTCTCCAGGCATTATTTAAAGACCACAAAGTGACAGGATTATTTTATACCCTCAACCATGTCTTTGTGTTGACTGGTTGAGTTGAGCTTGATTTCCGCGAAAATGCGGAGTCTCTCACAACATTGTCAGGTAGGAAAAGCCGGAAGTCAGGTTTCACCTAGTACTCTCCTAGCACTATCCTAGCTCCATTCAACTGACCAGTCAGTGCAGCCTATCCTTGGAGAGCATTTCCGCATCTTTGGTATGGCTATTATCGTCCACCTCACCATCCATTTCCGCGGTTTTTTCTCTGCGATCACTTTCATCCCTCCCGTAAAATTCTTTCCACAATATTCTTGTTTACTTGAAATCTATCTCTTAATGTCCCTACCGGGCGCGGTGGCCTAATCGGTAGAGTGCAGGCCTCGCGCGCGGAAGGTCGGGAGTTCGGTTCCCGGTCCAGTCAAACCAGTGACTTGTAAAATTGATACTTATGTCTTGTCGCTTCCTAGGCTGGCTCTCAGCATTATTAGGATAGAGCAAGGACTGGTAGGCTCGGTGTTAGGATAATGTGACTGAGTAGGATATCGGGTCATTTTGTCGGCGGCCTGATTTCCCAGTGGGGCAGCACTATAAATTTGCCATGAGTGTGCACTGTCACAAGTCGGTAACCATTCTGATGTGACCTTAGATGTTACCAGGACATAAATCTCCAACAACCAACCAACCTTGATGTCCCTGCTTCCCAAAACTTGAGCTTCCACAACCGACCAGCTGACCAGTGCCAGTGCCTCTCGGTGGCCTAGCTACCAGAGCACTGCAGCATTAGAATTTTCAAGGTACTGGATATAGCAGGGTTCATTAGGGGTTTAGGAAAACTTGGACATTTATGAAAGTTTAAATTATATTTTCCAGGCCCTTTGAAAGTACTTGAAAATCGACCTTGTTTTTTGTTTTATAAGGTTTTGGAAAATTATAGAAAATCATTGATGGCAATTGTGTTAGCGTTCGTCCATTTCAAATATCATTTCACATGTACGCTATTTTTTTTTTAGCCCAATGTAACTGTGTAAGGAATAACACTTTTTTTAATTAATAAAAGACAACCCAGCATATACTTAGGCCAAAAAGGTTGCACGTTGCACGACCGACCGAGTTGCACGACCGACCCTGTAAAAGGTTGCAGACCGTTTAGTTTTTTTGCTGATGAAATTATTTAATCTTTAAAAATAAGCTCAAATTTTCTGACAAATTACTTGGTTTTACCTTTTATGCAGGTCAAATTGGATCACAATTCAAAAATGATTTAATTGAAAAGAAATTCCTACCTACTTTAACTTACTTTTTGACTTGTTTGTGGGTTTTGCCACGGGTCTTTCTCTTCTGATTTGCTGTTTTGTTCTGTAGGCGCATTGTTGAGCGGATCCTGAGCAGCTACTTCGAGTTGAATATCTGGACGTCGCCATGTACGGAGGCATGTTCAACGAGTGCCTTCACACGATCGCTGCGCGTGTCTTTCTGCACGATGACCCTGTCGGTGATCATGCTCATCAACCTGCTTGTGTGCTTCATCCCGGTGCTCCAGATGCAGAGGTCCGGCAGGCAGCTGCCCAGTCAGGCGCAGCTTGTAAATGAAGCGCTCATATTCAGTTTCATCGCCAGCCTGGCTGTCATCCTGGTCCAGTATTTGTTCGAGATTCTACTGCGGCGGGTTCGAACCCCACCCGGTCTGCAGACAGTGGTCTCCTGCGATGGCCCATGGAAGAAAAAGCACAGCTTCTCGGATGAGTCAGATGGTGCTATCAATCCAATGTCGGTGTTCGACATCACCACTCACAATATGGGTGGATACTCTGGCAGTCAGTCAAACCCCAATTCGCCTGATCAAAATATGACCTGCACCAAGAAGTCAGGTTACGAGTCTAGTATGCCGGCAACCATGCACAATATTCCGTGTGATTGTTGCTCTAGGAACCTTTGTCTCCACGAGAACGTCATAACGGACCCTTGTAGGAATAAAGATGACTGTCAGTATGCAGACGTTGTAAAGTCGATTCTGTGGGATTCAGAGGATGGCATTGTGTCGAAATACATTACAGATTCGGAAAGAAAAATGAAATGCAGTGACCAATCATCAAAGCATAAAAAAGACAGCAATACAGTGACCAATCAGAATCTTGCTAAAGCGCTAGTCTCTCTAATTTTGCAAGAATCCGTGAAGTCACTGAAGAGCGACGAAGGGATCAAAAAGAAGGCGTCCATGAGTTACGTCCAAGACTACTTGTATAAAGAGCTGCATGACAGCTGTATGCAAGAAAGTGGCAAGCGTGACATCATTCACAACCTGCGCCCAGAAAAGAACTATCATTGTGGAGTGGGCATTCATGGCCAAGTCAGCGATGGACAGCTAATCAATAGGGTAGTCTATGACAAGTCAAACGTCTCCGTCACCTCATCGTGTCCTGATATTCACAGTGGTCCTAACCTAGATATGTACGGGCCAGTTGTGAACCGCTTGTCTGAATCAATTTCAGCGATAGCCTTCAGAAACAGCTTCACGTCCCTTCAGCACACAGCAACCGAAAAGTTGGTTAGCCAAAGTGAGAAGAGAATCCGCAGCTTCACTTCTCTCATACGGGAAGAAAACTTGGAAGCTCGCACCGCAATGAGAGCAGCATACGCGGAGACCGACCGTAGCGTGCCCCAGAAATCAGAGAGCATGAATGCAAAGACCTTGCTCGAGTTCATCTCGCCGAATAGGGCGAACCGCCTGATGGAAGACAGCATGCGGTTTGTCGCACAGGCGAGTCTCAGCTCACTTGTCTCTGATGAAGCATTGCAAAAGCTTCGCAGAACTGCTGTTGACTGCAACGACAAGTCTTTGCAGTCATTCACTTTTGAGGTCGTTAACAATCTCTATAACATTGTGCGCGCCAAGTTGGAAGCACTAATTGAAAATCACATCAACACTGAAGTGGGTGTGGACAGAATGTCTCGGAAACAACAGATTGCCGAGTTCCTCGAGTCCACAGATGCGGAGATAAGGAAGTCGGTCCTTCCGCCCTTAGAGGAGTACATCCAGTCGCTGCTTGTTGACCAAGCAAAGTCCTTCTCGGACATGGATGTAGACCTCATCATGATGGCCTTTTCTGGCCAGTATGTTGACACTATAGTAACAAATGCAGTTCTGCAAACCCATGTTGGTCTCCTGAAAGCTAAGCAGAGCTTCCAACATCTGCAGTCCACATCACATTGCTCTACCAATAACCATAATAACAATTGCAATAACAACAATAACAGAAAAAGCAACAAAACGGATGCTGCGATTCAGATGGCTCTGGCCCATTTGGAACAGACTGCAGAAGTAGAGAATATAGTGAGGCAGATTTGTGATCATATGCTGATAAACTATAAGCAAAGGAAAGGATGCACAGTACAACACTCAAAAGAGGTCGATGACACGATGAAGGCGACGTTTGCCATTGCAGCCACAACGCAAGAGACTTTCGAGCGGGTTCTCAATGAAGCAATAGCCTACCTTCACACATTGTCCGAACACTGCGACATGGCTAATGTGCATGCGAACCCTGAGCTCATGGCCAGATTATCCGACACCTTTCTCACCTCAGGCTTCGATATCGAGACGCATGCAACCATCACTGAGGACCTGTCAAATTGCTTCTTGGACAAAGCAATTCAGCATGCCTGCGCAGTTGTGGCTACACAGCTTATTGAGCAGTTCCTGACCTATGACAACAGGCAGCCAACACTCACACTGCAACGCGCCAGCTCTCCCCAGGATAAAAGTTCCAGGTACTCACCGTCCCTGTTTCATCAGCGACTTGATGAAAGCAAGGTCTCAAGAGATCAAGACTCTGATGATTGGGCGACCTCATCAGGCGGCTCCCCGAACAACGATTATCACATGAAGACTTCGCCTAGGACTCTAATTAGGAAGTCATTCGGCTCCAACTCAACTGACACCTTGAAGTGGTCACCGATACTCACGGCCGAAGAAGGGGACAACGGCATGCAGGGGATTTCGCCAATTAACACATACCGCACAAAGCACGGCACCAACTCAAAGCGCAACGACATGCACACCCTCGAAGACGGCGCCAGCCCGCCGTGTCCCCCGGAATCGACACCACTCCTTCCGAAGGACGTCTGCTGCTGCGAGGAGGCCCTCGCACACATGGGCAAGAGAGGCCTTCTATACACGCCCACCGAGAGGAGCATCGTCCTGAGCAGCGACCCCGCTGCCAACCGGGAGATGCTCTGGCAGCTGGACCTCGAGCGGGATGTGCTTGGCGAGTCGACCAAGTGCATGCCCTCGTTCACGATGCAAATCCTGCAGGTGTTTGTGCTGATTGTCACTGTGTCCTCCTTGTCCGCCTGCATCATGTTTGGCATGCGGCTGCCTGAAAAGAGTGCCATCGCATGGCTGGTGGCTGTCGTTGTCGGTGTCAGCCTACACATGTTTGTGTGGGAGACACTGAAGGTAGTGGCTATAGCGTTTTACTATGTGATATGTCTAGACGATGTTTAATGCCAGTTTGACCTCCGTGAAAGGGAGGAACAAACTACTTTTCTCCCCACCACCCCTTTTTTTACACCCCCATTAATATTATTGTCAAGAAATTGTTGGGTTCTTTTCAAGTACATGTATGTGTATAACGGGATGGCTGAATAAGTTGAACGTCCGTCTCCCGTTTTGTTAGGTCGTGGGTTTCGAACCCATGTTTTCGAACCCTGGTCGAGTCAAACCAATAAACTTAAAAATTGACACTTGTCGCTTCCTAGCCAGGAGCTCGGCATTAACAGTGGAATGAGCAAGGAGCAGTGGAATGAAGAAGACCAATTGTCCGCGATTGAAATTTCCCCTGTTTAATCAACTAATGTACCCCAAAAAGAATTATGTCCAGTACTGTCGTAAAATCCCTAATAGAAGCTGCACCCTAAATCCTTCAGTTAGACTTCTTACTCCGTCAATGCAAACCCTAGCAAACCTCTAATAGAAGTTGTACTAACACTTTATCAATGGATAGAGTCAGAGGCACGGCCTGGGAAGAGTTGGAGAAGTGTTAGTACACTTTTCCCAGGTGACTTGGATGCTGGTTCCTCGGCTCCTACCACCCACCTCCGTAAAACCTGTAATGGAAGTCCAACTCCTGTAATAACAGTTCACGCACTGATATATCTCACTGTTTTAGTCTTTAACACAAGTCACAGCTTATTACAGGGTTTACGGTAAGTATTGTAACGTTCTGTATAGACATGTTGATTATTGTTGTTTACATCATAGATTTCCAGCACATGCGCATTCAATCAATCAATCAATCAATAGGATACAGCTATAATAGGCCTTGGACCTGTTAGCCGGTCTTAATTAATAGAAATGGAGACAGTTCTTCAGATGTGGTGGATCGTAGCAACTGTCACTGGCTCCAAGATATATGTAATGCTTGACCAGTATGCATCCAGTCGGGACTTGAAACAGTTCACCGACTGCTGCTACAACACTCTCCGGAAGGCTGGTATCACACCCTAAAGCCGAAAAAGTTGTGTCGCAGGTCCAGTCTGGAGTACCGCTTCCTCAGCTTCAGGGAATGCCCTCTGGTTGTTTGGTTGGCAGAAATAACCAGAAGATCTAAGCATAGCCGATAGTATTAGGTTAGGGTTGTTTTTTGTGGGGGGTTTTAATTTGTATTTAGCCCTATCTATTTATGTGTATACTCACCCCAAACCTCACACCACACAGTCACATTCCGGTGGCTATTCGTAATATGTTCGGTCCGTCCGTTTGACATTCGGTTGTCGTCCGGTTATCGTCCGTTGGCTATTCGTTAATGTACTTTCCTTGTCCGTTTAGCGTCTGTTTCGTCTGCCGGCCATGCAAAAAGAATGGCAAAAAGCGACGGACCACCGTCGGCCCCACGGTGGCCCGACGGTGAAAATGTGTGCAAAAAGAATGGCAAAGAGCGGCGGGCCACCACCGTCGATCCGACGGTGGCCCGACGGTGGAAAATATGTGGCGACGGTGCGACCAATAGCCAACGTCGACCCGACGGCTCTCTGCTATCTGGGCACTGGACATGCATATATATATAGTGACTAAGACATGCTGCGCTGATATTCACTGATTCAGTTTGTCAAAAATATGTTTCCTGATCTGGCGATATTCCTAAATTTGAAAAAATAACTGCCGTATATACTCGAAAATAAGTTGAGGAAATTTACCACAAAAACATCTCCTATTCTGACGTTATCTTATACTCGTGATACCCCCCCCCCCCCCCCGAGGGCAAGATGAGTCTGACTCAATCAGTGATGATGGCTCTGATGACATTGACATTGACGCTGGTGACGAATATTGCAGCAATGATCTTAAGCCTGGTACACACCTCCCGTATACGATTTACATGCTAAAACTCATTGCCCGACCCGACCCGACCCGATTCCCGACTAAAATTGAAAACGGGAAACAATACACATATCCCGACTGCTAAAGACTGGGGCACTCACATATACCGTCCGTTTCGTGACTGGACTCCAGACACCTGGCGTCATTTGTCTGAACTAGACCAACATGAGCACCTCCTATTATGACACTCTTCCATTCCCTCCTCTTCCATTCCCCCTCTTCCATTCCCCCTCTTCAATTCCCCCTCTTCAATTCCCCCTTTCCATTCCCCCTCTTTCATTCCCCCTCTTCCATTCCCTCTACTTCCATTCCCCCTCTTCCAATTCCCCCGCTTTCATTCCCCCTCTTCCATTCCCCTCTTGCATTCAGGCAAGAGGGGGGAATGCAAGAGGGGGAATGGAAGAGGGGGGAATGGAAGGGGGTAATACTATAGAGGAGGGGGGAATGGAGGAGGGGGAATGCAAGAAGTGTGATGCAAGAGGGGGGAATGGATGAGGGAGAATACAAGCGGAGGGGAATGGAAGACGGGGTAATGGAAGATGAGGGACGGAAGACGGGGAATGGAAGACGTGCAACGGAAGAGGAGGAATGGAAGAGGAGGACGGAAGATGGGGAATGGAAGACATGCAACGGAAGAGGAGGAATGCAAGAGGGGGAATGCAAGAGGGGGGAATGGATGAGGGGGGAATGGAAGAGGGGAAATGGAAAGGGGGAATGGAAAGCGGGAATGGAAGAGTGGCAATGCAAGAAGGGGAATGCAGGAGGGGAAAATGGAAGAGGGGATAATGGAAGATGGGGGAATGCAAGAGGGGGGGAATGGGTGAGGGGGGAATGGAAAAGGGGAAATACAAGGGGGAATGGAAGAGGGGAATGGGGGATGGGAGAGGGAGAATGGAAGTGGGGGGAATGCAAGAGGGAGAAATGTGGGGAATGGAAGAGGTAAGAGAATGGAAGACTTGGACAGCAAACGGACGGCTGGTATCACACATATACCGTATAAGATACGACTGAGCACTTACATATATTGTTTCTCGAATGGCCCGATTCATTTTTTTAATCTTATAAGATTCCAGTCTCAAGTCCTAAAACTGAGTTTTAAGTCACGAATCGGAAGACTCAGGTGTGTTAGGGGGTCACACACCTAAAGACTGAAACCGACGAAAACCTGAACTTTAGTCGCGAAATGTGCGTTTTTAGGTTTTATACGGGAGGTGTGTACCAGGCTTTAGTAATGAGCACCTGCAATTACTGGAGGAATCTGATGACGAGTCTGACGTTAAAGGTTTTTGAGTGATCAGTGGTGTTGTCATCTTGTTGAATAGTTGTGCAAGTGAATGAATGAAGTTTAATTTGTCAGTAAATATAATGAAGTTAGACCTATAGTAGGGTTACAGCTAATTCCAGATATTTCCTTAAAAAATACCCCTTGACTTATACTTGAAGCCGACTTATATTCACATAGTCAAATCAACTACCTAAAGATAGGGACATCTTATCACCAGCATGTTCATTTAATATTTTCTACATTTCTTTCCTGTATTTGTTCTCTGTATAATCAGTGCGTTATTATTCCCATAGATTTCTCGTAAGTTGTTGGGTTGTGGTTTGGAATCTATGGGTTTTATTTATTTATTCACAATGCTTGCGAAGGATTAGCCAGTCACACACATTAACAAAACACAATGGGACAGATTTGACCAGCTTTCCCCACTTTGAACAAATAAAATTGATCAATTCAATTGAAGTATTGCTCTATTAGTTCCGATCAAAACAACACCCATCTACTTTGTTATGCAACCAGATGGGATGGCCGAATGAGTTAGAGCGTCTGTCTCCCGTATTGGTAGACCATGGGATCGTGGGTCCAGACCCTGGTCGAGTCAAACCAATGACTTAAAAATTGAGACTTGTCGCTTCCTAGCCAGGCACTTGACATTATTAGGATAGGACAAGGACTGGTTGGCTCACTGTCAGGATAATATGACTGAGTGGGATATCAGGTCATGGTGCTAGCAGCCTGGTCTCCCAGTGGTGCAGCACTATAAAGTCGTCATGAGTGTGCACTGTCACAAGTCGGTACCCATCCTGATATGACCTTAGATGTTGCTAGGATGTAAAACAAACAAAACTTTGTTTTGCCAACCAGGGTCGTTCCAAGTGCAAGTCACGTGACAGTGACGTCACTACTCAATGTATCTATAGCAATTGTATAGTATAAAATAGTGCTGCTCTAGGTGACAATTACTGGAGGTCAATTTTTGTACAGATGTGTTCTCTTTACATACAGTAATCCTAATAGAAACCACACTCACACTTCACCAAGGGACGGAGTCAGTAACTTCCAGGAGCAACATGAGATAGTGTAGGGCAACTGTTATTACACTGTTCCCATGTGACCTGGGTGTTTGTTGTCACCCCATGCACTCACACACACACACACCCACACACACGTGAGAATGTTAGGTTGTGGTGAGCTTTCTTTCAGTGCATGGGTGTTGTCATTTACTTACTGTAAGACATGTAATATAATTCCCACACCTGTAATCATAGATCTCCAACTTTGGAATTAATCATTTAATACACATAGATGAAAATCTTCCAGAATACCGGACTTTTGATTTGCATGATTTAAAAAAAAACGGATATGTCCAAAATTCGCACCAATTTTGGCTTCTCCTGTCACTTTAGAAGTCCTAAAAATTCATAACATATTTTCCTGATTATTATTTTGTCAGGCCATTCTCATCTATGAAGACAAGTCATAGCTTAGTTGATCGGTTTTGCAGTAAGCATCGTAACTTGTATTTTTGTACAGCACTTGTATAGTATAACATAGCACAGCTAAGTTAATAACTAAGGGAAATCCTGTACAGATGTGACATCGCATATGAGCCTGTCTCAAAAGGTGATAACTCTTTTTTGGGGGATCCATTGTAGCAATTGACACAAAATAGCACAGAAACGGTTACACGGAAAACACAAGGACATTTGCTTCAAATCAATATGTATTCTATTGGGATTATGAAATGGCATGTAAAAAACAAATGGGTTTATCCTGAGCAAATGCATAAGCAGATAGTATGTTGATCATTACAATGGACAAAGTTTTGTCCCATATTGCTTAGCACCTTTTGAGACAGTCTCATATATGAGATGTGCTGTTTCCATGTAGAACCTATAGTACAAGCCACACTCACACTCTGTCAGGGGCTAGAGTCCGAAGAGTTACTTCTGTGAGCAGTGTGAACGTGTTCCCATATTACAGTACAGGGGTGTTACTACCCCCCCCCCCCACCGCCTCTCTGTATGTATGGTAACTTGCAGCTTTGTATAGCAATTGTATAGTATAACAGCACAATAAGTTAGCAATTAAGGAAAGTCGATTGAGTTTATATATTTCTGTACAGTTACATATATTACGTGCTTTATTAATACGGTGTGGCGGTTTCAGCTCGTTCCCGTGCTCAGCCGTGTCCCGTTCTGCGCATGCGTGGATTTCGCATCAACTCGGGTCACCCGAGCCACTTATTGGCGCATGTGCACATCCTACAAACTCGGGTCGAATAATCGAATATACTCGGGTGAACAATTTTTTCTTTTTTTTTTAATAACCGATAAAAGTACAGCAAAATAGGATTTAAAGTATTTTATGATGGCCTAGTTTAGCTATATTTCCATTTCATTAATCTAAGTTATTCTTTTTTTGCACACAGCACGTGTATTTGTCGACTCCACTCGCCGTGTTCTATTTGAAATTCGGATGACCCTAGTCACCCGGGTCGTGTTAATCGATTACGGCCATGTTTATTAGATTCTGACGCATGCGCAGAAGCGAGGGACACGGCTGAGCACGGGAACAAGCTGAAACCGCCACAACGGCTAAAGCCTCTGAATATATTAAAGTTACATAGTCTGATGGTTTTGAATATCTGTAATTTTCTGAGATAAATATATTAGGTTGATCGTTATAATTTACCTTACTTTGGTTTGAAGTAAATTTTATTTTAGATGGCTAACTTTTGAGGTTTATTTCAAGTGCAACCATGCAAAATTAATTTTGGCAAGCACGCCAAAACTCTGACATCATAGGCTTCTGCGATAACAGGTTCTATTAAATTGCCTCAGTATATCCTTCTGTGTGCCGACAAATGTTTACTAAGTGCACCAATATCTAAGTTAGATATGTAGAATCAAATCTAGGTAATTGTTTTGGTTTTGGAAATTTGATGTTTTCATCGGACTATGCAGGTTTAAGTATTTATATGTATATTGCATTTTATTCGGGTGAATCCTATCCACTCAGATAAGGTTAAGTTGAGTAGCTCTTGTAACATACTTAGATCAGTTAACATTCAATCAATGTAATGTTTAAGTATATATATATATATATATGTTAATAATAATACATGTTTCATGTTCAAGCAACAACTCTAGACTGGAAGAAGCTAAGTTTTACATTTATGGCTATTATAATTATCCCTGCAGATGTCGATGTAAAATTCTGTATGTTCAATCACTGTAAACAATGTAATGACAAGCGCATCATTTTGATCAGGGTATTCATGTATGACACAACTATTCCAATTCACTGAACTTGGCCAGCAGGGGTATACTTTCAGCATGGGCAATGATAGATAAAGGATTCATCCGGTACTCGCAGTACACGGGTGAAGACCAGCCTTATATAAAAACGGTCGAAAAATCGGATTAATGAAATGAGTCTTTATGAGAGCCTAATTTCACAATCTAAGAAGCAACATTTATTCTTTGTATATGTCTTCATATTTCCCCACTACCTTTGAGTTGAAAAATATAATAAAACATCTGGTTTAATAAGATTTAAAAGTGAAATCGACGGTGTTCTATGGCCGCCATCTTGTCTTTTTGCATTCTCTCCCATTTCACCAACTCTGTGCCGATATAAGTAACCATTTGACACTGGAGCCAGGCATTGTACTTCCTGTTCCATACTAAAGCTATTTTCACCCGTATTTACACTAAGTTGTCATTCACCCGTGTAATACAAGTACCGGGTGAATCTTTTATCTTGGGCGATGATAGTCATAGCAAGGACTGGAACACTCTCCAAGGATAGTCTGTACTGGTGGATCAGTGGAAAGGAGCTGGGATAGTGCTTGGAGCAAGCATCCAGTATGAAACCTCACTTCCAGAAATTGTCTGTGATTGCCGACAGTGCTGAGCCTATAGGAGAATAGCCGCATGTTCACGGAGATGTCATGATATTGGACAATGTAAGACAACAATTACTAGGATAAGAATTATTGATCAGGGATGAAAGTGGTTTCTGTTTAAAAAAGCGGAAATGCAGATATTCTCCCATATGTTAGCATTGTCAGGTAATCACGGAAAATTTCCGGAAGTCGGGTTTCATATATATTGGTATACGCTGATAGTGCTGCGCCATTTGAAACATATATTAGTAGTATACGCTGATAGTGCTGTGGCGTTTGGAGCAATTATTAATAGTATACGCTGATAGTGCTGCGGCGTCTGCACCACATATTAGTATACGCTGATGGTGCTGCGGGATTGAAAAATCCTGGAAATCCGTGAAATCGCGGAGATTGATGTATTCCTTGTGAGATTTCTGCATTTTTTGTTTGCTTTTGTTGTTGTGAAATAGCACTTTCATCCTTGGGAAGTGTGTTCCCTTACTCCGTTTGGGGCGGGGAACGCAATTTCCTCACTATTTCAAACAAATCTGCGTTACCTCACTTTTTGTTTGAGCACTACACTGTTTGTGAGCATAAATGCATTGTGGAACTGAATTGAACGAGGTGATGTAGGTAACTGAATGCACCATACCTAGACAGGGGTTAATATAGCAGTTCAATGGAGTGGAATTGCATAATATGGGAGGGACACTTATCTTACTGAAGAGAACACATACTAAATCAGTGGATGGTGTTACACTGTTGGACAACCTTTGGACACTTGAAACAGGAAACCCCATCATCACCACCACCCTCTCCATAATATATTCAGGCTGCACAAAGGAAACACATGTGTATATCATTGGATTTAAAGTAGCATAGCAGGGGGGTAGCTAGACCTTTAACGATGTGTACTCCTAATTTCGGCAGGGGGTTTAGGGGACCGCTTACGGCGTCACACCCTTCCGAATATGAAATCATATCTAAGTAACCCCCCCCCCCTCTCTCTCTCTCTCTTTATTATTTTTATATTTTTGTTGTTGTTGACAAAACGATGTGGACGATTTGGCGTACGCCTAGCTACGCCCCTGCATAGTATAATTGTTTTGAATTTCTGCTATATTCTTTTTAGATAAATATCTTAGATCGGTTGTTATACTTATAATCTACTTGACTGAAGTAACTTTTATTTTAAAAGGTAACTTTTGAGATATTTGAATCGAAAGCATGCAAAATTAATTTTGGTGTGCACACAAAAATGCCAGATGTAGCCTTTGTTCAGCTGTTGTCGAGCATAGCACAAAGCAGAGTGAGTTTAAAGTGTTGGACCTATGATGAATACCCGTATTCCAGAACGTCCCATTAATAAAGCCATGAAGCATGTACATAATTACTGCTATTAATAATAATATTGTAATATATATCATATGAATGAATGTGCCAGTTGTACTTCGACTGTATGAAACCTACCATGATTACTCATGTACGTATTATGTGTTTTTGGTCTTATATATTAGCTGTCATATTGTTTGATATATGTTGGCCAATCCGCATACTGATCCCCTCCCAACATTTTGTGATCACCTGATAATAAATATCGATTGATATGTATATGAATAATATATTCCCATGATTTCATTATATCTTAGAGAAGCCACTTGGAGCAATCACTTCCTTATCAAAACGCAATCATGCTGCTGCTAATTTTTTTTGGTATTTTTTGTACATGCAGGGGAAATTTCAGTCGCAGACGACTGGTCTTCCTCATTCCACTGCTCCTTGCCCTATCCTAATAATGCCGAGCACCTGGCTAGGAAGCGACAAGTATCAATGTTTAAGTCATTGGTTTGACTCGACCAGGATTCGAACCCACGATCTACCAACATGGGAGACGGACACTCTAACTCATTCGGCCATCCTGAAAGTTAACTCTTGAAATACAGAGACTGACAAGTAAAATGAACACTTCGAACATGCTTCATGTAATGTAGATACAAAGATTCACCGCATACTTGCAGTAGTGTTAAATGTGGGTGAATGAAATGAGCACATAAATTCTTAATCTAAAAAGCAAAATATATTCTTCACATACCTTGATATATTTACCCTCAACTTTTGAACTGATTAGTAGAGATCAGGGATGAAAGATCTCCGCGATTTCGCGGATTTCCGGGATTTTTCCTGTAGCTATAATTGTATACTAATATGTTGCAGCCGTCCTGATATGACCTTAGATGTTTCCAGGACGTAAAACTCCAACAACCAATACATTGTTTCACGCCGCAGCACCATCAGCGTATACTACTATGTAGTGCAAACGCCGCAGCACTAGCAGTGTATACTACTTATGGCTTCAAACGCCGCAGCAGGGTCAGCGTATACTACTAATATGTGCGTCTAATGCCGCAGCACTATCAGCGTATACTGATATGTGGTGCAAACGCCGCAGCACTAGCAGCGTACACTACTAATACATGCTTCAAAAGGTGCAGCACTGTCAGCGTATACCAATATGTATGAAACCCGACTTCCGGGAATTTTCAGCGATTCCCTGACAATGCTAAGCCTATGGGAGAATATCAGCATTTCCGCTTTTTTTCCCGGAGACCACTTTCATCCCTGGTAGATTAGTCCAGTCGATCAATGAACTTTAAAGTTTGAATTGACAGAACCCACATATCAATATGGCAGCCATTGCAGGAAGTTGAGAGGTTCCTGGGTAATAATCTAATCCTGGTCAGGAACCAGTCATTTTCATTGGCTGAGGTAGTCAGGTAGTACAACCAGTTCCTTCAAACATGGAGGATTTACTTCATGGACTCTGTCACTTCCAACTGATTTGGTGTCAGTATGCCTTGATATTATATCATTTGAACACTTTGGAGAGTATATTTTGAGGGGAACATACAATCGTATTATAGATATTGGATTTTAATCAACATGATGTAGGAATGCCAAACTAAGACCATCAACAGTGAGACACATTTTCTCCAACTTGTATATAGGGTTGTAATTCACTTCTGGACAGATTCAGAGGTGAATCTTTTATCGAATACTTAACTAACCTAGAAACTTAAAAACTTTAAATAATTTCAGAAACATAGCGAAGACAAACCGTGTTGGAAATAGAACAGATTTGACAATATGTCAGCCTCAATGATAGATAGAACAGATTTGGCAAATTACCAGTTTCAATGATAGGTAGAGCAAATTCCCCAAGTTATCCATCGCCATGATAGAACAAATTTCCCAAATTATCGGTCACAATGATAGGCAAAACAAATTTCCCAAGTTATCAGTCATAATGATAAGTAAAACAAATTTCCCAAGTTATCAATCTCAATGATAGATAGGATAATAATAGACCGTTACGTTAGTCTCAATGGCAGGTAAAGCAAATTTCCCAATTTATCAGCGCCGAAAAGAGCTATAGAACCATAAATAATGACACAATTTGTTATTTATATGTATATATGTGAAATAATGAAAACAGTTCTGGAAAGTCATTTCCATTCTTACAATAAGACCAGTAGAAAACACGTTTCCAGGATAGAGAAGCCACTTCCCAAATTACGGCACAAAGGAAACACATGTGTATATCATTGGATTTAAAGTAGCATAGCAGGGGGGTAGCTAGACCTTTAACGATGTGTACTCCTAATTTCGGCAGGGGGTTTAGGAGGCTGCTTACGGCATCACACCCTTCCGAATATGAAATCATATCTAAGTAACCCCCCTCTTTCTCTCTCTTTATTATTTTTATATTTTTGTTGTTGTTGACAAAACGATGTGGACGATTTGGCGTACGCGCATACGCCTAGCTACGCCCCTGCATATTATAATTGTTTTGAATTTCTGCTATATTCTTTTTAGATAAATATATTAGATCGGTTGTTATACTTATAATCTACTTGACTGAAGTAACTTTTATTTTAAAAGGTAACTTTTGAGATTTTGAATCGAAAGCATGCAAAATTAATTTCGGTGTGCACACAAAAATGCCAGATGTAGCCTTTGTTCAGCTGTTGTCGAGCATAGCACAAAGCAAAGTGAGTTTAAAGTGTTGGACCTATGATGAATACCCGTATTCCAGAACGTCCCATTAATAAAGCCATGAAGCATGTACATAATTACTACTATTAATAATAATATTGTAATATATATCAAATATATATTACAATATAAAGTAAGTAGAAAACACATGGTCTGTGACGTCACATGTAAAATCGAATCTCAATATCACCTGCAATAGGAAAGCCAGTTTATTATTTGGAACTTTTTATTTTTTTTATTTGTTTTTTACATTAGGGCCGTAATCAATTAACACCACCCGGGCGACTCGGATCACCCTAGTCGTCAGAATTTCAAATAGAAGACCGCGAGTGGAGTCGACGAATACACGTGCCATGTGCAAAACCCGACCCCAGTAACCCACCTCTTGGCTGGGGTTTGCAAGGAGCGATGACGTCACATTTGTGCTGGTACCGTCCTGCAGGCTAACAGCCACCGGTACCAGTCATACATATTTTCTTTTGGTAATAACATCGATTAGTGAAATGGAAATAATACTAAACTATGCCATCATAAAAATAGTTAAATCATATTTTGCTGTAATTATATCGGCTACTAAAAAAACAAATAAAATGGCCACCATTTTTGTCACCCGAGCGTGGAGAAGCTTATTCGATTATTTGACCCGAGTCTGCAGGATGTGCGCATGTGCCAAAAAGTGGCTCGGGTGACCAGAGTCGATTAATCGATTACGCCCTAGTTATTTAAGCAGAGGAAATTTCAGTCGCAGATGACTGGTCTTCCTCATTCCACTGCTCCTTACCCTATCCTAATAAGGCTGTCTTTCTCATGTCTGATGTTGACATTGCAGTAAAAAAAGCAATTCTAATAATTAATCACATTTATTGTCTTCAAATGCATTACAATGTACAAAATAATCCAGTGCATCGTAATATATGGCTTTTAACAATATAGCTTGGGAGCATTTAATGAAAGTGTGTGCGATAGGTATTTGTGATGTCATATATCAGCGCTCTCCAACAATGTCAGACAATACATGTCGGCACCACAATGGTACATTTACTTTAGAATTGTATTGTTAAAGTTGCATAGTCCGATGCTTTTGAATTTCTGCCATTTTCAGAGATAATACAATATGCTAATTATTATATTCTACTTTAGTTTAGTTTGAAGCAACTTTTATTTTAAATGGCTAACTTTGGAGATATTTAACATCAAAACATGCCAGATTAATTTTAGCAAGCACAACAAAACTCTGGCACCACAGACTCCAGTAGTAACATGTTCTATTAAATTGACTTATTACGTACGACCTTCTATGCAGCAAAGAATGCTTAATAAATGCAACAGTATCTAAGTTGAATATGTAGAATGAAATCCAGATAAGTGTTTGGGTTGCTAAAATTAGTTTTTATCGGACTATGCAACTTCAATAAATGGGGGGAATGATAGTTTTTTATTGTAGATATATAACCCACACACTGTTAAATATTGACATTTATTTTTTAAATGCAATCGACAAAAACTGTCTCATAAAGCAACATTCAGCCAGCCAACCAGATATGTGAAAATAATTACACTTAAGACGATCAGGGATTAATACCCTGATCGGCAGTACATATCACAATTATTATGAGAAAAGCAAAGCTGGCACTCGTGTAATATGAAATCAATAGCACACAGTTCCATAACAAAGTCGGCCAGTATATGTGCAAAATAAACATTTGAAATGTTAAAGTTGCATAGTCCGATAGTTTTTAATTTCTGCCATTTTTTTCTGAGATAAATTGATTGTTATAATCTACGTTACTTCAGTTTTAAAGTAATTTTTTATTTTAAATGACAAGGTTTTGAGAGATTTGAAATGCAAATATGTCAAGTTAGTTTTGGCAAGCATGCTGAAACTCTTGACACCATAGGCTTCAGCAGTAACATCATCTATTAAACTGTCTCAGTATTCCTTTCGATATGGCAACAAATACTTAGTAAGTGCATCAGTATCTAAGTTAGAGATGTAGAATCAATTCTAGATCATTTCTTTGGCTTTGTAAATTGGATGCTTTATCGACTATGCAACTTTAATTTTACACAATTGTCCCCGTGGGTGGGAGGAATATTTACAAATGGGGCTCAGCCTTCGGCCTCTGCACATTTGAAACCACTGTACCAGAGCTATTATATATTGATACTACAGACTTGCCAACCATTCCAATTTTCAGACTAATTCCGCCATTCTGCATGGAATCCATATCCAGGGTCCGTATTGGGCCTGGAAAGTCTTGAACTTCATTTGCCCCATTTCACTAATAGCCACCCACATAAAATCCAAATGGCAACATGAGTGGGATGAAAACATTAATAAACTTGAAGGAATTGAACCGTCTGTGGGAAAACCACCACATGTGGGAGGTCGGCAGGACCAAGTGGTCCTTAGCCGCTGCCGTATTGGCCACTCGTGGCTTACACATGCTTTTCTGCTCAAGGGGGAACCTCCCCCTGAATGTATTGGGTGTCAGTCCCTGCTGACACTCAAACACATTTGACTAAGTTGCGTTGATTTTGTGGCCCTGCGCCAACAATTCTACACTGCAGACAGCATGCATGACCTTTTTACTAAAGTAAAACAAAAAACATTTTAGCTTTTTTGAGGGCAGCTGGACTGTACCACCTCATATAGTTTACTAAATAGATTCTATCAATTATTAATAAAACTTTTCTTTTTCTATGGGAATTTGTTTCCCTTGACCACAAATATATGATTGTGAGCTTTCTAATTTAATGAGTGTCTATTGGCACATAATTGATTGTCTGCTTTTACATGTAAAAGCGATGGTTTGAACAAAGAACAAACATTTCTCACCGTGAATATGGCCTATGCTGCCGACAAGGCGTAAAGCAACCACAAATCAATCAATCAATGCCTCATTTCAAGGCCTTGAGAAGCATTGAATTTAAACTATTTTGGGTAAGTAGTCTCGAAAAGCCTTGAATTCCATTAAACTATCCCAACTGATCTAAATTAGTGCGAAATCGCCATTCGCCATTGTTTTTGCTTGAAATCGAAATGAAAATAGTATTGAATTCCTATCAAAAACAGCCTTAGAAAGCCTTGAAATAGCCTTGAATTCCATGTGTACAGACCCTGCATATCATTCCGCGAAAACCCACATTTTATTTCTGACAAATTTCCAAATATTTAGTTTTTATTCCAAAGGAATAAATATATTTACAATAAATATATTCTGCCTGTCCAGGGTTTGTCCCGATCTGCGATAATCTCCAAGTGTTTGCTGTTAAGTGATTGCTAGATTTCAAATGAAGGGCTTTACTTAGCTTTCTTTGGTGTTATTTTTTAAATGACAATAGAAAAGCTTGGTGGCACTAACAACCATTTGTGGGGGGTGGGGTTCCCCGCATAAAACGTTTACTTCATCATTCATCGCTCAAAGACTTCCCTGCCTTGATTAAGACTTGGCTCATAGAACATTGTTCATGTTAGCATAACATAGGTAATTCACGGGCGGCGACACGACGACGACACCTAAGCGCAGCAACACTATAAACACCACCGGCGCACATTTACAATTATTCCTTACCCGACACCCACGAACCGCAGAAAATTGATTGCCGTGCCGAGTGAATTACCTGATTACTATAAATGTTCAGCCTGCTGTGTCAAATCAACCTGGATATAGCGTGTATATATATATATATACATCATTACATGCGACATTCAACTACACTGCAATGACTATATAGATGAACTAGCAACAGCTCAATCTGCAGGATGATTCGTGTATAAATGTATAGAAACGAGAGGAAATGGCAACACATATGTGTGCACAACTCAGTGTAATTGATGCTTTTAACCTCGTTAATTAATTCAATGTTTGCTGAAGGCTTAGTCTCCTTTGGTGTTGGTTTTTCGTTCTTAGAACAACTCCATCGTGTGTGTGTGTGTGTGTGTGTGTGTATACATATATATATATATATATATATATATATATATAGATTAACCTGCAAATGGTACATCGGACGGGATGGCCGAATCAGTAGAGCACTGGCTTTCCATGCGAGAGGTCATGGGTTCGAAATCGGACCGAGTCAAATCAATGACTTTCAAATTTGATACTTGTCACTACCTATGAAACCAGATCGAGTCAGATCAATGATTTTCAAGATTGATACTTGCCGCTACCTAGCCTGGCGCTCGTCATAAATTATTGATATGACCAGGATCGGCTTGCTTAGTATCAGGATAATGTGACACACTGTCACAAGTCGGTACCCATCCTGATATGATCTCGGATGTTGGTTGGACGTAAAACAAACTAACTCTCCACGGGAAAATAGTCACTCTCCACCAGATGTTACAACGGTGGCTCCTCGACAGTGCCCTAACGAGTACTCCAGAAAAGTAACTAAGTAAAATGACAAATAGTAGTAACCCCGTAAAAGTTTATACACACAAAATACATAAGTGAACAATACTTCGGAAAAAGTATAAAATTAGTCAACCTAGTAGTACACATACAGTGCCTCCCAGATGACTGAAACTGACTTAAGTCTTTTTTTTCTTTCTCTCCAGTAAAATATCAGTTTGAGATTGCAACCATTGCCTCCAAGCCTGGGAGAAGGCCATTTGTGATGGCCTGTGTAGCAATGGAACGTGTAGCAATGGTAACTCCCTCCTGCCACATACCCCATTCACCCCTTATACCTCAGTCACATTACACTTGCGATTGCTCGCGACCACTTTGTGACCAGTTTGCGACCATCAAAAAGGGGTGATCGCAAAGTGGTCGACGATCGGCCGGCGACCTCTGGGTGACTATTTTGGTCGCTAGGAGGTTGCAGATGCTGCACCGAAAATCTCCTTATAACAAAAAGTCATAAGGAGGTCGTCAACCATTTTCAGCGCTTTCGACCAGTCACTGACCATTGTTTTTGGCGCTTTTGTTTGCTTTCGTCGCAAGGTCCATGGCTTTTGGGCGCAAGCCGTAATGTGACTGAGGCCTAATTCATCTATGATGGGTGGGGAGAGGGGTGTATAGGAAGGAGCCTGTCTCAAAAGGTGATCATTCTTCTTTTTTTTGTCCATTGTAACGATTGACACAAAACAGCACAGAAACGGTTACACTGAAAACACAAGGACTTGCTTCAAATCAATATGTATTCTATTGGGATTATGAAACACCATGTAAAAAACAAATCAAGTTTATCCTGAGCAAATACATAAGCAGATAGTATGTTGATCGTTACAATGGACAAAGTTTTGTCCCATATTGCTTAGCACCTTTTGAGACAGTCTCATATTGTAGTTTTTGTACCCCTATGTACCCCTGCCTATCCCAGAGTACTGCCCCAACTCCAGCCATTGTGTAATATTAACACTAATAACACACACCACCAGTATGGCGCGAGGTGAGCCTACCAGTCTGTATGTGTCTATAGCTGGAGTGGGGAAATGTGTGGTTGGGTACATCTGTATATCAAAGTAATTCCAAAAATAAAAATAAAAAATTTGTCGGAAGGTATTTTGTTACACGTAAAAGACCCCCCCCCCCTCGCCACCGAAAAAAAAACCCTTACACCAAGTAAAAGTGATTCCCCTACAAAAATGTACATCGTTCCAAGTAAATTTAAGAATAATCTACTTAAGTATTGTGGCGTTCTCTGTGGCGGAGTGGTTAGAGTGTCTGACTTTTTTCTAGGTCAGACTCCTAATCTGAGGGTCGGTGGTTCAATTTCCCGTGCCCCCAGCTCTACCAATTTGGATTTCCACCGCTGTGTATAACTTACAGCGTCATCAAAGGCCGGTTGCTCTCATACCATGCCTATGTGGTGTGGGAGGTTAAAAATCCCTTGGGTCGGTAAAAGTGTAGGCTCAGGCTTTCTATCGACCAGCAGTGGAATGAGTAAGACCAGTCGTCTATGACTGAAATTTCCCCTGCTTAAACAACTAATGGACCAAAAAGAAAAAAAAATTAAGTATATGCACTTCGCTACAGCTCACCACTGTCCTTTGATCATTAGTTAGGTTGGACCTAAAAATAAGGATGGCCGAATGGTCTGAGCGTCCGCTCTCCGTGTGGTAGGCCGTGGGAATCGAGCCCGTGGGGTTCGAACCCTGGCCGAGTCAAACCAATGACTACAAAATTGATACTTGTCACTACCTAGCCTGGTGTTCGGCATTACTAGGATAGGGCAAGGAACAGTGGAATGAGGAAAACAAATTGTCAATGACTGAAATTTCCCTAGCTTAATCAATAAATGTGATAACAGTATTAAGATTAAAAAAAGGTGGATGGGATCTGAAGGCACAGGGTCAGTTTGTTTGCCTCTTCTAGAAATTATTGCTGAGGTTTGACCGTTTGCTGGGGTTTTACGTACAAACAACACCAAAGTTCATATCACGACGTGCCCAATAGATGAAAATATGCATATCACAGGGATGATAAATTTAAGATTTTTGGTGGATTTCAATTTCTTTTAGGGGGTGGGAAAGGGTCAGAGGGTAATTACCCCAGCATATGCTTAGCACAGTGAAATTCACATAAAGAAGGATTTCTGGTGTTTTCTTGATTATAGGGGTAATTTCACATGCATATGTTTCGCACGGTGAAATTCACCCAAAGTCAGATCGTTGGTGTTTCCTTGATGATAGGGGTAAGTTCACCTTTAAATGCTCAGCACGGTCAAATTCACCCAAAGTCAGATTTTCTGCGTTTTCCTGATTATAGGGATAATTTCCTCCGCATATGCTTAGTACGGTCAAATTCACCCAAAGTCAGACTTTTGGTGTTTTCTTGATAATAGGGGTAATTTCACCTTTAAATGCTTAGCACGGTCAAATTCACCCAAAGTCAGAATTCTGGTGATTACTTGATCATAGGGGTAATTTGACGGTTATACGCTTAGCATGGTCAAATTCACCCAAAAGTCCAATTTTCGTTGTTTTCTTGATAACAGGAGTAATTTACCCTGCATATGCTTAGCACGGTCAAATTCACCCAAAGTCAGATTTCGGATGTCCTTGATTTGTGTGTGTGTTGAAGGCCACCCTCATCCCTGATATTAAGACGCGTGTTACATGGATGTGTTGTATCATACACCTATACAAGTAGTAATTAGTCAAACTCAAACTGCTCCAAATGACATTATCACTCAGTCTTTACAAACAATTTTTTGTTATCACTGGTCATCTTAGCGGGTTCAGGTTTGCGCCTTTAGACAATGAACATAGATTACCAGTCATTATATACCATATTTAACGACATTGGGAGCAGTCGTCCCTCCAGCTTGGAAGTAAATATATTTAACTTTTCCACTGTTAGAGCTACAGGACGCGTCAATCCTGGATTGATATCAAACTAGACAAAGCCATGTAGCAGGTGAATCAAATTAGACGAAACCACATAGCAGCTGAGTCTAGTTTGATATCAATCTGCGATAGGTCAGTTCTGTAAACATAAAGGGGGGGAAAAGCCACGTTAATTATTTATTACATCACCTTAGAAATGCACAAATTTGCGATAATTTCTTTTGAATTGAGTATTTAACTTGAAATGAAGTTGGCCTATTTTGAATCCATATATCGTTATCGTTTCTTGTCCCAACTCTAAAGCCAGAGATTGTGGAGTACCGGACTAGCTCAGTTAGAACTCGCCTCGATTGAAAGTAGTACCGGTCAGTTAGAAGGTGCGCAGTGAAGCGAGAACAACTGACCACCTCATATGACAAGGAGAATGGTCGCGTTCGACATCGGTGGTGTAATAAAGATAGTAATAATAGTATCCATTTTGTAGTAAAACAGCACACCCCTCAGCCTATCTCATAGAAATGTATATCAAAAGAAGCAGCAATGATATCTGCTTTGCCGATTAGATGTCAGTTTCCATTAACGAAATAGATTTCAACACATCATATATAAAATAAACATAAAATCACCTGGTTATTGTTCTGATTATACATATATGTATGTATGAAGAGTTCATCCACAACACCCTGTAAACACCAATCCAAAAATTGAGATAAACATTCGAATCAAGCTAAGATTCCTTATATGCGGTACGCGGCATGCGAATGCAAATGCGAATGCAAATGCGGCAAGTGAATCGGTGCATGGACCCCGATCGGTGTGAATGCGAATGCAGAAACGCAAGGGGGAATCCTGATTTTAACGTCGCGGTGTGGGGTTTCCCTTATCACGGTGGGGGGTTCCCTAAGAAAAAGCACCCGTTAATAAAAATAAAAGCCAAAAGTAGGAGCCTACACAACTTTTAGAAAGTAAAGAAGTAACTCAAAATGCAAAGGAGTGCTGTAAGTGATGATAACTGTGAAAGGTTCATTGAGTTGGTGTGAAGAAATGCGATATTATATGACCCAAGATGTCCGAGCATAAAGATGCACAGCAACTTTGACTGATTTGAAATGGTCTTCCTTCACAAACTTGTAGCAGAAAGAATGAAAATCACATCGGTATTCACATTTATAGAATCAAACCCAATCGCTGCATGCCGCATGCCGCATGGGCATGGAATCAACCAAATCGCATGCTGCATGCCGCATTAGCATGCCGCGTATATGGAATCTTAGCTTTAATCCCCCAAAAAGTTATTCTTTTTACATTCCTATATTTTTGTTACATTCCTATCTTTGCTCCATAATTATTTCATCACAAGGAAAGTGGAATTAGTGAGAATTAAAATTACCTTCAGGTAATAATCTTTTAATTTAATTTAATTTTTGCTTGGTGTTTACAGGGTTTTACACCTGAACTCTTCATATATACATCTATATATATATATATACATATATATATATACATATATATATACATATATATATATACATATATATATAGATGTATATATGAAGAGTTCAGGTGTAAAACCCTGTAAATATATATATATATATACATACATATATATATATACACACATATATATGAATACATATATATATCATAGATATATAATATATATATAATATATAGTTCAAAGTAAATGCAGTCCTGCAACACCTGAATTGTTGGGTTCACCCTCCACACAAATTAGCAACCAGATGGGGCAAATGGTCACATGGTTTACGGCTTTACCCACCAGGGGCCATATGCATGGGGCGGTGTTAGCGAACCAAAACTGGTTTTGGACGGGATTTCTAGTTTAGCGGCGAAAAGTCAGTATGCACGGAGCAGTGTTACGCAAACACACCGAGTTTATGATCAGGTAGGCTAACATCACTCCGTACCAGGTTTAAGGGCGGTATTAGGTACGGATTAGGCCCAAATCTATTCAATGCTATCGTATTTAACAGAATAACTTACTCCAAAAGTGAAATTTGGTCAAATTAACCCCAAAATCAAAGCGATATTAACGCCGCAGCTACATCGGCTGTGATATTCATACTGTTGAATGTAAACAAAACAAATTGCCGCCACTGACAGAATAACATAAAAATAAAGTGAAATTTGGCCAAATTACACCAGAAATCGAAGCGATATTAACGCCGCCGCCAAATTTTGGTCAAATTAAACCAATAATCGAACCACTATTAACGCTGCCGCCACCACCGCCGCTATCGCTAGCGGCGATATTGTCAAATAGCGGTTCTCACCGGGAACAGGCTCAGAGGGATTTCCCAAATCTATAAATAACTTATATGTTAGCTAACACCTCCACGCTTTGGCTCCGTAATACCCCGTGACCCATTTCCCAACACCGGCGTTAGCTAACCCGAACGCAGTCCTTAACGCCGGAGCCGATAAATAATTCTTCATGCATATGGCCCCAGGTGGAGGCATATGTGTGGGTGAAGTTACTGAAGTTGACCCTAGGTAGCGCCACAGGCATGATAATGTAGCGCACTTTTCATGCTGCAGGTGGCGCCACCCTTCACTTCTTTGTTTGCAGGTAGCGCTGTATGAGCATCTTGAGGCTACGGTTGGATGTCAGTGAGGTATTCTGGAGGGGCGAGTTGGTCATCGGACTGTACTTCTTACCATGCGTCATCCAGTCTATGATAGCCTTGCGCTCATAGGTGAAGCCATCTGGTGAACAGCAAGCGAGAAGAAGCGCACATAAATATATCGCAACTCATCAGGGACAATCCATGAATGTCAATGGTTTTCACAATTCTAAAAATGTTAGGATTAGTTTTGACCCCCCATCCACTCACCGCCCTCTCCGAATCCTAGCAGAACAACATCGATGATATGCGACTGATGTTAAAGCATTCAAAGCAACCCAAACATGGAATGCTTTTACCTCTTTACCTCTTCCCTACTTCCGGACTGGTGTGCTCAGTGTCAGGATAATGTGACCGAGTGGGATACCAGGTCATGGTCCCGGCAGCCTGGTTTCCCAGTGAGACAGCACTATAAAGTCGCCATGAGTGCGCACCGTCACAAGTCGGTACCCGTCCTGATATGACCTTAGATGTTGCTAGGACGTAAAACAACAACAAACAAACAAACAACTTCCCTACTTCCAAAAACAGTTCTGCTTGCTTTTTGCCATGAATATGGCTTTTGCTGTTGACATTGGTTTAGACCATCACGAATCATCATCCTCCTCATTGTTCGGATTGTGAAGAACGCCAATTTTAATAGACCGTCTCAAAGGCGCAATGGTTAGTTGTTGGAGCTTTACATCCTGGCAACATTTAAGGTCATATCAGGATGGGTACTGACTTGTGACTGTGCGCACTCATGGTGACCTTTATAGTGCTGCCCCACTGGGAAATCAGGCCGCTGGCACCATGACCTGATATCCCAGTCAGTCACATTATCCGGACACTGAGCTAATCAGTCCTTGCCACATCCTATTAATGCCGAGCGCAAGGCTAGGAAGTGACAAGTATAAATTTTAATATAAGTCATCGGTTTGACTCTACCGGGAAGCAAACTTTATGTAAAGGATGGGATCTATTTAATTGGGGTGAAGCCTTCCAGTTTCTAAAAGTTTCGAATAGTAAATAATGGCCCTCTTCCTCCATCTTTGGAAGGTCTTTGTTTGTTGGGGTTTTATATCCTAGCAACATATAAGGTCATATCAGAATGGATAGCGGCGACTTGTGACAGTGCACTCATAGCTACTTTGCAGTGCTGCCCCAATTAAAGAGCGGGCCACCAGCACCATAACCCAATATCCCACTCAGTCACATTATCCTGATACTGAGCTAACCAGTCATCATTGCCCACTCCTATTAATAATGTCAAGTGCCACGGTAGATAGCGGCAAGTGTAAATTGTGTATGTCATTGGTTTGACTCAGCCGGGTAGCCAGCGTTCTTACCAATTCGAATACTGTCGTCTGGTCTATTCGGAGGTGAATCATAACCGCATTGCTTCCCTTCCACTGGCTTTGCAGTGCTGACACTTTATACTTTTTTTTTAAAGTATTCAATTTTTTTCCACGGAAAAAAACCCACTTTAAATACTTTTTTCATATTTTCTTTCAGGTGTAAATAGGGCCTACTTTTTTTGGCAAAAAATTGCCAATCTGGCAATTGAAAACTCTTCAGACTTACAATTAGGAATTTGATGAGATTGAGAGATGTGCTTTGCTGATCTCTTTGCAGGAGTGGTGTGTGTTCTGTTGAGTGGAACTTTTGCTGAGCTCTCTGCTGTCAGTGAGCAAGTGTCAGTGCACTGAACTATGCGAAACTGAGGGCTCAACAACCACAACTCCTCACAACATTGCATACATCATTCCTGAAGCGTGTTCACAAGCAGCACATGTTAGCTTAACTAGGTAACAAATGGTCACAAATCATGGGAAGTCAACCCTTATTTCTACTTTTTTAAAGACGATTTTGATACTTTCTGTTTAAAGCAGTAATTACTAGCAAAGCCCTGAGCTCCTGCCCCCCCCCCACCCCCCCGCATCCTCGCTTGCTCTCCTGTGGGTTTTTCCCCCTTACCACCCACCCCAATGGGCCCCTTTCCCCTGCCACCACCCGTAACCATCATGAACAAACCATCAACACACCGAACATCCTACACAACTATCAATCTGTTTAAACACATTGAACATTATATAAGACAGGCAAAATGTCTTGTTAACTATAAACTTTGCTTGTTTTATAAGAGAAAACATGTAACCCACAATGATTGTTTGAGTTGCCCCGAGCATACATCTACTCGGTGCTGCTCCCCATTTTTGAATGAACCACAGTGACTGGTGCTGTACATTATAAAGCAGGAGCCACTCCCTTAATTCTACAGGATCGGTGCTGTGACTAATACAGCACTGACCAAACTTAGATTGTTTAGAATGTCAATTCCAATAATAAGATGGCCGGAAGACCAGTGCTTCGGCGCTGACAAATGTCATATTCAGATGAATGAATAAATACTTTACCAAAGGTGTTATTTTTTGGGGGGTAAAATCCTGAGTGGCAGCATTGCTCTGGAGTCCAGCATTTATGGAGTGGGACACCAAATGTTTGTCTTCACTAGGCTAACTAGGTCACTTACCTGAGGCTATGGCGGGGTCGACCATAATCTCTCTGGTGATCGGACACAGGAACTCGTCAGGTACACCATTTGCTGCAAAGATTCACCATAAAGGTCGCGATTGATTTTAGGTCCTAATGTCTACACTTTATTAAACTGGGCATGACATTAATAAATACAGGTCCATATTTCCTTACCCGAAATTCTGAAATTCAAAAAGCTCCGAAAACCAAAGTTTTTTCTGTACATTATATACATAAACTGTAATATTATTGATAGGCTTTATTTATCTCACCTAGTTTGAATATTCATACTTTCTCTGGAAAAAATATTAATGTGTTTAATTATGGGTTTTTAACGCTGTATATGCTTAAGTTACACCAACTGTTATACTAGAATATATCTGGTCCATAATTATCCCATTATTTCATTTATCGGCATATAAATAAACTGTAATAGTATCTATAGTCTTTATTTATCCCACTTACTGTGAATATTCATATGTTTTAACTGCAGTATTAATGTTTGACAAATACCTTTATTCAGAAATCTGAAAAATTCTGATTCCGAAATACAACTGGCCCCAGGGATTTCGGATAAGAGAATATGGACCCGTAAATAGCTTCCTTGTATGTTTTCTTTTGCTACATTCGTTAATTAAGCAGGCGAAATTTTTATCGCAGAACATTGGTTTTCCTCATTCCCTGGTCCACAGGTTCTATTAAATTGACTTAGAATGCCTTCTATGCAGCAACAACTGCTTAATAAGTGCACCAGTATCTAAGTTGAACATGTAGAATCAAATCTAGATAAGTGCTTTGGTTTTGACAATTTGATGTTTTCATCAGACTATGCAACTTTAATATTAAAGGAGTAGAGTTCAATTTGCATTAGGTACCTGCCGCTTGGTGGCGCGCCGGGCGCTGTCGAAGCTCCTCAATGGCACGCGCCAGCTTGTTGCGATGCCCAAGCACCACTAGCGGACAAATAATTATTATTACATGGGAAGTGCAAAAGATAATTACAATCATTTGTATTCCAGAATATTACATCCATATGAATAAAGTCGAACCAACTAAATCTAATGGCGTAAAACAAAAAACATATTTCTGCAGGGATTAAACAAAACGGTGATGTGCATCGTGTATCATTGCAATAATATATTGCAATAATGTTATTTCCCGATTTAGATATGGACATGACAAAATTAGACATTTTTCTTGATCAGGATTTTGCATTGATAATAAAGTAGGATTAGGCTATAAGTCATCAAACTTTGGTAGTGCAAAATTACCCCCTAACTCTAAAGAAAACCTTTGTTTTCACTGACTGGAGTACTAAAATTATTGTCTTGATTTTTTTAAACCAACTATTAACGAATTCTACTTGCTGGATGATAAATTCATTTCCCTATTTAAAAAAACTTTCTGCTGGTAAAATAGTTTATTCATAACAATATACATATTTTTCAGCGCCTAGGCACTAGTCTTCCGGCCGCTTACATAACATTGTAAATAGGTGGATCAGCGGGTACTTAGGTACTTTATTTTTAATACTTAAAGAGATTCAAATTTAGGTAATTCCATCGATCCAAAAAGTGTGTTTAAATCGACTGCCTACAATAAAAATATAATTGCATAACTTACTCATGCTGAAGTTTTTCTCAAGTGATTCATCGGTGAGAGTCAACAACTCGGTGCCATCTATGGCATGGTGGCGGAACTGGTCAACGTACTGAGACATTCCTAGGTCAGACAGCCACTGGCACACCTGAAATACACCGCACATGGTTAGAACTGGTCGATGTACTGCGACAGACAGCCACTGGCACACCTGAAATACACCACACATTGTTAGAACTGGTCGATGTACTGAGACAGACAGCCACTGGCACACCTGAAATACACCACACATTGTTAGAACTGGTCGGTGTACTGAGACAGACAGCCACTGGCACACCTGAAATACACCACACATTGTTAGAACTGGTCGGTGTACTGAGACAGACAGCCACTGGCACACCTGAAATACACCACACATTGTTAGAACTGGTCGATGTACTGAGACAGACAGCCACTGGCACACCTGAAATACACCACACAGAACTGGTCGGTGTACTGAGACAGACAGCCACTGGCACACCTGAAATACACCACACATTGTTAGAACTGGTCGGTGTACTGAGAGAGACAGCCACTGGCACACCTGAAATACACCACACACAGTTAGAACTCGTTGGTGTACTGTGACAGACAGCCACTGGCGCACCTGAAATACACCACACATTGTTAGAACTGGTCGATGTACTGAGACAGACAGCCACTGGCACACCTGAAATACACCACACATTGTTAGAACTGGTCGGTGTACTGAGACAGACAGCCACTGGCACACCTGAAATAAACCGCACACGGTTAGAACTGGTCGATGTACTGAGACAGACAGCCACTGGCACACCTGAAATAAACCGCACACGGTTAGAACTGGTCGGTGTACTGAGACATACAGTCACTGGCACACCTGAAATACACCACACATTGTTAGAACTGGTCGGTGTACTGAGACAGACAGTCACTGGCACCCCTGAAATACACCGCACATTGTTAGAACTGGTCGGTGTACTGAGACAAACAGTCACTGGCACACCTGAAATACACCACACATTGTTAGAACTGGTCGGTGTACTGAGACATACAGCCACTGGCACACCTGAAATACGCCGCACATTGTTAGAACTGGTCGATGTACTGAGACAGACAGCCACTGGCACACCTGAAATAAACCGCACACGGTTAGAACTGGTTGATGTACTGAGACAGACAGCCACTGGCACACCTGAAATACGCCGCACATTGTTAGAACTAGTCGATGTACTGAGACAGACAGCCACTGGCACACCTGAAATAAACCACACGCGGTTAGAACTGGTCGATTTACTGAGACAGACATCCACTGAAACACGTGAAATACACCACACATTGTTAGAACTTGTTGGTGTACTGAGACAGACAGCCACTGGCACACATGAAATACACCACAGGTGGTTAGAACTGGTTTGACTCGCCCGGGTTTCGAACTCCCGACCCTGCGCTCTACCGATTCGGCCACTGTCTTGAAGGAAAGGCCATGTGCAGGGATTCACGTATGGAGCATTTGTTGCTGCATAGAAGGGAATACTAAGTGAACTTCATAGAACCTGCTACTGCGGAAGCCTATGGTGTTAGAATTCTTACATGCACACCAACCTTAATTTTTGGTGGTGTTCATTATTGTGGATATCACCAGTCAATCATCCTTACCTCTTTGACGCTCCAGTGTTGCAAGTCCTTCATGTAATAAGCATTGTGGGCTGACGCTTCCTCTTGCACTGTGTCCCATTGCGGTCGCATAGCCTCCAACTCTTTGGACTCTATTTCAGAATATATAGTTATTGCTATTATGGAAAAGAATAATGCACAGTTGGTAAACTCTATAGTTACTGCTATTATAGAAAAGAATAATATACATTTGATAAACTGAGTCACATGTATGTAGATAACTAATCATAAGACAGTAAGATTTAGGTTTGACCTTTCAATGAAGCACTGACATTGCATGAGCTAATCTGACCTTTGGTGTGACCTTTCAATGAAGCACTGACCTTGTGAGAGTTAATCTGACCTTTGGTGTGACCTTTCAATGAGGCACTGACTGTGTGTGAGCTAATCTGACCTTTCAATGAAGCACCGACCTTGGGTGAGTTAATCCGACATTTGGTGTGACCTTTCAATGAGGCACTGACCTTGTGTGAGCTAATCTGACCTTTGGTGTGACCTTTCAATGAGGCACTGACCCTATGTGAGTTAATCTGACCTTTGGTGTGACCTTTCAATGAGGCACTGACCTTGTGTGAGCTAATCTGACCTTTGGTGTGACCATTCAATGAGGCACTGACCTTGTGTGAGCTAATCTGACCTTTGGTGTGACCTTTCAATGAGCCACTGACCTTGTGTGAGCTGGTCAACGTGCGCAATCCGCCAGACCTTGACGGTCCGGTCATTTGAACCAGAGGCAAGGTAACGCCCATCCGTGGAGAAGCAGCAACATGTCACAAACCTACAAAACCCCGCAACGCAACGTGTTATGTGTGTATACAGATATGCATGGGTGAGCAGAGGGGTCAGGGGTCAGGTGGGTGGGTGGGTTGTTGAGAACATCGCTTGGAAGACACCCAGAATTAATTATCACCATCATAACATGGAAACCAAATATGTGGCGCCCAGTTTCAATGAATTCTGCTATTATTTGGAAGGTTTACTGCTATTATTTGGAAGGTTTTCACTTTTGGTTTCCGTGTCACACTTTTTTTTTTTCTTTTTTTTTTTGGTCCATTAGTTGTTTAAGCAGGGGAAATTTCAGTCATAGAGGACTGGTCTTCCTCATTCCACTGCTGGTCGATAGAAAGTCCGAGCCTACACTTTTACCGACCCAAGGGATTTTTAACCTCCCACACTACATAGACATGGTATGAGAGCAACCGGCCTCTGATGACGCTGTAAGTTATACACAGCGGTGGAAATCCAAATTGGCAGAGCTGGGGGCACGGGGAATCGAACCGCCGACCCTCAGATTAGGAGTCTGCCCTAGAAAAAAGTCAGACACTCTAACCACTCCGCCACAGAGAACACCACTTCTTCAGAGAATGACCCATACCAAATCTTCTAATATATCTTTATTCAACACACAACAATGACAATGACAAGAACAACAAGACAAACTTTGTGCTAACACCTCCACAGCAAACTGAACAAACGCCGAGAAATCCCACACTACATGGTTGGTTCCCAGGTCAGTTCAGTCGCCTAGCAACCAGTAAACAAACAAAAGATAATCCTCCAACCGCTCAGGTTGGACTGTCACCTTCCACATACACAAATACGATCACAATAAACACTGTGACAGCGTGGTTGTACTTACCTTGAATGTCCAAGTATTGTGTAGATATGTTGGCCTTGTATCTGCGGTAAAGAAATAACAATTTTGAAACGAATACATCGAAGGCATATGTTGTAAAGTGGGGTTTTACATCGCTACAATAAAAATGGCCCTCCCACACACGCACCAAACACACCACACACACACCCACACCCACACACAAACAATGTTATCACAAAAACAATGGGGTCCCACTAAATCAGGGTTCAGTTTACTAAATTACCTTTGAATTAAAGAATTCTGGTTCCAATGAATCATTGCGTTATATCAGAATTCAAGTTAAATCAAGGCGTGTTATAACGAGGTTCTACTGTTCTTGAAGATTTATACTGCCTATCATGGATAAGTCTGAATAGACTTGTTTTCACCATTGGACATTTTGTCGATAGAAAGCCCGAGTCTACACTTTTACCGACCCAAGGGATTTTTAACCTCCCACACCACATAGAGCATGAGAGCAACTGGCCTTTGATGACGCTGAACGTTATACACAGCGGTAATTACTGTAATTACCTAGTTATGCTATAACTAGAATATATTAAGAGAGCATCCAGTATGAAATCTATAACTACGTAGTTAGGCCCTAATTAAATTTGCTTGCTAACAATACGTACAGGGTCCCAAAGTCGCACCGTCTTGTCGCCACCCCTGAAAAATAAAAGCCAACCAACTTTAATGCATATCGTAGACTGCCTTTTTTCTTCTTTTTTTTTTGGTGACAAGGTATTGTAGTAGGCTGCACTGACCTCTTAGGCAAGTAACCACATAGACAGGTAGGCGTGGGTAGTGTGGTGATATCAGGGAGCCTAGGTGGTGTAATGGTTAGCAAACTGGCCCGGAATGCAGAGATGTGGGTTCGAGTCCTACTCTAGGCGCAATATTTCCCGTTTTCATCACCCCCGCGACACTGGTTGCCGTGACCATGATCCTGTACAAGCTACGCGTTGGATGGTCATTGAACCTAACCTGTGTATGTATGTGTTAGTGCATTGCCTGTATGTATGTAATTGTAAGCATTAAAAGACTTACAATTCCAGGGGGACGAGTGTAGTAGTCTGCACTGACCTCACAGGCAAGTAACCACATAGACAGGTAGGCATGGGTAGTATGGTGATATCAGGGAACCTAGGTGGTGTAATGGTTAGCACACTGGCCCGGAATGCAAAGAGATGTGGGTTCGAGTCCCAATCTAGGCGCAATATTTCCCATTTTCATCACCCCCACGACAGTATTTACCCTGCCCATAACGTATAAGCCCCCTGCGAGGGCGCTTGTTTTCAACGCTGGACAGCTGTGATGTTGTTTTTGTTCTGATCCTTTGCTCAGGGGTGTTTACCTGTTTCAGCTCAGGCCAGCCTCTCGTGGTTTTGGGTGTTAGTAATAATCTATGTTAGTTTTTTTTGTATTTATTCCTAAATTTGTGTCTAGTTTGCGTATAATACCTTAGCCTACTACGGTCATATCAGGATGGGTACCGACTTGGTGTAGTGGGAGAGTTTTGCAGGATACCCATCAAATGGTTCAGTTCATTGGGTTGTTCATAACCTGTGCCGGTTACAGGCTGCAAAACTGCAGCATTGGACCTGCACCGATAAATTGGTCTGGTCTTGGTAGAAGTAGAAACATCTATGAGTCACGTAATTCAAAGCACTTGAGTCCGGGCGCCAAAGGGTTGGAGAGGCAGGAAGGGAAAAAGACTGGATTCACAGTCAAAGAACAACAGTGAAAAAGGAAAAAGGAAAAGGGCCCCACCCAAGTAAACAACTCCTTTGATCAGGAGAAGTAAGCCCGGAAGAAAAAAATAGTAATGGGTAGGATTGAGGAAAGCGAAGTGAGGAGAGTTGAGTCAAAGAACTGTGCCTCTTTGCTCTGAGTTGACCAGACAGCGAGCCAAAGACACTAACGGAGTAGTGGCGATAAAAGGTGAAAAGTCAGGCAGCCTCACTCTGCAAACGGCTAACTTTGAGATATCTGAAGTGCAAAGATGTCAAATTAGTTTTGGCAACAGTGGTGTTCTCTGTAGTGGAGTGGTACTTAGAGTGTCTGACTTTTTTCTAGGTCGGACACCTAATCTGAAGGTCAGTGGTTCGATTCCCCATGCCCCCACCTCTGCCAATTTGGATTTCCACCGCTGTGTATAACTTACAGCGTCATCAAAGGCCAGTTGCCCTCATATGATGTCTATGTGGTGTGGGAGGTTAAAAATCCCTTGGGTCGGTAAAAGTGTAGGCTCGGGCTTTCTATCGACAAATTGTCTAATGGTGAAAACAAGTTTATTCAGACTTATCCATGATAGTCAGTATAAATCTTCAAGAAGAGAAAAAAGAATGCCAAAACTCTGACACCATAGGTTTTAGCAGTAACAGGTTCTACTTATATCTGGCAACAAATGCTTAATAAGTGCATCAGAATCTAAGTTAGATATGTAGAATCAATTCTAGATAATTGTTTTGGCTTTAACAATTGTATGCTTCATCGGACTATGCAGCTTTAAAAAAGTTTGATTAATTTAGTAAAAAATACATTCAATAAAACATAGACCTGACGTCGAGCCCACCACACCCATGTGTCCCTAGAGGGCACCACAGTCGCGCAACCGGAAACGTGTCTGATGAGCGCAGACGACTTTTAGTTTGATTTCGCGCGCTGTTGTTCTCCCGCGCCTACCAGGTGGCGCCTCGCGTCACGCCGGTCCCCGGTGTTTGTGACATGGACAGGGGACGACGCGACATGTAAATCCAATCAGGGCTCACCAGGCAACCTCTAGAAGACAAGGATGATCACTCAAGGAAGGAAACCCGTGGGTAGGTATGTGGGGAGAAAGGGGGGGGGGGGAGAGAGGGGGGGAAGGGGAAACGGGGGAGGGGTGCTCAGGTGATGATTGACCGACAAAGTCGACCACCTTTCGTCGACGACCGGGCGCGGTGGCCGAATCGATAGAGCGCAGGCCTCGCAGATCGGGAGTTCGGTTCCAGGTCAAGTCAAACCAATGACTTATAAAATTGATACTTGTCGCTTCCTAGCTTGGCACTCGGCATTAATAGCATAAGGCAAGGATGGGTTAGCTCAGTGTCAGGATAATGTGACTGAGTGGGATATCGGGCCATGATGCCCACCAGCCTGATTGCCCAGTGGGGCAGCACTATAAAGTCGCCATGAGTGCGCACGGTCACAAGTCGGTACCAATCCTGATATGACCTTAGATGTTGCCAGGACATAAAACTCCAACAACCAACCAATCATGGATTGGATAGCGTGTATACACACACATATATATATACAAAAGAATGTGCGCACGAACTGAAAACCACTAAGAACGTCACTTCTTACACCCACATAGCGGCATTCTTTCTAAGGATGGTTAAACCAGGTGCTGCGGCGCTAATCTGGACTCCATCTGTAGAGAACGTTGCATACAAAGTACATAGGTTTCACACTGGATGGCTAAAGTGCCTGTCACACCTTACCGGATTGGTGTTCGGTATCGAAATGTATCAAAATGTATCAAAATGTGTCGAAATGTTGCACTATCGGGTCAAAGGCCGCCGGCCGAAACGAACGCTTAACGGACAAGGAATGTACATGAACGAATAGCCAATGGACAAGAACCGGATGAGAACCGGGCTGGACCGGATAACAACCGAATGTCTAACGGATGGACCGAACATCAACCGAACACGTACCGGACTGTAACAGACGCGCCGAAAACATATACTGACCGAATTCCCGCAACACCGTCAATGGACTATGCAGGAAGCAAACCGGAGACGTAACGGATGGGTAACGGACATCAACCGGACAAAACTGAGTAAACCGGACACCAACCATACATGTCAGTCCGACGGTGTCCGGTACAAGTTTTGTGCATGTTCAAAACTTGACACCATACACACCGGACACCACCAGACAGAGAACGGAAACGCTGGATGCCTAGCAGATATAAACCCGACATTGACGTATTTCACCGGACAGTGTCCGGTTTCTATCCGTTTCCCCAATCCGGTAAGGTGTGACCCTTTAGCCTTAACTTTCACTGCGCATAGCAAGCATACTGCTTCACGTACACTAAACTCCGTAGTGATTGAACAATTATTTACACAACAAAGGATTCACAACTGTCCAACAAACGCGGCGTTTTGTGAAAGTTTACTCTACATTAGTAATTGTCGTTAGTGGATAACTGCAATTATATATATATAAATAATACCGAACGGTGGTTAGTCTTAGGGTAATTCTGATCACTACTCCTCTTTTAATCAACGCTGCTAACGTGTATCATCATACTCTCTTTTTTTGTATCATCATATTCCACTGATGCTTCGCCATGTAATGGGTTGTTAATAACATGTGGTTTCTTTACCTACGGTACATATTTCATATTAATTTTGATGTTTTCATTTTTTTTTACTAACTTTGTTCACTTCGACCAGAGTGGTATCCATTTTGAGTCATATAACCGTGAGTGTTGCTAACTCCACCATTAGATAGTGCCACCGATATGGTTTACTGCATAATGGTACAGATAGATTCCACAAGATGGCGGCACTATATTAAAATGGGACTGTGCACAAGTCTTGAATATAGCAGAGAATGTATTCATAGAGTTACTCACAGTACTGTAAGTCATGAGTTACTCACAGTACTGCAAGTCATGAGTTACAGTGTGTAAGTCATGAGCTACAGTGCTGTACGTCATGAGCTACAGTCATGTAAGCCATGCGTTATTCACAGTACTGTAAGTATGAGTTACAGTGTTGTAAGTCATGAGTTACTTAAGTTATGAGTTACAGTGCTGTAACTCATGTAAGTCATGAGTTGCAGTGTTGTAACTCATGAGTTACAGTGTTCTAAGCCATGAATTACAGTGTTCTAAGTCAGGAGTTACTGACAGTACTGTAAGTCATACGTTACTCACAGTTCTGTAAGTCATGAGTTACAGTGATATAGTTATGAGTCAATCACAGTGCTCTAAGTAATGAATTACAGTGGTCTACGTCATGCGGTACAGTGCTCTAAGTCATGCATCGCAGTGCTCTAAGGCATGAGCTACAGTGCTGTAAGTCATGTAAGTCAAACACCAACAAACAAACAACACCAACAACACCAACAACACCAAACAACAACACCACACAACAAACAAACAACACAGTACTCTAAGTCATGAGTTACAGTACTCCAAGTCATGAGTACAGTGCTCTAAGTCATGAGCCACAGTGCTGTAAGCATGAGTTACAGTGATATAGTTATGAGTCAATCACAGTGCTCTAAGTAATGAATTACAGTGGTCTACGTCATGCGGTACAGTGCTCTAAGTCATGCATCGCAGTGCTCTAAGGCATGAGCTACAGTGCTGTAAGTCATGTAAGTAATGAGTTACAGTGCTCTAAGTCATGAGTTACAGTGCTCTAAGTCATGAGTTACAGTGCTCTAAGTCATGAGTCACAATACTCTAAGTCATGAGGTACAGTGCTCTAAGTCATACGTTACTCACAGTACTGTAAGTCATACGTTACTCACAGTGCTGTAAGTCATGAGTTACTGTGATATAGTTATGAGTCAATCACAGTGCTCTAAGTCATGAGTTACAGTGCTCTATGTCATGCGGTACAGTGCTCTAAGTCATGAGTCACAGTGCTCTAAGGCATGAGTTACAGTGATGTAAGTCATGTAAGTCATGAGTTACAGTGATCTAAGTCATGAGTTACAGTGATCTACATCATGCGGTACAGTGCTCTAAGTCATAAGTCACAGTGTTGTAAGTCATGAGTTACAGTGCTGTAAGTCATGAGTTACAGTGCTGTAAGTCATGAGTCAGTGCTCCACGTCATGAGTTACAGTGCTGTAAGTCATGAGTCACAGTGCTCTAATGCATGAGTTACAGTGCTGTAAGTCATGAGGTACTCACGCTGAGGCCAGTAGTTTTCCGTCTGGGGAGAAGCTGCAGTCCATGACCGACTCACTGTGTCCACTTAGCGTGTTGCGTAACGTCAACTCCACACCTGCAAAAGGCAACGTTATTACTGTCATTATTCTTGATGAATAGTGTACTCACCGGAACAACTCATGTATGAGCGCTGAGTACGACTGGCTTGTGAGCCATGTCATATGTACGAATCATTTTTACACAGATTTTGTAGACCATCAATGACAAAAACCTGAAGAATAAATCAGTAGGCCGACATGTTGTAAGAAACTAATTGCTAATTGTTGGGGTTTTACATCCTGGCAATATCAAAGGTCACATCAGGACAGGTACCGACTTGTGACAGTGCACACTCGTGACTTTATAGTGCTGCCCACTACTCATGATGCATAAGTATAAGGATATAAGTTATGGCATTAGATTAAAGCCTGATTCTTTCTCTCTCTCTCTCTCTTGCTGTCTAACTGACTCACACACCTACACTCACACATTCATCCCCCCCCCCTTCCCCCCCCTCCCCCCCCCCCACCACGCAGCGTTAGTTACCTGTGTGCCACTCACACATTGAGCTGCCAGTCCCACATGGGCCACCCAACGATTGTAAGTAAACAGGACTAATCAATGCGCAGTCCGACCAAAGCACTACTATCAACTGCGCAGGCGTGATCAATGCGAAGACCTGGGCCGCGTTCAGGGTCTGTCTCGGAGGTGCCTCAGAGACAGCCCTGATGTCACGCTCGTCTGAACGCATTTAGCTGTTGGCCGCCTCAAAAATGGCAGCCTCCATAGGTGGCGGCCATTTGCAATGGAAAAGCTGTGCTGTGATTGGCTGAAACCACTGAATATGGCGGCCATTTTCGAGGCTCTTTTCATCTATCTGAAATGGGAGGCGTCTCCGAGACGTCTCCGAGACCCACCCTGAACGGAAATAAGCCAAAAAGCATCGACGAGACGTCTCCAAGGCGCCTCCGAGACAGACCTTGAACGCAGCCCAGGGCTGGGTCCAGGGTATGCCTCAGAGTCGACATCTCGGGGACTTTTTGTTGTCAATTTGTGTTCAACGTGTGCCTCAGAGTTGACTCTGAGATGTCACGTTTTTCGAGTAGGAAGCAAAAACGCCTCCAAAATGCATGTCTGTCAGCCAATTAGAGCTGTTCTTTCAATTGCAAATGGCTTTAAGAAGTGCCTATTATAGAGGCTGCCATTCTTGAGGCACCCAACTGCTAACACGCCATTCAGAGCAGCGTGGCATTTGGAATTTCTCTGCGGCGCCCAGTTGAAAGCCTCCCTGCATCCAGTCGTCACATGTATTCAGTATGCAAGTCAACAACTCCTATTTGGTTATATTCTAAAACTTGACTAATCGTTGATAGAACGACCCACAGTCAGTCGGCTGACAGATTGTAAACCATTCTGCAAGTCCAGACCAGAGGGGATGGCCGAATGAGTTAGAGCGTCCGTTTCCCATGCTGGTAGATCGTGGGTTCGAACACAGGTCGAGTCAAACCAATGACTTAAAAATGTATACTTGTCGCTTACTAGCCAGGCACTCGGTACTTATTAGGATAGGGCAAGGAGCAGTGGAATGAGGAAGACCAATCGTCCACGATTGAAATTTCCCCTGCTTAAACAACTAATGTACCCACAAAAAAAGAGAAAGTGACCAAAACTATTTTTAACTTAACTTGCATGCACCAGGACTCCAGAACCCCCCCCCCCCCTTCCCCCGGAACATTGTAATGCTACCCTCTCTATTGATCATCGTGTATCACTGTTACCTGACATTTCGCTCATTATTCCTCACCTGTTTACCTGTTTGGACCTACAATACCTGGCACCACCTCCTCACCCATCGCTGTATCCTCTGAAGGATATGGTGTCAGAGTTCTAGCATGCTTGCCAAAATTAAATTTGCATGGTTGCACTTCAAATATCTCAAAAGTTAGCCATTTAAAATAAAAGTTACTTCAAGCTAAAGTACCATACATTATAACGATCATTTATCTTAGAAAAATGTTTTTAAAAAACTCAAAAACATCGGATTATGCAACGTTCAGATTGAAGTAACTTTTATTTTAAACGGCCAACTGTTGAGACATTTGAAGAGCAAACATGCAAAGTAATTTTTGGCAAGCATGTCAAAACTGTCACACCAATGGCTGCAGCAGTAATGGGTTCTATTAAATTGACTTAGTATTCCATTACGAATGCTTTGGTAAAGTATTTATTCATCTGAATATGACATTTGTAAGCGCCGGAGCACTGGTCTTCCGGCCATCTTACTATTGGAATTGACACTCTAAATAATCTAAGTTTGGACAGTGCTGTATTAGTCACAGCACCGATCCTGTAGAATTAAGGGAGTGGCTCCTGCTGTATAATGTACAGCACCAGTCACTGTAGTTCATACAAAAATGGGGAGCAGCACCGAGTAGAAAGTGCATACTCGGGGCAACTCAAACAATGCTTAAGAAATGCACCAGTATCTGAGTTACATATCAAATCTAGGCAAGTGTTTTGGTCAGGGAAAATGTGTGCTCTCATCAGACTATGCAGCTTTAAATGAAAACCTAAACCCTGACTGCTGTTGTGTTCTCCTTCGTGAATCACAGACTACTTCATACAATACAAGTATTGGTAGTGTAGTAGGCTGCACTGACCTCTCAGGCAAGTAACCACATAGACAGGTAGGCATGAGTAGTATGTTGATATCAGGGAGCCCAGGTGGTGTAATGGTTAGCACACTGGCCCGGAATGCAAAGAGATGTCTGTTCGAGTCCTTCTCTATGCGCAATATTTCCCCATTTTCATCACCCCCACGACACTGGTTGCCATGACCATGATCCTGTACAAGCCACGTGCTGTATGGTTGTTGAACCTACCCTGTGTATGTATGTGTTAGTGCATTGTCTGTATGTATGTAATTGTAAGCATTAAATGACCATTTAAAAGACTTACAATTCCAGGGGGATGAGCGTAGTAGGCTGCACTTACCTCTCAGGCAAGTAAACACATAGACAGATAGGCATGGGTAGTGAATTGGTATCAGGGAGCCTAGGTGGTGTAATGGTTAGCACACTGGCCCACAATGCAAAGAGATGTGGGCTCGAATCCCGCTCTAGGCGCAATATTTCCCATTTTCATCACTCCCATGACAGTAGTGTAATGTGCTTATCACGCATAGCATCCTGGTCACAGCACCATCTCATGGGAGGTTTTCACTTGTTTGTTTGCTGTTGTTTTATATACTAGCAACATCTAAGGTCATATCAGGATTGGTACCGACTTGTGATAGTGCGCACTCATGGCAACTTTATAGTGCTGCCCCACTGAGAGACCAGACCACTGGCACCATGACCTGATATCCCAGACAGTCACATTATCCTGATAATGCACTAACCAGTCCTTCTCCTATCCTATTAATACCGAGCGCCAGGCTAGGTAGCGGCAAGGATCAATTTTATAAGCCATTATTTTGACTCAGCTGGGATTCGAACTCCCACACATGCAGTCTTCTACCGATTCGGCCAACACATCATGTGGGAGGTTTTCCGAACGCATGCAACACCATGTCAACAACGGAACTGAACCTGCATGTAAGAATATACGGATTTTCGGTTCGGAATTATATATTGGCAGAGAGCATTACTATTCTCGGACGACAGAGTGGGGACCAAGGTTATGTAACAGAGAAGCAATGGGTGCCCCACTCGCTGTGTGACATATGAGACCATGTGGAAAATATGACAACACATGGTGCCCGAGATTATGACGATATGTTCCTATGTAGGAGACAGTTAATGTTTGGTGAAATGTTCCCTCTATGCACCAGTAAGAGTGCAAGTGGAGGGGAAGGACATTTTTAATGTATATTTATTGTAACTGTCTGCAACTACCTGTTACCACAGGGCCGATGGACAAGCACACCCAGCCATCCTGCATACATTATAGACATCACCTGCAGCTGGGGTTGAGTGACAGCTGCCCCTAGTAGGGCGTCGCCCCCCCCCCCCATGCTGTAGAGGGTGTCTGATTGGCTGGCTGTGGGAGCCCCAGTCACCTGCACCCCTTGCACCACCTGACACACAGACCTCACTCTGATATATATGATGCTACTGGCACTTCTGGAGACAGACTCTTGAAGTGAACACACTCTTCTCTTGTCCAGGGACCCAGACACTCTGTCTGAGGCTCCACTTTCTATACACAAACTAGCAGCAGCTATTCCAAAGGCACTGAGCTGTGTGCAACAACCATGGGACTCCGGTTCAATGGGCTGTAGGAACTGTAAGTAGTGAGGGTGATAGGTCGCTAGTAGGTGAACAGGAGTTGATGCCAATAAAGCACAACTTCTTCACTGTCAATCTTGCGCGACTTGTCTTCCCTTTCTTTCTTATGGGTTTGTTGGAGAGGGGCATCAGGTGTGAACTGACAGACAGTTGTCAGAACGCACCTGGGGAGAGTAAGTGGTATTACATGCAGCTCTGCCATGCTGAGTCGAGAGTGCTAACCACTGGTCTACATAGGCCGGCTCTCTGTACTGCCCTACCTAGAGCCGTGTTCACACGGGGAATGTAAATCGATTCGTAGAAAGCGACTTGCCTAGTTCGATGCACATTTCGCGTGTGAACGGGCGTCTGAGTCGAATTAGGGCTGAATCGATTCCTGTGATGCGGATAATGTAAACCACCTCTCAAGGTAGTTTACGTGAGGCGATTTCTGTGAATCGATTTATTTTGCCTGTGTGAACGCAACCGACTTACTTGAGGCGGATTAAGGACCTCACACTATATAATATAATTTGGTCTACAAACCGCTAACTGTGCACAGATATTTTTTTCATCATTTATTTTTAGGGTTTCACTGCCCAGCAGAAGTTTTGACCGTTCCAAACCAATACGATTCAGTCCATACATATCTAGGTCGAACCCACACTCTCTAGTGCCAACGTCGACGAACCCAAACTGGCGCTGGTTAGTCCATACTTGCTCATGCGCAGATATCCACTTCCGCCTTAAACCGACTCAAAGCACTGCCCGTGTGAACGCGAAACACTTTCAAACTAAATCGAATCATATGATTCGCCTTGTCTGATTCGCTTTACATTTTGCCCGTGTGAACACGGCTTATGTCTGCCTGTAAATGCGCCTGCAATTTAGCATAGCAGAGTAGCATTTCACGGTGAACAGGCTCTTCCTCAGGGATGAAAGTGGTCCCCGCAAAAAAACGCAGAAATCGGGCAGGTTCCGACAGAAGTAACCATGGTTATTATACCAACTGCGAATTTCCGCGGAAATGCGGAATTTCCCCCTATCAGCTCATAGGATTTACATCATCAGGGAATCGCGGAACATTCCCGGAAGTCAGGTCTCATCCCTTCCTCTCATAGTACTATCCTAGCACCATTACATTGATCAGACAGTACAGACTATCCTTGGAGAACACTCCACGGTCCTTGTTGTGGCTGTGTTATCACCCATGGTCAAGGTTTTTGTTTGGGTTTTCTGTTCTAGCAACATCTAAGGTCATATAAGAATGGGATTCAAACTAACCAATTCCGGTCATATATATGATCATTTGTGAAGCTACTCGGTGAATATGAAAAATAAATCGCGGAAATCCGCGAAATGGCGGAAATCTTTCATTCCTACATTATGGAGTCCTGCTACCTGGTGTTGTCAATATGGCTTTTCTACTTAGAGTTGTCTTACTTTAATTACAAGTCTTTGATACGATCGAGTAAATTTATACACTTAGTAAGGGACAGAATAAACTTGCTCTACACAGGTTGTCAAGCACAAACAAGAAAGTCCCAGAATCCAATTATGCAATGTAGTATCATGAGCACACCAATAACAGAATGCTGTATATATGCAGTAGACAACACTGACCTTTCAGGGAAGGAGTCACATAGACAGGTAAGCGTGGATATGGTGATTGCATCAGGGAACCTAGGTAGTGTAATGATTAGCACGCTAGCCTCAGAATGGCAAGAAGTGTGTGTTCTGAACCTGCTTTAGGCGCAATATATATATATATTCATAAACAATACCGCACTCATAGAGGTGGAAAATGAAATCACCAAAATCCAGCAAATGGAAACGGAAATAGCTTGTCGAACTTTGCTACGCAGCAAACAGGATTGATGACAGTGATTGGTTAATAATAGCCTATAGGCTTGACGCCGCTCCGCCGCAGAGTAGCGCATGCCGAGTCAAGGAACAACTACCCTGGTCCCTCCCTACAGATCTTCCATATATGGTCTGATGACGTCATCGGGACCAGTGTATGTGTTCCTCTGTGCTACTCTGTGGCAAGGCATTAAGCCCATAGACCCAATTTATGGTATTCGGGGGTCAGCAATTGGTTAATAATATACTCGTGTTGAAACGCATAATAATAAATAAATAATTCTCCAAGCGTTTATATGTATAAGTCAATAAACTAGTTTGTAATTCCGAACTTCCATGTTTATGCCAAATTGTTCATTACTAATTTAGAATAAAATTGAAGTTTTGCACTGCGCGGATCGCCAAATTCAATGGCAGTGGGCATTTGTTGTTTTCAAGCGGGGATCGCTCCTAAGCATTGCTTATTCATGTTAATAACAATAATAATAATGGAATTCCCTTTTGTGCTTTCATACTCGCATAATACTTATAGTTATACATCATGTATATATAAATATACATATATATATATTTACATATATATAATCCATTACACAACCAACACAATACAAATATGGTTCTCAAATATGCGGCTGGATAAGACCAACCCTTTATTTAAAACAAAATTCAATGGCACCAGGCATCTCACTGCTGTGTGAGGCCGGCTTATAAACGCAGACAGCACCCACTATCCCTACGTGCATGCACACACAAGTGCTAACCATACAGCTCAAGCTACTTGTTCTAGAACTTTCCACAGGCCTTCATACAGATAACCTACTCCAGTTCCATTACTATACTATTTCTATAAAACTCCATTTTATATCTGTATATTTATACAGTAAAACCTCTCTATACCGACCCCTCCACAGATCGACCACTCCCCTTTATCGATCGCTTTATTTGGCTCCCAACAATACCATTGTAAGGATAATCTAACTCTCTAAACTAACCACCTCCGTAAATGGACCAGGTAAAGTCGGTCCCATGGTCGGTCGATTTAGAGAGATTTTACTGTATATACATATGGTGAGTGAGGGTTATATCCGTGATTAATGATCGTTATTCTGCGGTACCACTAACAAAGCTGACGTGTACACTTCTCACTAAGTGCTTAATGAAGTACTTAATTGGCCACCAGAGGCCGCCCGTGTTGGGTAGAGAGGTGAGGGAGGGGCGGGGCCGGGGCTGCATTCAAGGTACGCCTCGGAGGCGCCTCAGAGAAATTCCCGATGTCGCGCTAGTCTGAACGGCATGAGCAGTCGGTTCCCTCGAAAATGGCGGCCCCCATAGGGGGCCGCCATTTGCAATTGAAAAGAACAGCTCTGATTGCCTTAAACGACTGAATCTGGTGATCATTTTGGAGGCACTTTTTGCCTCCTATCTGAAAAGCAGGACGTCTCTGAGGCAACTCCGAGGCGCACCCTGAACGCATATAGGCCAAAAAGACTGTCTCGGAGCCGTCTCAGAGTCGGACCCTGAATGCGGCCCAGGTGTGAGCATCAAGTAATAGGAGGCTCACCTGTGGTGGTATTGGGCGTGTATGTACATGCAACCACAGTGGTAACCTGAGAACTGGCGACCTGCACACAGGTGTCATGTAACTCTACTCGCTCTGGCCTTGGTGGCATTTTGTTCTCTTTTTTACCTGTTATTGGGGGGGGGGGGGGGGGGTTGTACCATTAGTTGAATAAGCAGGGGAAGACATACAAACAGACCAGAATACAAATACAGTAAAACCTCTCTATATTGACCCCTCCACAGATCGAAGATCGACCACTCCCCTATATCGATCGCTTTATTTGGGTCCCAAAAATACCATTGTAAGGATATTCTAACTCTCTGAACCAACCACCTCCCTAAATGGACCACTTAAAGTCTGTCCCATAGTCGGTCGATTTAGAGAGGTTTTACTGTAATAAGAACGACATGCAGACCACGATACAAACCATAAGAACTACATGCACCAAATTACAAGATACGAATAAGACAGACAGGGTAACTTACAAACCATAGGTAAGACAAGTGTCATTTTATAACCACAAGTAAAGTAGACCACGATACAAACCATAGGAACTATATGCACCAAATTACAAGATACGAATAAGACAGACAGGGTAACTTACAAACCATAGGTAAGACAAGTGTCATTTTATAACCACAAGTAAAGTAGACCACGATACAAACCATAGGAACTATATGCACCAAATTACAAGATACGAATAAGACAGACAGGGTAGCTTACAAACCATAGGTAAGACAAGTGTCATTTTATAACCACAAGTAAAGTAGACCACGATACAAACCATAGGAACTATATGCACCAAATTACAAGATACGAATAAGACAGACAGGGTAACTTACAAACCATAGGTAAGACATGTGTCATTTTATAACCACAAGTAAAGTAGACCACGATACAAACCATAGGAACTATATGCACCAAATTACAAGATACGAATAAGACAGACAGGGTAGCTTACAAACCATAGGTAAGACAAGTGTCATTATAACCACAAGTAAAGTAACCACGATACAAACCATAGAACTATATGCACCAAATTACAAGATACAATAAGACAGACAGGGTAACTTACAAACCATATAAGACAATGTCATTTATAACCAAAAAGTAGACCACGATACAAACCATAGGAACAAGCACCAAAACAAGTACAAAAACAGACAGGGAACTTACAAACCATAGGTAAGACATGTGTCATTTTATAACCACAAGTAAAGTAGATCACGATACAAACCATAGGAACTATATGCACCAAATTACAAGATACGAATAAGACAGACAGGGTAACTTACAAACCATAGGTAAGACAAGTGTCATTTTATAACCACAAGTAAAGTAGACCACGATACAAACCATAGGAACTATATGCACCAAATTACAAGATACGAATAAGACAGACAGGGTAGCTTACAAACCATAGGTAAGACAAGTGTCATTTTATAACCACAAGTAAAGTAGACCACGATACAAACCATAGGAACTATATGCACCAAATTACAAGATACAAATAAGACAGACAGGGTAACTTACAAACCATAGGTAAGACATGTGTCATTTTATAACCACAAGTAAAGTAGATCACGATACAAACCATAGGAACTATATGCACCAAATTACAAGATACGAATAAGACAGACAGGGTAACTTACAAACCATAGGTAAGACAAGTGTCATTTTATAACCACAATAAAGATACCCAATTATACAAACCATAGGAACTATATGCACCAAATTACAAGATACGAATAAGACAGACAGGGTAACTTACAAACCATAGGTAAGACAAGTGTCATTTTATAACCACAAGTAAATTAGACCACGATACAAACCATAGGAACTATATGCACCAAATTATAAGATACGAATAAGACAGACAGGGTAACTTACAAACCATAGGTAAGACATGTGTCATTTTATAACCACAAGTAAAGTAGATCACGATACAAACCATAGGAACTATACGCACCAAATTACAAGATACGACTAAGATAGACAGGGTAACTTACAAACCATAGGTAAGACACATGTCATTTTATAACCACAAGTAAAGTAGACCACAATACAAACCATAGGAACTATATGCACCAAATGACAAGTCACGAATAAGATAGACAGGGTAACTTACAAACCATAGGTAAGCCAAGTGTCATTTTAGAACCACAAGTAAAGTAGTCCTTGGTATCCGGACCGTACTTCGTCCACACCTCTCTCTATCTCCTCTCCGCTGGCCTTGCTCCTCCTTGATATTGTCTGAAAAGAGTTCCAGGAGGGGGAGCCCACCAGCATTTCACTTTCTACTCTTACTTTGTCCGTGTCTTTGGCTCGGCGGCTGGTCGCCATAGAGCAAATAAACACGGTCCTTTGACTCAACTCTCCTCATTTCTCTTTCCTATACTCTACCCTATTTTTTCTTTCTCCCAAGCATACTTCTCCCCCTGACCAAGGGAGTTGTTTGCTTGGGTGGGGGCCCTTTACCTTTACATTTCTCTCGCTTTGTTCTCGTTGCTGGAACTGCTGGACCCATTTTTACCTGCCCTTCCTCAGAAACCCTTGGCACTGTCTGCTGGATACAAGTGCTGTGCTACCACCGGACCGGTGTGATTTTGGACCGCCCCAATGACTCATTGTTTAATCATTGTAAAGACATCCCCCAGCTTCCACCAGAAGATTATTCTTCAACCAAAGATTGGGCTGATTTATCAGAGCCTCTCTATAATGTTGCAGTTCTGCAACCAGTAACCGTTGTAAGGTTACAAACACCCCAGGAGTCAAGTCAAGTCAAAGTAGTGCAAACTCTACTCTCACTTAAACCCAGTCCTTGCCCTATCCTAATAATACTGAGCACCTGGCTAGGAAGCGACAAAAAAGTGTCAATTTTTAAGTCATTGGTATGCACTGGACTTTGAACCATTTTTGATATACATATATATACCTAAAAAAACACAGAAACTGGCTTAGTACAATAAAGATTGATTTTTTTTTAACAATTCTGAATGTAATGGCTTCTCACAGATTTGATTAGTTAGCCTAAATTTAACCATATAGAGTTCGTCACGAGCCATCATTACCTTTGAGAGGTAGGTCTAGAAACGTGATTTTATGTAGAGGTAATGACAGCAATTATTTATCCAAGTATACAATTTCAAAACAATTATTGGGTTATAAATGAGATGAAATTGTTTCCAAAACATCTGATTGTAAATATCTTCGTTGCTCATGTGCATGGTTTGTTTATTACATTACAGACGGATTTGTGACAATGCGCACTCGTGGCGGTTTTATAGTGCTGCCACACTGGGACACCATGCTGATTTCAAACTCAGTCGCATTACCCTGACACTGAGCTAACCAGTCCTTGTCCTATCCTGGTAATGCCGAGACCCTACACCTAAAAGCAGTGACACAAATTGAGTGTAGAGAACATTACTGCCACACACCCATAACCAACCTGGGCCTGAACACAGGTCAGAAAACTTAAAGTTCTGTCAATTAAAAAAAAACACCAACAAACCCACTAAATACATCCAAATAAAATATGTGCCTGTTGTTGTGAATTATTTAATCACCCTGTCCAGAATTATCACCTTCCAGAAATAACAGGTTTGTGGCAGGCCTCTGACATTAATAAGTGTCATTCCAGAAATAAAAGACCCTAGTTCCCACTCCCACCAAGCTCCCCCACACAACACTGTTCCATCCCACCCTGTCCCCCTCCCACGTTGTCCCCCCACCCACCCTGGCTCACCCCCTCCCACCCTGCCCCCATCCCACTATGCCCCCATCCCCCTCCCACCATGTCTCCCTCCCACCCCGTCTCCCTCCCACCCGTCTCCCACTCATTGTCCCCCACCCACCCATCTCCCTCCCACTCTGTCACCCGCCCACCCTGTCTCCCACCCACTCTGTCTCCCACCCACTCTGTCTCCCACCCACTCTGTCCACCCACTCGGCCTCCCACCCACTCGGCCTCCCACCCACTCTGTCCCCCACCCACCCCACCCCCTCCCACCACCTCCAACCCCTGTCCCCCTCCCACTATGTCCCCCACACACCCTGTCTCCCTCCCGCCCTGTCTCCCACCCACCCTACCCCCTCCGACTCTGTCCCCCTCACAAACTGTCTCCCTGCCCACCCATCTCCCTCTCACCCTGCTTCCTCCACTGTCCCCCAACCAACCCTCTGCCCCACCTCCCACCATGTATTTCTCCCTCCCTGCCCCTCTCCTCCGCCTCACTCACAATGCACCGCAATTCTGTCTCCGTCCATCATGTTCCCCTCCCCCCTACCCTCCTCCCAAGCCCTGCCCCTCCCCCTCTCCCGCCCTACCCCCCACTCACCCTCCCAACCCCCTCCTCTCTCCCACCCTCCCCAACCCCCTCCCCTCCCGCCCTACCCCCCACTCCCACTCTACCCCTCTACCACCATCCCAATCCTCTCCCCTATCCCGCCCTACCCCCACTCCCACCCTACCCCTCTCCCACCATTCCCTGCCCCCTTTCCCACCCTTCCCCCTCTCCCATACTTCCCCCTCTCCCACCCTCCCATACCCCATCCCCTTTCCCACCCTACCCCAAGAACACAAGAAATGTCAATAAAAATCTTCAAGGACATTGTGCTCCCCTATTTTGACTATGGAGATGTAAACTACATGGGTGCGAAAAAAAGAACTTCTAAAAAAAACTGCAAACCTACAGAACAGACCCCTGAAAATCTGCCTCAGAGTAGACAAGCTGCACCCCACCTATGATATACACAAAAGAACCAAAGTAAAATTGCTAGAAAATAGGAGAATAATTCATCTGAAAACATTAGCATACAGCTATAGTCAAGACAATAAACTCCTAACAAAACCACAAAGGGCTACTAGAGCTAATAATGTCCCACGACTAAAGCAGACCAGAAGCCAAATAAAAGCTCATGAGAGAAGCACGCTGGAAATGGCTGCCAAGGTGTGGAATGCCCAAACAGTAAAGGAACGACACATTCCTGACCTAGAAACATACAAAAAGTATCTGTGCAAAATAAGGCTAGGAAACCCCCACTAAGCTGCACTGCAAAGGGGCATGTGATATGTCACGGCCCACCAGCGGGATGCCCAATGGAAGGTAACCATGCCAAAAGTAGCCAGATAGCACACCACACAGCTATGTACAAGCCTATGATATGTAAATAGGAGTAGTCTAGTAGTAAGAGTAGACAAAATATAACACATATATGCCAAGAAAATCCAAATAACATAGACTACTAACCAGACCAACCAACTATCTATCTGCTACTGAAATGAGGGCAATCAAATACCTTATCAGCAGCTACTGTGTTATAGGATAACACCAACACTACAGCTGGCCAGCATTGAAAACAAGCCTGAATACCCAGCGTTATATGCTATGGACAGTATAAATACCACCTCAATGAAAAAAAAAATGAAAAAAGCCCATCTCACACCCCCTCTCACACCCTGCCCCCTCTCACACCCTGCCCCCTCTCACACCCTGCCCCCTCTCACACCCTGCCCCCTCTTACACCCTGCCCCTTCCCACCTTACACCTTCCCATCCTGTCCCCCTGCCGCTTCCAACTATCCCACCTCTCCTACTGTCCCCCTCTCACCATGCACCCTCAATATGCCCGCTTCCACCTCCCCCCTCCTCCCCCAACTCTACTCCTCCCATCCTGTCTCCTCCCCCACCCCACTCCATTCAGGTTAGTTATAAAATCAAATTAAGACAAGACCCTATACAGCGGAATCAAGCCGTGTTACATATAATTTCTGCTGATCAGGCTGTAGTATTCTTAAACAGTAATTAATGCACTTGATCAGGCTCGGCTGGTCATTAGAGAAGATTCAACTAGTCCTTGTTCCGTCCTGATATGACCTTAGATGTTATTAGGACGTAAAACCCCAACAAACAAACACAGTATCACGCTATATCACGATGGCTTATATCGGAGAATAGGCACGCGCTTAGATAATCAAACTGGCTGAACGCTACTGTTGAATAATAATAATAGATCACTAAAAATCTTATTAATCAGTATATTTAACTACGGTTGATCCAGTATATCTAAGACGTTTTGGGCCACAAAACCCCATATCAGGCAATATGTGCTGATTAATCAACATATTTTATTACTGTTGGTCCATTAAATCTGGGAGCTCTTTCTGTAAACTACATACAGTATAACCCCGTTAAACCAAACTTGAAGGGACCCTAGGAATTTGTTTGGCTTAACCGATCATTGGTTTAACCGAGCTTTGGCTTTGACTTTGACTTTGAGTAAGCGTGTATTGCACATGTAATGTACAATGTATATGGACACTTTGATTATTGTTTTTTTATGTATGTACAGTATGACCCCGTTAAACCAAGCTCGGTTAAACCAAACGATCGGTTAATCCACACTTTTTTCGGCGGCCTGGCAAAATACTACCATTTATCATATAAAAAAGTATGTGGAGTCTCAGAAGAACTTATAACCACATGAAAGTTTGGTTTAACTTTAACCATACCAGAGTGGCCTGGGTTCCGACATTTTTGTTTGGATTAACCGATAATTTGGATTAACTGACTTTGGCTTAACCAACTTTTTTTATATGATAAATGGTAGTATTTTGCTGGGTCGCCGAAAAAAGTTTGGATTAACCGATCGTTTGGTTTAACCGAGCTTGGTTTAACGGGGTTATACTCTATCAGGAAATAAATACTTATTACTTTATTAGTCAGTATATTTAATCCCGGTTAGTCCAGTATATATCTAAGAGGTATTGGGCCATAACACTCCATATCAGACAATATATGCTTATTGATCGGCATATGTAATCACTGTTGGTTCACTAAATCTGAGAACGCTCAGCCTGTAAACTCCAAATCAGGAAATAAATGATTGTTAATCAGTATCTTTAATCAAGTGTAGTCCAGTATATCTAAGGGGAATCGGGCTATGAAACCCCATATCAGGCAATCGATGCTTATTAATCAGCATATTTAATCACTTTTCGTCCATTAAATCTGATAAATTTGCACAGATTATTAGTCGCGCTGAATAATAGATAGCCCCATAGAACTTTGTGGGTACGCCTCTAGAGATTCAATAAAGATGCCGTAAGTTGCTGACCTCATAGACTTGTACACACGGTCATTTATTACATTACCTGTGAGTCTTGGCCCATTGGGAGAGCAGGCTGCCAGCACCATGACCTGATAACCCACTAAGTCATATTATCCTGACACCGAGCCAACCACTCCTTGCCCTATTCTAATAATGCCGAGCGCCTGGCTAGGAAGCGACAAATATAAATTGTTATGTCATTGGTTTGACTCGACTACGATCCCACGATCTACGAAAACTGGAGACGGACGCTCAACTCATTCGGCCATCCCATCTGGTCTGGTCACAAGGATCCGAATCTGTATACACAAAATACATGAAGGCATGGAGGCGGAGTGCATGCAGTCTCCCTGCTCCAATAGCCCGTGGGAAACTGGTCAGAAATGAGCGCATGGGAAATAAGTCTGGCGGTCGATTTGTGCATAATGAATGGTTGTGCATAGATCTGCGGGTGTCGGGTGGAGGGACGCCGGCGGAATGGCACTGTCCGAGTTCCGGCAGAAGCCATTAGTTAAGGGGATGTCACACTACGACGTATGGCCTTAGCATATGCCGACGTATGCGATTTTCGACCAACACGTTGGCATATGGCATCATACGTTACGTATACGTTGGGCATACGTCGAGTATGCTCGGGATACAGCGTCATAGGTCGGCATAGGTCGAGCCACTAAAAAATTGTTGTGCATGTTCAAAATTTTCAATGTATGTCGCCGTATGGCTCATACGTTTCTCATATGCTTGATGTATGCTTGGCGTATGCTCAGCAGACATTATGCACATGTTAGGGGTAGGTCGGGATAGGTTGGAACACGTTAGCCGTACGTTCAGCCTGTTTGGAACGTGGATTCCTCGTACAGCCAACGGATGCATAACGTACTCCAAATGTACTTCAAACTTATGCCTGCCGAATCTCCAGCGTACTTAATGTATGCGCCATACTTCTAGCGATGGAGTAACGTACGTAACATCGGTCAGCGTACCATCAGCATATGCAAACGTTTTGCAAACGTTTTGTGAGGCACATGAATGCTCTCAATAGGTCAGAGATACGTTCTGCATACGTTACATACGTTGTGTGTATGTTGTGTTTACGGCCATTTTTATCCCTCGCAGCGCGAAAAGTTAGGTGTATGCCAACCTATTTTGATTTGAAATTTATTTCAACACGTTACGCACACCCCGGCGCCATACTTTGTAGTGTGACAGGGCCTTTAGTACCTAATGGAGCGATTGGCACCCAGAGTAACACCACAAATACAGCGCGCGTCTCAACAAATAGCGTGACCTGGTCATACAGCATATGTTACTCACCACATAGGGTGGCCTGGTAAAGTGTACAGCATTTATTTATTGTTTGTTGTTATTTTACGTCCTAGCGACATCTAATGTCACATCAGGACGGGTACCGACTTGTGACAGTGTGCACTCATGGTGACTTCATAGTGCTGCCCCACTGGGAGACCAGGCCACCAGCACCATGACCTGATATCCCACTCAGTCATATTATCCCGACACTGAGCCAACCAGTGCTTGCCCTATCCTAATAATGACGAGCGCCTGGCTAGGAAGCGACAAGTATCAATTTGTGGGTCATTGGTTGGACTCGACCAGGGTTCGAACCCACGATCCCATGGGTTCGGATCCCCCGATCTCCCAAAACAGGAGACGGATGCTCAACTCATTCAGCCACCCCATCTGGTCCCGCTAGGTTTAAGAGTGATGGGAGGTGTGTATTCTAGTATTAGGTGTGATTACATTTACATGCGAGGGTGTGATAAGCTGCCATTAGGGTGAGACATGAGTAACGGGGGTTCGGGGGGTGGGGGCTTACAGTTACCCAGAGTGCCACTGTCTAACGGACACCACTTCACAGTGGTACTCACGCAATACCACAAACAACCCTTCCAGCACGCGATCACATCAAGCCAGCTTCTCAATCTCACACTGGTGGTGGCATGAAGCAGTTATTGCCCGATATTGTGTAGGTGCCATGAGGGCTTTTAGAATGCACATTGACCGAGGCGTAGGCAAAGTTAGATAAAAGATTCACCTCGTACTTCCAGTACAGGGGTGAAAACCAGCCTTATATAAAAACGGTCGAAAAATCGGGCTAATGAAATGAGTCTTTATGAGAGCCTAATTTTACAATCTAAGAAGCAACATTTATTCTTTGTATATGTCTTCATGTTTACCCACTACTTTTGAGTTGGAAAATATAATAAAACATATACTTTAATGCAATTTAAAAGTGAAATCTTGTCTTTTTGCATTCTCTCCCATTTCACCAACTCTGTTCTGATATAAATAACCATTTGACACTGGTGCCAGGCATTCTACTTCTTGTTCCATACTAATGCTATTTTTGCCCGTATTTATATAAGGATGGTCTTCACCCGTGTACTACAAGTGCCGGTGAATCTTTTATCTGAGGCAAAGTCAGCACCGGTCAGTGTGTATTTGCTTCTTTGTTTGTTTTTGGAGGTCTAGTTGTGACAGTGCACACTCTTGGCGACTTTATAGTGCTCCCCCACTGGGAGGTCTAAGGTCATATTAGGACGGTTACCGACTTGTGACAGTGTGCACTCATGGCAACTTTATTGTGCTGTCCCGCTGGGAAATCAGGCCGCCGGCACCATGACCCGATATCCCACTCAGTCACATTATCCTGACACTGTGAGCTAAGCAGTGGTTCCCCTATCCTATTAATGCTGAGCGCCAGGCTAGGAAGCGACAAGTATCAATTTGATAAATCATTGGTTTGACTCAGCTGGGTTTAGAACTCCTGAGGCTGCAGACGTGGCTGCCAAAGAAGCTCTCGACAAATGCATTACACCTCTTCCCATTCCTCACATGGACCTCAAAAGGCACATCAGTGCACTCATAAGGAAAAAGTGGCAATTACAATGGGATGAAGTTGTCATGAACAAGCTTCATGCAATTCAGCCCACCCTTGGCAAATTTTCAGGTGCTTGTCATAGAAATAGACGCGAAGAGACCGTTGTTGCACGTATGCGAATTGGACATAGCTATTTGACTCATAGTTACCTTTTTAAAGCAGAAGACCAGCCAGAATGCATACCATGTGGAGTGCCTCTGACTGTGAAACATATTTTGATTGAATGCATTGACTTTGCAAATGTTCGAGCACAGTATTTTAATGTAGCAAGTATGAAATGTTTATTTGACACTGTTAGTACTGCCTTAGTTTTATCGTTTTTAAAGCACATTGGACTGTTTAACCGGTTTTAAGACATTTTGATGGCATTGTATAGCCCTTAGTGTGCTGATATGCCGTTAAGCATTTATTCATTCATTCATTCTACCGATTCGGCCACCACGTCTGGTGTTGCTGTATAGAAAGGACTACCTAGTGTATTTATCTCAAAATATGGCAGAAACTTGAAAGCATTGCACTATGATACTTTAACGCATGCCAGGTATTGTTTGATAGGGTGCCTCTAGAATGCGCATGCGCTTTGACCAGTTGAATATGGCCGGTCTGACTGTGTGTGGCGCCATGAAGGAGGCGTGACACAAGCCATACATGTGATAGCGAAATGGCGATGGCTAGTTAGTTGTTCTGCTGAGGTAAGCATACAGCATGTACTAGGCTTTTTGCTTGTCGCCATTCAAATTGGGAGTCGATATGGCTAAATGTGCATTAAATGTAGGAGGCGTGACACAAGCCATACACATGATAGCGAAATGGCGATGGCTGGTTAGTTGTTCTGCTGAGGTAAGCATACAGCATAAAGCATGTAGTAGGCTTTACGCTTGTAGCCATTCAAATTGGGAGCCGGTATAACTAAATGTGCATTAAATGTAGGAGGCGTAAAACAAGCCATACAAGTGGTAGCGAAATGGCGATGGCTGGTTAGTTGTTCTGCTGAGGTAAGCATACAGCATGTAGTAGGCTTCTCGCTTGTAGCCATTCAAATTGGGAGTCGGTATGGCTAAATGTGCGTTAAATGTAGGAGGCATGACACAAGCTATACACGTGATAGCGAAATGGCGATGGCTGGTTAGTTGTTCTGCTGAGGTAAGCATAAAGCATGTAGTAGGCTTTTCGATTGTAGCCATTCAAATTGGGAGTCGGTATGGCTAAATGTGCGTTAAATGTAGGAGGCATGACACAAGCTATACACGTGATAGCGAAATGGCGATGGCTGGTTAGTTGTTCTGCTGAGGTAAGCATACAGCATGTAGTAGGCTTTTCGCTTGTAGCCATTCAAATTGGGAGTCGGTATGGCTAAATGTGCGTTAAATGTAGGAGGCATGACACAAGCTATACACGTGATAGCGAAATGGCGATGGCTGGTTAGTTGTTCTGCTGAGGTAAGCATAAAGCATGTAGTAGGCTTTTCGCTTGTAGCCATTCAAATTGGGAGTCGATATGGCTAAATGTGCGTTAAATGTAGGAGGCGTGACATAAGCCATACACGTGATAGCGAAATGGTGATGGCTGGTTAGTTGTTTTGCTGAGGTAAGCATACAGCATGTACTAAGCTTTTCGCTTGTAGCCATTCAAATTGGGAGTCGGTATGGCTAAATGTACGTTAAATGCATGTACAGTATGATATATGCGCGGCGATATGTAACTATAGCATGTAGTTGCTATAGAGACTGCTTTTTGCAATTATAAATTGTATAATTATATATACCCAGGTGTAGAGACTGCTTATTGCATTCATATATACCCAGGTGGAGACTGCTTATTGCATTTATATATACCCAGATGTAGAGACATCTTATTGCATCTATATATACCCAGATGTAGAGGTTTGAATTAGATCTTATACAAATTGAGCAATACATTTATAATAACCCAGCTACACAACTGAAAGTAATAAAACAAGGGGAACCACGAGACTATTACTGTCTAGCGATGAAAACAAGTCATTAGACTTAACCGTTATGGGCAGCATAAATATACCATCACCAACAGAAAAAATATACTCACTGACGCTGTCGACTAGAGCAAGGAAGTCCCACAGCTTAATGTTGTCGTCATATCCACACGTGGCGAGCAGATAGTGCACCTTGGGCGCGTCTGTTGACATTTTGTCACCTGCCGATGAAAAGACAATTTAATTAATTAATTGATTGATTGATTGGTGGTTTTATTTCCCCTGCTTAAAAAAATACGTATGCGGGTAATGTAGTACCTATCTGCTAAAATACCTCAGGGAGTTTGACGCCCCTGCCTTGCAAAGTTATAAACCACTGCCTTGTGGTATCGGTTCCTGATAGAACCAAAGGCTAAGGGAGCAAACCCTAACAGAAAACCATGCTTCCATGGCAGCATTAAGGGCGGTTATGAAGGGAACTCCCCAACATCTCCCAGCCAGCTACTGCAGGGACAAATAGTTAGCGCCTGTCTTGACATGTTCTTGCCGGTGTGAGACCGCTATTTGCTCCCCGAGAGAGTGCTGCTAGTAACTTGCAAAAGCCAGCAGCACTTCAACACTTTGCAAGCAGCTTTTATGAAATGCCCAACCACACGTAATAGCGGCGGTTCAGAAATAAAAGCAGTCTTTGTCGCATTGCGACCGACAGCATGATGATGATGATGAAAAAAATACGGAAACGACACAGGGATAAGAGTTGCCTCCAACAAGAAAAAGTAGAAATTTGACTTCTAGTAACTTTTTCAGTGGTAAGCATATTTCGGGCCCCAGAAAAATTAAAATCGGAAATCCACTGAAAACAGGAAAACAGCAAAGGTCATATTCAGTGCGAAAGGTTTTTATTCTGCCAGTTTGATTTCACGAAAAGAAGGGTTTATCACATTATATACTTACATTAAAAGTATGTGAAAATTCAAAATTCATTGTAACAATTTAATCAATTATCAAATGTAATCAATTGTAATCAATTTACAATTGTAAAGTTTGTGATAAATGAGAATAGAGGTGTACAGTATGGTTCAGCTTTGTATGCACATCTATTTGGCATCAAACAAACCTATCAAATTAAAACACGATAATTAAAGTTGCCTTGTTTGATGTTTTCAGTTTCTGTCATATTCATTTTAGAAAAATGAATTAGTTCGATCGATATTATCTACTTTACTTTAGTTTGAAGAAACTTCCACTTTAAAAGATTAACTTTAGTGATAACTGATAGTTGAAATGATAACAATCCATATTAATTTTGGTGTGCACACCGAAATGCTGACAATTGGCTTTTCAGCCATTTTCAAGTATAGGATAGACGCACCAAAATGCAATAAATGTTTAATTTACAACGCGAACAAGCAGCTATTTGACATGTACTTTATTCAAGTAGTGGTCAGGTATAATAGTAGTGTTTACAAGGTCAAAAGTTCAAAGGTCAAATGTTCGTCGATTCAGGCTCTCAACCCTATCACTTGTATTGTCTGTGTTCGTCTGTTTGTAGGGATGGGTGGGCGGCCGAGTAAAGCTGGTGGTGTTGATGGTCCGGCTGCTGGAGGCGTAGTGATGAAAGCAGGATATGGCAGGCCATCGACGATGGGGCGTGACATCACGAGTCTCGCGTGCGAGAGTTAGTTCACTGGAATTCCGGCAGGAGGTGTGGTAGTTAGGGGGATCGAACCCAGGTGGCGCCACCCCAGTAACTGCTTGTTCACGCGCAAAACACCCATGTTGATGAACCAACATGAACAATGAGTGAAATGGTATCTAAGTTGAATATGTAGTATCAAATCTAGGTACGTGTTTTCGATACAAATGGTGTATGCTTTTATCGAACTATACAGCTCTAAATAATTCAGCAACGGTAGCCAAAATGGAACTGGTTTTACCTGAAGACAGATGTTATATAATAACTGATGCTTTATCATGGTTGACACTTTTATCACAATCAAACAGATGACATACAAAATGTTTGCTTGTCACTACCTGTTATGGCACTCAGCATTTCCAGTGTAGTGGTCTGCACTGACCACTCAAGCAATGAGCCACATAGACAGGTAGGCGTGGGTAGTATGCTGATATCAGGGAGCCTAGGTGGTGTAATGGTTAGCACACTGGCGCGGAATGCAAAGAGATGTGGGTTCGAGTCCCGCTCTCAGCACAATATTTCCCATTTTCATCACGACACTGGTTCCATGACCGGGATCCTGTACAAGCTATACGCTGTATAGTTGTTGAACCTACCCTGTGTATGTATGTAAGTGTTATCTTATCACACAGTAGCTGCTGATAAGGTATTTGATTGCCTGCATTTCAGCAGCAGATAGATAGTTGGTTGGTCTGGTTAGTAGTCTATGTTAATTTGTTTGGATTTTCTTGGCATACTCTTAAGAGCACCGAGGGCGTCCAGAGGGTGAGAGACCGGGACGACGCCGGCCACCCCAAGTCCTCGAGAGGACCGACGCGAGCCGACGCCATTGAGCAGTAAACCGCCGCGAGGCGGACCACTGGCCCGGGTTAGAGTCCCGCTCTAGGCGCAATATTTCCCATTTTCATCAACCCCCACGACACTAGGATGGAGCCTGGGGCTTGCTTCTTGGCGCTCCGTGTTTACTTCTCATTGCCTCTTGTAAAAATATACGGATTTTCGGTTAAGAATTATATATTGGCAGAAGGCATTATTATTCTTAGGCGACAGAGTGGGGACAATGTTATGTAAACTAAAAGCAATAGTATCCCACTCCCATTGTACATGATAATGAGTGATGTGAAATATATGTTATATATGATGCCTGAGATTAGTGAAGAGATGTTCCTATATAAGGAAAGAGTACATGATTATTGACATGTTTCTCTATGCATCCATAAGGAGTGCAATTGGAGAAAAAGTCATATTAACAGAGATCTATTGTAACTGTTGCAACTACCTGTTCACCCATGACCATGGGGCAGGCCCACCACAGCCTCATTTGCATATGCACTCAGGGCGCCACCTGCAGCTGAGTTGAGTGACAGCCACCTCCACTGGGGGTTGGCTCCCACCCCAGCTGTGGGGGGCGCCTGATTGGCTGACTGTGGGACTGCCCAGTCACCTACACTACCTTGGCTCTCTGACCACACTAGCCTCATTTTGAGATTCATTAATTATTCAAGATTCTGCTTCAGACAAACTGAAGAGAGATGACTCTACTCCTGGCTCTTGAGTGATACACACCTACTCTTGAGCAGGAACCCCAGACACTCTGTCTGATGCTAGCAAAATTCATATATTCCAATTGAGTGTGTACACAGCCATAGGACACCTGTCCCATGTGCTGTAAGCGCTGGTTTCTATACAGGCTAAAGTAGTAATGAGATACTGTGTGGACAGAAGTTAAGGAGTGTGGATGATAGGTCACTGGTAGGTGGACAGGAGTTGATGCCAATAAAGCACAACTTCTCCACTGTTTATCTGTGTGACTTGTCTTCATTCTTCCTTAGTATTGGTTACTGAGTTGATAGTCGGTATTTGAATAACAGCATCACAGGTGATATGAAGGGGAAGAGTTTTTAATATTATCTGGTGTCCCAAACGCAGCTGAGCATTCAGAAATATTAGATGTTGCTTAGCTTGCCTGACGTTCTGCGCGTCTTCATTATGGCCTTTTTCATTACAAACCGTTTGTCTCTGTCGACGATCTGTGCATCTGTGCTTCTTGGCATCCGTGCATCTGTTTCCGTGCCTCTAGGCATCTGTGCATCCGTGTGCCATCTTTTCAGGCATCTATGCATGTGTGTCCCTTGTCAGTTTAGTGTCAGTGCTGCTTCTGTTGGTGCCCGGGGAGTTGCTGCCTGATGTGCCGCAGCTACTTCAAGTACTCGTTACATTGTCTCTGTTTGTGACCAGGATGTTGATGCCTGGTACACTGAACTTGCATTACATGTTGATTGGTGCCCAGGGTGCTGATGCCTGGTATGAATATGAAGCAATGGGCCTGAAAGCACCATTGCCTCCACATCTGATACCATGTAATATATGTTGATGTCCACACTATGAGTTCTAGTTTGCAACTGTCTTTATTTAGAACGTAGTCATGACGTTGTCCGGTATTATGCTGGGGGTTTTCATACAACTACATACATTACAGTTTTGTTTCTGTCATTTTCTCTGAGATAAATGTATTACTTTGATCGTTATAATCTACCTTACTTTAGTTTGAAGTAACTTTTATAATAAATGGCTAACCTTTGAGATATTTGAAGTGCAAACATCCCAAATTAATTTTGGCAAGCACACCAAAACTCTGACACCATAGGCTTCTGCAGTAACAAATTCTATTAAATTGCCTCAGCATCCCCAACTATGAGGCGACAAAAATGTATTAAGTACACCATTATCTAAGTTAGATATGTAGAATCAAATCTAGAGAATTGTTTTTGGTTTTGGAAATTTAATATTTTCATTGGACTATGCAGCTTTAAAGGTTCCCGGGTCAAGCCCTACAGAAAAATAACATGTAGTAATAGGGTATGCGGGTGAAAAAAAGTGTGCGCGTCGCTGGCTCGCCGATAAGTGTGGAGAAAGCAATGAGCTGGGGATAACTGGATGAAAGGTGTGAAAGCCTGCTGGCCAATCGGGTAGATGGATAGTGGACTCGTCCGTCCACCCAAAGTAAAGTCCAAAAGCAGTTGGCGGCGGTAGTGACGTGTCATTCCCACCAAATAAATTGCAATGATACCATTGTGACCAATTCTGTAAACCATCACAAGGGTTCTATCCAAGCGGGTGGCAGGGGGGCAGGGAGGGTGTTTGGAGAGGTTTACCCTCTCCTCTCCACCCCCCCCCCCAACCTCAGGTGTACAAGATGGGGATATCCAGCCCCTCTAAATCTAATTTAAATCTACAGTACTGATATAAACCCACACCACCCCCACCCTCAGCCCCACCCCCTCACCCTCAGCCCCAGGATGATTTTCCTACCAGTGTTTCTGTGGTTAAAGAATTATTAAGAACTAACATAGTGAAGCTATAAATTATGTAGTATAGATTTAGTAGCATAGATTAATTGCTAAGTAAATAAATAATTAGAGGAGTAATAAAGGAAAAGACTAGAAAATCAAATTTACTTTTATTTAGCTTTACATGGCTTCAGGTTGGTACAATAGTACTTAGTAGGTAAGGCATTGTTGTGTTGTTTTATATTATGTGATAATTATTCAATTTAAATGTGCAAAATTAAACCTGTAAGATCCTGGAATACCATGATGTGGCAATCAAGATAATAGAATTATGTCTAAAAAGAGAATTTAAAGATTAATTCTTTTTTAATTAATTTTTTAAAAGCTTTAAAAGTCACATTTTATAATTGCCTCTGAACTCTGGTTTGTCTATAATTAAAATCCCAAAAGTGGAAATTATATGGTAATAATGCAAGGCCCTACCTGCAGATCCATAGGTGGGTGAAAAGACACAGCAGGTGACACCCAAGTCGTGTGCATTCATCTCATACCACAATTGTTGGTCTGTGTGGCCACGCGCATCAAACACCTTCAGGTAGCCAAGTACATTCCCACACACGAGGAACCTGCCTGCGGGACAGAAGGCTGCGGCGGGCAAAGATGCCTCATGACCTTCAAATGACCTGCAACAAGTAAGAAACAGCCGTAAGTGGGCATACACTTACTCAAGCACACACACAAACACACACATATATATAGACACATTCCCACAGACTAGGAGCCTGCCTGTGAGGCAGAAGGCTGTGGTGGCCAAAGATGCCTCATGACCTTCAAATGACCTGCAAAAATGAGAAACAGCCATGAAGTGGGCATACTATTTATTACCCAAGCACACACACAAACATGGGTCGTTCTCGGAAGTTGTGTACCAATACTGTGACATCAGTACCATAAAATCAAAATGCTGTCAAAGTCCTATATTCAAGCTTCCTCAATGTGTATGTCCTTTTGTATCTAAATAATTGAAAATATACATATTCTGACATTTTTAAGTAGGTCAAATGATGCTCACACCCAATAAATAGCAATATAGCATGGAAACCAATCTGACTCCAAAATCAAATATTTTCCACACAAAGCTTGATATTTTTAGGACATAACACATGGCACTTGCTTTATAAACAGTAGTAATAATTTTTTGAAACCTCATTCCTATGGTTTTATGTTATTTGTGATGATTAAAGAGAAAGGCAGAAAAATATTAATAAAGTAAGAGTCCAAGTGGAATCAACAATTTTACACAAATGTTTGATTCAAATGTCAATGTTTAGGGGCAATTTCCGGATTTATCTTTTACTATACCATAACTGGGTTCATGCATAGAGTGTCAAATGGTGAAAATAGTTCCTGTACTGTATCTGTACTCAGTGTTTGATACAGAATTTCATAGTACTTGCAAGTGGAAACGAAATGTTATGATGTTAATGACTCCAGAAAAGGTTAACTATTTCATAATTTGTATAATTTCTTTTAGAAATAAATGTCTTCAACTTAATGAAGATATTGTATATAACCATTTGAAGTGAAATGGGCTGTTGTTCAGAGGTTTTCATTAAGTTTGTGACACTTTATTTTCAATGCTGTTGACAATGTCACAAATTAGTGATGTAATTTTCTATTTATTTAGCTACATCCCAATAAAATACATAATGCACAATATTAACGTTTACTTTTGATCTAAAATATCTCCCACATTATTGGCCTAAATGATGAAATCTAAATATTGACACTCCAATAAAAGGTTTCTTTGAAATATGCATTTCAAGTAGACTACCTCAAGTGGTACACAGTTTCTGAGAACGGCCCATATATATATGTGATGTACAACGAATTAGGTGAGTATAAAGGCGTGAAAGGGAATTTATTGTGTGTATTACTGTACACATTCTGTATATTGCCTCCGCCGCCCGACGGTGGCGCCTCCACCGACCCCCACTGAAACTACCGGGCTGCCAACAACCACTTGCTCAGCCATGAAGTGGGCATACACTTACCCAAATATACAGATATAGACACAAGAAACCAGAAGACTACAGCAGGCAAGGACGCCTCGTGACCTTCAAATGACCTCCAACAATTGAGAAACAGCCGTGAAGTGGGAATACACTAAAGCGGCTGTTACACCTCGCCAGATTGAGCAACAGACAGAATTGTCTAGTCCGGTGGTGATAAGTATCAAAATGTATTCAAATGTGTCAAAATGTTGCGCTATCGGGCCAATGGCCACTGGATGAACGGACATGAAACGGAAAGAACAGATAGCCAATGGACGAAATGAATTCAAACCGGACAAGAACCGCAGATGTCAATCCGGCGGCATCCGTTCCTAGTTTTGTGCATGTTCAGAACTTGTATGGACACAAACTGGACATTGTTTGTTTTCTGTGCGGTCCCCCAATCCGGTGAGGTGTGACCGGGCCTTTACCCAAGCACACTCCCACACACATGCATACATGTATACACACAAGGGACCTGCCAGATTTTCAAAATAAACTGACTAAAAGTAAACATGAAATTATGAACTGCTTCAAATGATTATCTGCACTGACTGGTGGTAATACTGGTATTAATGGAAACTGAAGATGTCATAAGGAATGAATGTCAAATCCGACAAGATTGGATCAGTAAACAGCACTTCTTAGGAATGCGCGATTACAAAAATTATGCAATAACAATGATCTTTCAAATCAAGACAATGGCAAGCGAGGCAATAGCCAATGCGACACAACCGCCCTGATTAACCTCGGGCACTAATGACAACAACAAAAACACACCATTTTGTAGCTTTCTGAATTGTTTTCCCCTTGTGTAGATAAAAGATTCACCCGGTACTTGTAGTACATGGGTGAACAACAACGTAGTGTAAGTACGGGCGAAAATAGCTTTAGTATGGAACAGGAAGTAGAATGCCTGGCTCCAGTGTCAAATGGTTACATATATCGGCACAGAGTTGGTGAAATGGGAGAGAATGCAAAAAGACAACATGGCAGCCATGGAACGCCGTCGATTTCATTTTAAATCTTATTAAACCAGATGTTTTATTATATTTTTCAACTCAAAGGTAGCGGGGAAAGATGAAGACATATACAAAGAATAAATGTTGCTTCTTAAATTGTGAAATTAGGCTCTCATAAGACTCATTTCATTAACCTGATTTTTCGACCGTTTTTATATAAGGCTGGTCTTCACCCATGTACTGCGAGTACCGGGTGAATCCTTTATCTACCCCATGTGGTGCCCTGTTTGCTAAGCAAACTATGAATACACTCTGCCTGATTATGATTCCCTGAAAGGACAAGTGGCATTTGGCGTTAATTAGGGCTCAGTGTAATGTCAGTGGCGTTGTTTTCTTTTCTAGGAGGAGGGGGGGGGGGGGGGGGGGGGGGGAGGGGAGGGGAGGGGATGGGAGGGGAAGCGTAAATGAATAAAAGCCACTTGTTTTTGCAGGAATTATTTTCTAGAGCTGTTTTTATTTGAGGGTTGAGGTGGGGGTAAATAAAAATAATAAAAGAACAGTCTGGATTCGGGTAGAGTGTTTTTAGGTTTTTGTTTTTGTTGTATGGCAGTGTACATGTAGATCTCGGTGAGATCGTGGCCAACTTTAATTTGGCACCGATGCTAACAAACCCATGAATAAAAAATGGATCCACATTGTCCATTATAGTGCGTGGTAATGGGGTGGAGAGGTGCGATCCAACTCGGGCCATTAACACAATGCTTTAGACTGCAGTGTGAAGCATTTACACACACACAAATACACACACACACACACCAACACACATCCCCCAGCAAACACAACCAGATGCACGCACACCCACACGCGCACACACATCAGGGTAGGACACTAAGGACTGTCCGGTTTCCCGGTGTGGCGTGCTCAGCCGTGTACATAGACTCAAACTCAAGGCATTGTCAATGGTCATAAGTCACTAACCTTATAAATTTAATATAATGTTTTTGGTAAAGATGTTTTCTATATGTGTACCAAGCGATTTGTTTCTAGGTGATGTGGTTTTAGAGATATTTCACTTTTCCTGGATTTTCTCTATGAAGATTGCTCACCACCATTGACAATGCCTTGAGTTTGACGGTACGCGCAGTGCAAAACATTAGTTTTAATCAAAATTAATAGAAATCAAGAACCCTAACCTTATAAATTTAATATAATCTTTTTGGTGAAGATGTTTTCTATATGTGTACCAAGCGATTTGTTAATAGGTGGTGTGGTTTTAGAGATATTTCACTTGTTCTGTATTTTCTGTATGAAAATTACTCACGACCATTGACAATGCCTTGAGTTTGAGTCTATGTACACGGCTGAGCACGGGACACGGCTGAGCACGCCACACCGGGGTAACTAGTTTACTCAGGTGAAGTTCTCAATGACCTGCTTAAACCGGCAAGTCGTTATTTTTCTGATCTGCAGTAGCAGATTTCACTTTCATGTGGCTGACTTGGGCTTAGGCAATTAGTGTGGCCACTCCAGCAAGTCGAAAATTCAGTCACTTGCCCGATAGTACAAGTGTGTGTGTGTGTAGGGGGGGGGGGGGGGGGGGGGAGTTACTGTCCTATATACACACGCACGCACACACACATACACACGCACACACGAGTCTTCGTTGTTGGGCTTCCTGGTCTATTCTGACGCCAACAAGGTGTACATTCCGAGTTATTGTCCCCTGATTGTTGAGGAAGGTTGTTTGTTGGGGTTTTACATCGTGGCAACATCTAAGGTCACTGACTTTTAACAATGTATGTTTGTATGTATGTATGTATGTATGTATGTATGTATGTATGTATGTATGTATGTATGTGCGTGCGTGCGTGCGTACGTGCGTGCGTGCGTACGTGCGTGCGTGCGTGCGTGCGTGTGTATGTATGTATGTATGTATGTATGTATGTACATATGTATGTATGTACGTATGTATGTATGTACGTATGTATGTATGCAATACTATGTATGTATGTATGTATGTATGTATGTAGTGTATGTGTGTATATGTATGTATGTATATATATATATGTATGTATGTATGTATAGCCAGAGGCCTAACTAATGTTTGTTTGTTTGTTGTTTTACGTCCTGGCAAAATCTAAGGTCATATCAGGACGGGTACGGACTTGTAACAGAGCACACTCATGGCGACTTTTATAGTGCTGCCCCACCGGGATGTTGTTGTTTGTTGTTGTTTTACGTCCTAGCAACATCTAAGGTCATATCAGGATGGGTACCGACTTGTGACAGTGCACACTTATGGCGACTCTATAGTGCTGCCCCACTGGAAGACCAGGCCGCCAGCACCATGACCTGATATCCCACTCAGTCACATTATACTGACACTGAGCCAACCAATCCTTGTCCTATCCTAATAATGCCGAGCACCAAGCTAGGAAGCGACAAGTATCAATTTTTAAGTCATTGGTTTGAGTCGACCAGGGTTCGAACCCACGACCTACCAACACGTGAGACGGACGCTCTAACTCATTCGGCCATCTCATCTGGTCGCCCAAACGGGAAATCAGGCCACCAGCACCATGACACGATATTCCACTCAGTTGCATTATCCTGACACAGAGCAAACCAGTCCTTTCCTTGTCCTAATAATGCAGAGCACCAGGCTAGGAAGCGACAAGTATCAATGGAAACAGAGTTTTGGCATGCTTGAACTTCAAATATCTCAAAGATTAGCCATTTACAATAAAAGTGACTTCAAACTAATGTAAGGTAGTTAGATTACAACGATCAATTTTATTTATTTATCTTTAAAATAAAAAGCAAACTCAAACCATGTAACTTTGAGCAGGGGTCGGTTGTTGGGGTTTTACGTCCTGGCAACATCTAAAGTCATATCCGATGGGTACTGACTTGTGACAGTGAGCACTCATGGCGACTTTTATAGTGCTGCCCCACTGGGAAATCAGGCCGACACCACCATGACCTGATAGCCCACTTAGTCACATTATCCTGACACTGAACTAATCAGTCATTGCCCAATCCTAGTAATGCCAAGTGCCAGGCTAGGAAGCGACAAGTGTCAATTGTATAAGTCATTGGTTTGACTGGACCGGGAACCGAACTCCCAACCTTCCATACGCGAGGCCCGTGCTCTACCGATTAGGCCACAGCTCCAGGTTGTAAGGTACACTATAACGACCAATTTGATTTGTTTATCTAAACAAAACAAAAAAAAATGCAAACTCAAAATCATTGGACTAGGCAACTTTGAGCAGAGCTCACAATAAACCCCCACACAGTAGGAGACACCACAATGCAAGTAGTCGTGAATGTCGTTTTGTGTAGTGCAGTCTTTCCCTTCGACCCATTTGTGTACTGATAATTCTAATCCAAATGCATACGCAGTATCGTCACGATGTAGACTTTGAATCGATCCTGACATTGTGAAGCTCAAATAAGCGCGCCCTGCTAAAGGTTGTGTCCATTCAGCAATGATCAATCCTTTATTAAACAAACTCAGTATACACACAGCACTGGCGGCATTCCATTCAACTGACATCCACTAAAAATAGGACAGCGGGATTCAAAGGAGTCCGCTACAGGTGCATTGCTGCAGTGTGTATACATAAAATAAATATGTATATATATATATAAATATATGTTTGTTGTTTTACGTCCTAGCAACATCTAAGGTCATATCAGGACGTGTACCGACTTGTGACAATACACACTCATGGCGACTTTATAGTGTTGCCCCACTGGGAGACCAAGCCACCAGCACCATCACCTGATATCCCACTCAGTCACATTACACTGAGACTGAGCCAACCAGTCCTTGCCTTATCATAATAATGCCGAGCGTCTGGCTAGGAAGCGATAAGTCTAAATTTTTAAATCATTGGTTTGACTCGACCAGGGTTCGGATCCCCCGATCTCCCAAAACAGGAGACGGATGCTCAACTCATTCGGCGATCCCATCTGGTGTGAATATAAAATATAAATATATATATATAGAAAAGAGTGTTGATGTGTTGATGATACTTGCAGTTTTAAACTAAAATACAGCTTACACAAGGCTAAATGAATAATTCCAATGTGTTGGGTGAGTAGGCCTTTTGTGAGCAAGCACAATTGGAGCCTACTACAATTTGTCAATGCCAACAAAATCAGTAATGTCAGTTTATTAGTGCACTGGTAGCGCATATATGTATCGAAGTCATCAGGCTGTCGGTCGCGATGCGACAAAGACTGCTTTCATTACTTGACTGCCGCTCTCTATTTCATTTCATGAAAGCTGCCTGCAAAAGTGTTGAAGTGCTGCTGGTTTTGCAAGTTACCAGCGGCACTCTCTGGGGAGCAAATAGAGGTTTCACACCAGCAAGAACATGTCAAGACTGGTGCAAACTATTTGTCCCTGCAGTGGATGGTCGGGAGATGTTGGGAGTTCCATACATCAACCACCCTTAATGCTGCCACAGTGACATGGTTTTCTGTTTAGGGTTTGCTCCCTTAGCCTTCGGTTCTGTCAAGAACCTGTAACACAAGGCAGTGGTTTACAACTCTGCAGGGCAGGGGCGTTAAACTCCCTGAGGTATTGCTATACCTGCAATACCTGCATACCATAATGTAATCCTCAATATCACCCATAATACTAGGGAGTGTCTGTGGTCACCTGCCACCCCCCTTAAGACTGCAAATGGGGTCTTCTATGTTGGCATCCAGGAAGTACCCAACCTGCCAATGACTGAATGACTTCCATTCTTAACAAACATAGTACCACACTTCCAGGAGCGGAACGTAGCTCAGGCATGAGTGTCCACCTGTGAAGGTGTGGGTCATCTGATCGATCCTGCTCAGCGGACATATTTGCAGTTTGGGCTATTTTCCATTCCAACCAGTGGTCCACAACTGGTTCATCAAAGGCTGTCCTGTCTGTGGGAAACATATAAAAGACCCCTTGCTACTTATCGGAAAGAGTAGCCTATATGGTGGCAGCAGGCTTCCTCCAAAGAAATACGTCGGAATGACCATATGCTTGACGTCCGATACCAGATGATAATAATCAATGTGCTCTAGAGGCGTCATTAAATAAAACAAACTTTTCTTTCCAGGAAGTTCCCAACCTGCCAATGACTGAATGACTTCCATTCTGAATAAACATAGTGGCACACTTCCATTAAGAACTTACATTTATCCAAACACCTTCTGTAATATTTAATATATATATATATATATGTGGTTAGTAACGACAGCGGACACAGGTGGCGTTTTAAACAGTCGGGTTACGTTACCAGGCTGTGTCACGAGGGAGGGAGGGGGGGGGGGGGGGTTATATTGTTGCAAGCAGTATGGTGATCACAACAATCAGGTATGGATAGTAAATTAATATTCTCATATTCATACAGTATAGTACAACAGTATAACCTCGTTAAACCAAACTTGAAGGGACCCGAGCAATTTGTTTGGATTAACCGATCATTGGTTTAACCAAGCTTTGGCTTCAACTTTGACTTGGCTTTGGCAACAACGTGGGTGCATTATGAGTAATAATATACAATGAAAGTTTGGTTTAACCATACTGGAAGTGGCCTGGGGTCTGACAATTTTGTTTGGATTAACCGATAGTTTGGATTAACCAACTTTGGTTTAACAAACTTTTTTATATGATAAATGGCAGTATTTTGCCGGGCCGCCGAAAAAAGTTTGGATTAACCGATCGTTTGGTTTAACCGAGCTTGGTTTAACGGGGTTATACTATAGCTGTTTTCAACGACCCTTGAGATCGGCAAACTCGGACCATATGGGGTCAGTTTTTCAACTGGCTTTAGTTTCATTTGATTGTCTCTCTGGTGGCAGGACAGGACAGGATATGACAGGACAGGACAGGACAGGAAATGACATGATATGACAGGACAGGACAGGACAGGACTGGACTGGACAGGACAGGACAGGACAGGACAGGGCAGACAGGAGACCTGCTAGATCAGTCAAGACAAGATCGGTCTGAATGCAAAATTGTCCGTTGAATATCTTCTTTTTTTTTTGTAAAAGATTGTATTCATCTGAACATATTTTGTCAGCGCCGAAGGACTGGTCTTCCAGCCGTTGAGACAATCACATTTGGATTTGTACATGGTGATGTGGGAGGGGAATGTGCTGTATTGCGGGCAGCACACTCCACCCAAACTTAAAGTTGCATAGTCCGATGGTTTTGCGTTTTGGTCATTTTTCTGAGATAAATATATTAAATTGATTGTTATAATCTACCTTATTTCAGGTTAAAGTAACTTTGATTTTAAATGGATACGTTTTGAGATATTTGAAATTCAAACATGCAAACTTAGTTTTGGCAAGCACGCCAAAACTCTGACACCACAGGCTTCGACAGTAACAGGTTCTATCAAATTGTCTCAGTGTTCCCCCCTATGTGGCAATAAATGGTTAATATGTGCATCAATATCTAAGTTAAATATGCAGAGCCATACCATTATTTTGGTTTTGAAAATTTGATGCTTCATCGGACTATGCAGCTTTAAAGCCAGGTATCACCGCACTCACATAGGCCTAATGACATAAGAGGCGGGGTTGCCGGCAATATACAGACTCACTCACCTGATCACGCGCCGGGTAGCGACATCCCAAATGCACAAGCTCTCGTCGTCGCTGCCAGTGACAAGCAAGTCCCCGGCGGGCGCGAATCGACACACCTTAATGGAGGCCTGCGACTTGTGCGTGAGCACCCCGACCTGCTCGCCCGTCTTGGCCGCCCACAGCATGGCCTTCCCGTCTGTCGAGCAGCTCACGAGCAGGGCGCCATCTGGCGAGAAGACGCACCCGTTGACGGAGTACTTGTGGCCCCCTAGCGGCGAGTAGCCGAGTTCAGAGAAGTCCTCCAGGTGCCATGCGCGGAGGGCCTTGTCTCCGCCGCATGAGGCGAGGGTGGTGCGGTTGAACGTGACCCCATTCACGTCGCTCACGTGACCACGCAGCGTCACCACGAGCAAGGCGCCGATCGACATATTCTTACTGCTACTGCTGATGCTGGTGAGCGTGGCCGCGTGCTGGACCCGGCAAATAGTTGTAGGTGTAGTTGTTTCCGTGGCTGGGCGCACACTGACACAGGTACAGGAAGACGTGCGTGGCGCGGGTAGGCTGGGAAGTTGCGCACTGTCACCGCTGGTTACACCAGCACCGATACCACCGACACCGCCACCACCGCCGCCACTGCCGACTCCACTGCCGACCCCACTGCTAGCCTGGCCGATACGCGCACAACACGACCCCATTTAGATCCAGGCCAATGGTGGGTGGGTTGGTGTGGGTGTGAGTGTGGGAGGGAGAGCGGTTAGTGAGGGAGGGAGGTAGAGGGAATAAGGAAGGAGGGGGGAGGGAGGGAGGGAGGACGGGGTGAGGGGTGAGGGAGGGATTGGAGGGGACGGGGGAGGGAGGGAGGGAGGGAGGGAGGGAGGGAGGGACGACGGACGGACGGAGGGAGGGACGGAGGGAGGGAGGGAGAGGGGGGGGGGAGGGGGAAGAGAGGCAGGAAAGGAGGGCACGAAAGAGGGGAGGAGGGAAGGAAGTGATGAGGGGAAGGAAGTAAGGAAAGGGGAGTGCGGGAGAGAGGGGAGGAGACGGGAGATTAGGGACGGTGTGGGAGAGGGTGGAAGAGAAATTCCAAGTGTGGGTTAGGTTGGAAGGGGAGAGGGGCTATATGCGGAAAGATGATTGAGTGGGGATGTGGTGGTGGTGGCGGTGGTGTGGGTGTGGGTGTAATTGGACTAATCGTGAAACGGTAAGCTGGTTTTGTGGAGGGGGAGGGAGAGGGGGGCGGGGGGGGTGAAAGTTTGCTGTTTTCGTAGGGAGTTCACATGATCAACAGGTGATCGAGAACCGCGACCTAAATAGGTAGGGACCAGTGTAGAAACACTGCAACGCTCGGTGTTTTCTGGTGGCACAGCTGGCGATTTACTACTAGTACGAGCACAGGAGTTGGTGTCACATAGTGGTGGGTGTGCTATTTATAAACAGTGTGCGTATAGGTCACATTGACGGCGTTGCTACGGGAACGAGTGGAATTCCATGCTTAAATGATTTAAGCACCTATATAAATAATGTAACACCATGGTTGGTGTTGTTGGGATGGATCGCACGGAGTTGGCGAATTTATTAATGTTGGTGAGAATAATTTGTTGTGGGTTAATAGGACATAACCTTGCTCCCACGAATCCCAGTGGGCATGTCCTCCAAGAAACCCTGGCGAAGAGGATGTGTCAGTCACATGAGGATGTGTCAGTCACATGAGGATCTGTCAGTCACATGAGGACGTGTCAGTCACATGAGGATGTGTTAGTCACATGAGGATATGTCATATGATGATGTCAGGTGAGGATGTGTCACATGAGGATGTATCACTGAGGATCTGTCACGTGAAGATGTGTCACATGAGGAACTCGTGAGGTTGTGTCACATGGGGATATGTCACGTGAGGATGTGTCACATGAGAATGTGTCACCGTCCTCCTAATAATGTTTCAGTTCTTCTGGGACGCCATCATAGAAGTGACCATCTCCACGGGCTGAATGGAAACAAAGTGATAATATATTAGTCATCAATTGAAATGGCATCGTGATTCTTAAAGCTGCATAATCCGATGAAAATATCAAATTTTCAAAACCAAAACAATTACCTAGATTTGATTCTATATATCTAACTTAAATACTGGTACACTTATTGAACATGTGTCGCCTCATAGAAGGGAATACTGAGGCAATTTAATAGAATCTGTTACTGCCAAAGCCTATGGTGTCAGAGTTTGAAAATTAATTTTGCACATTCAAAAGCTAGCCATTTAAAATAAAAGTTACTCCAAAGGAAGGTAAGGTAAATTATAACGATCAACCTAATATATTTATCTCAGAAATTCAAAGCCATCGGACTATGCAACTTCAAATGATATAAGTAACTTGGGTGTGTCATTTGTAAAAGTAGAAGTTGTGGATGCAGTTTCTTTGGCACTGTGGCACATGCAACATTATGAAGTATACTGTATAGTCTATGTTGTGGAAAAAGTATAGGTCGCAAGTGAGCATATAGTCGACGCTGGCGGTGTTCCTCGACTCATTTTGAAAGCACTGCTAGTGCTAGTACTGTATATATTAAAACATATTAAAACATAATTTATATCATGCATATTCCCCTCCCCCCATCAAAAAACTAGACCAAAAAACCCATCTACAACGGAATGAGCCTGGAAATGATTCTAGTTGGATCCTACTGAGGTACATGATTAATCAATATTAACCTACTTACTAACTCAATAGGCCCCACCTGAAATTACCATGAACACAAGTTCAATCACAAAGGCCCACCCTACATCCATCCCCCCAATCACCCTTTCAACAAGTATGTTACTACTAGAAAGATAATCGGTTATGCCCCACCCCCTACTAACGCCTACCATACTAGTCTAACATAGTTACCTCCCCGCATATCTTTCTTTTTTCTCTTATCTTGTTCTTTACCTATCATTCATGTACCAATGTTTTGCTTATTTTCCTGTAATTGTCTATCTGTATATTGTTGTATATTGTCTTGACATGTTCTTGCCGGTGTGAAACCGCTATTTGCTCCCCGAGAGAGTGCCGCTGGTAACTTGCAAAAGCCAGCAGCACTTCAATACTTTTGCAGGCAGCTTTCATGAAATGTACCATCAAGAGAAACCTGAGAGACATTAAGACCGACTCATGGACATCACTCTCACAGCAGAGAGCTAAATGGAGAGCGGCAGTCAAGTAATGAAAGCAGTCTTTGTCGCATCGTGACCGACAGCATGATGATGATGATGATGATGATGATATTGTTGTAGATTTGTTTACTGTGTAGAGGCAATTGTGATTAGGTCTGGAAGACCAGTGCATTAGCACTGACAACATGTTATTCAGAGGAATAAAATCACTTGAACAACAAAAAATAGGGTGATGCAAATGGGAAACATTGCATCTAGAACAGAATTCAAACCCACATGAGCATGATGCAAACTAGATAAAAGATTCACCATGTACTTGTAGTACACAGGTGAATGACAACGTAGTGTAAATACGGGCGAAAATAGCTTTAGTATGGAACAGGAAGTAGAAACTCTCGTTCCAGGATCAAATGGCTACATATATCGGCGCAGAGTTGGTAAAATCAGAGAGAATGCAAAAAGACAGGATGGCGGCGATAAAACGCCGGAGATTTCACTTTTAAATTGCATTAGAGTATATGTTTTATTATATTTTCCAACTCAAAACTAGCGGGTAAATATGAAGACATACATAAAGAATAAATATTGCTTCTTAAATTAAGACATTATTCACTCAATTAATTTCCCCAGCATGTCGAAATTCTTTGCCAGCTTTTCTAATGGGTTGGTTTTCACCCATGTACTGTCAGTACGGGGTGAATGTTTTATCTAGATGCAAACCCACTTTTTGCCATTCCAGGGCTAGCATTCAAACCATTAGTCTATATAGGCTTCCTGGTGCAATCACCTTATCTACACATACCTGTGTATATGGCTCCTTGCATGAGATACCAGCGCACACTACTATAATACCATATGTTATTAATAAAATAAACATTAAATACTAACTAAGGGCATATTGACTAATGTGTTTTGAGCACTATATACGATAAGCAGCGTCCGCACACATGTGAAGATATAGAATTCAAAGTTATTTCAAGGTTGTTCAAGGTGGTTTTTGAGTGTAGCGTAGTGGTCTGCACTGACCTCTCAGGCAAGGAGCCGCATAGACAGGTAGGCGTGGGTAGTGTGTTGATATCAGGGAGCCTAGGTGGTGTAATGGTTAGCACTCTGCGAACCCACATCTCTTTGCATTCCGGGCCAGTGTGCTAACCATTACACCACCTAGGCCCCCTGCTATCTACACACTACCCACGCCTACCTGTATATGTGCTTACTTGCCTGAGAGGTCAGTGCAGACCACTACACTATTCAAGACTATTTTCATTAGGATTTCAGGAGAGAAAAAAACATCAATGGCGAATGCCGATTTCAGACTAATTTAGATCAGTGGGGACATTTTAATGGAATTTAATGCTTTTCAAGATTAATTACCCAAAATAGGTTAAATTCAAGGCTTTTCAAGGGCTTGAAATTGGGCAAATGAAGTATTTTTCAAGAATTGCCAGGCCCCATACGGACAGGGTAAGTTAAGACTAGAAATGACGGAGACGAACCGTTCATGAGGTCAGATCGAAGCCCTGATGAGCTCAAATCCGATATTCGGGCGATAAGATATTTAATATATATATGCCTTTCATCTCACATCTCGGCAAATGCTATCTTTATCAACCTGTCAATATCAAATGTAGGTATCTAGATAATAATGTATGTTTGTTGTTTGTTGGGGTTTTACATCCTGGCAACATCTAAGATCAATTCATGACTTATACCGACATGTGACAAAAAAAGTAAAGCTTGTTTTATTTAACGACGGCTCTAGAGCGCATTGATTTCGTATCATCGGCTATTGGACATCAAACATAATAAGTATCGTCATTCTGACATTATATTTACCTGTAGTTGACCTCTGTGGTTTTGGCTATGAACGCACTAATTCTGAAGTCTTAAGGGGCTGTCACATTACGACTCATCGCGCCAACGTACTCTGACGTATGTGATTTTTGGCTGCTACATTGGGATACGTCGCTATGCGTTACGCATGCGTTAGGCACTCGTTGGTACACGTCAATGTATGTCGACGTTCGTCAAGATACGGTGTCACGCATCAGGGGGTCGGCAAAGTTGTGTGCATGCACAAAACTTTCGACGTACGACAATGTGTGGATTTGACGTCGGATGACCATTATGTATACGTTAGGCGTACGTCGATGTACATTTGACGTACGTTGTTCACTATTTTGGACTACATTGACCTACGTTAAAGGCAGTGTGAACGTACAGTCTGCATACTGACAACGTATGGATAACATACATCAAATGTATATCTAACGTACGTTTAGCGTTTCTCCAGTGTGTCTTGACGTATGTAATGTATGAGGTGTAGTTCTGGCAATCAAACAACATATATAACGTTCACCGGCGTTCTGCGAACATACAGTGAGCATAATTTGAGCGTTTTTCGGCGGGAGGCACATTAGCCATACGTTGGTCATACTTTGGCCATGCGCTATGCATACCTCCAACTTTGCCCCCCGTGCTGAAAAGTTTGACGCTTCTCGACCTAGAAAAGTGATTTTACTCGTTTGTCGCGTGCTTGCGAGATGTGTTGTAATGTGACAGGGCCTTTACGCAGAACATAAGTTCTTGCCACTGACATTGGAGAGAGTTCCTGATATGACCTTAGATGCTGCAGGACGTAAAACCCTAAACAATCATAAAGAGGGTTGGTTTATGGAAATCCTCAATTGTAATTTTCTCAAAGGCGCCGATTTTCGTGATCCAGAAATTGGGTGTACTGGCATACACATACGTGTCTGTACATATAGGCTACCGAGAATTATATTTACTCATGTGTGAGGTGCAGGTGCGAGGGGGGGGCACCCGAATACATTCAACCCCATCAGAGGAGAGGGAGCACTCCATCAAAGCATATAAGAAGGAATAATAATAATAACAACACATAGTTCCCCTACAATTTATACTTGTATAATACGTAATACATCACCCACATATATAATATATATATATATATATATATATATATATATATATATATATAACCAGGTATATATATATAAAACAGGTACATATATACAAAACAAGTTTATATATAACAGGTTTATATATCTGTTTCCAGCCTATACATATAAATTTGTATTATTATATGTATCCTTGGTATATATACCTGCTTTATGTATACCTGTTTTATGCATATATATATATATATATATATATATATATCCTTGCTATATATACCTGCTTATATATATACCTGTTTATATCCTGTTCCCAGTCTATGCATAGGCCATGGACGAATATAGCCCAGCGCATTAACTAACCCGAACTGTGACATTTCTAGGTGTAGAAGTTATAACCTGCGCGACCGACCACCTTGCCCCTGGCACAGTGCCAGACTTTACTTCAGAGCCCCGGGAATTCCACTAAGCTTCAACCGAAAGGGATATTTCAATAAAGGTCGGGATAGATCCTTTAAAAGACATCACATGAGATTGGGGGTTGGGCCTAGGGGTTAAAATCGTAAGCAGCGGAAATGTCAATCGTAAAAAATTGCCCTTCCTCATTCCACTGCCCCTTCTACTAATACCATTGTAAAATATTCCGATATACGGCATAGGGGGGAATGCAAATGTTCTATTACTGATCGGGGTATGTGACCAGGCACATGTATGTATATATATGTATGGGCTGGTGGTGCCTGAGTGGGATTTAAATAGACATAGTGGTGCTGGCAGGTCTGGGTGTGGGTGCACTCAGGGCCTACCCCCTCTGCTGGGATAGTGATCACCACACTCAAAGGTCAAGATTGGTGGTCATACAGCTTGGTGGTGGTGGGCAGACCACTGGTATCCATGGGGACCAGGAATGCTGGATCCCTATTGGTAGGGCCAAGAATGCTTGTTTTCCATTGGGGGAAAGGGGTGGGGTGATACTCTACAATGAACCCATGTAACCATATAAATAATAAAGCAGAGGGCTTGACTCTCTCTTCTTCTTTACACTTTACACTCTTCCTTTCTCTTTGTCTGTATTGATTTCACTATAGCCTGCCTACACAGCCACAGATTCGAGCCTTAGCCTTTTTACACTATGCTATGGCCAGTAACGCTAACAGGTTAAATAGTGAGAAGCATCCATGTTCTCTTTGGTTTGACTCATCTCAGGTTTGATCAGGAGTTTTGAATCCCACATCCTGCCATACGGGAAGCAAGCGTTCAACTCATTCTGCCATCCCATTTAAAGATTGAGAACCCACAAGAATTAACAAGAATATAGAGCAACTGTTACCAAATCTGGAGTAACCATAAGATGAGATAAGAAAATCTCAAAATTATATTACAACTTCAAATAGGTCTGCATTGGGGGGTGACATTTAATGTTCACTTAAAGTTGCATAGTCCGATGGTTTGAATTTCTGCCATTTTTCTGAGATAAATATATTTAATTGCTTGTTATAACCTACTTTACTTTAGTTTGAAGTAACTTCCATTTTGAATGGCTAACTTTTGAGATATTTGAAGTGCAAACATCCTAAATTGATTTTGGCAAGCTTGCCAAAACTCTCCCCATAGGCTTATGCAGTAACAGGTTCTGTTAAATTGACTCAGTATGGCCCTTCTATGTGGCAACAAATGTTTAATAAGTGCACCAATGTCTAAGTTAAATATGTAGAATAAAATCTAGGTAAATGTTTTTGTTTTGAAAATGTGACGCTTCATCGGACTATGCAGCTTTAAATGCAAAGTAAAGTTGATCTGTGGATGCAATAGATGTGTGTGTGTGGACATTGCAGTTTCATTGAACACCGCTAATGGATACCTATGCCAGGAACACCAGAGCCTCTGCGCTGGAAAACAAAATATTGTTCAGCTGAATAAACAGTTTAACAAAATAAAAACCACAACAAAAACCACATAAAGTGATAAACGCAACTGATCACCTTATTTCACTTGTTTTTTTATATTTTAACACTATTTTACGAATTAGTAAAAAATAAAATTAAAAGTCCCATGATTTTTCCAGTATGTGAGAGGCGAATTGTGGGAATGGGGGATACAGATAATTTAAAGTTGAATAGTGTGTTTAGTGTGAGTGAACATGTGAAGGTGGGTGTGGTGTGCACAATATTTTTGAAACCCAAAGTACTTATCTAGATTTGATCTTAAAAGTTATATATCTAACAGATACTGGTGGACCTATTACACATTTATTGGCGCGTAGAAGGAAATATTAAATCAATTCAATAGAACCTGTCAGTATTGAAACCTATGGGGTCCAGAATTTCTACATGCACACCAAAATAAATGTTGGCATGTCTTTCCAACAAATATCTCCAAAGTTTACCCTTTCAAATATAAGCTCCTTCAACCTGATGTAAACTAGGCTATAATGATTATAACTTCATATATTTATTCATAAAATACAGCCGAGACTCAAAACTATTGGATTATGCAACTTTAAGTGGCTGAGACTGGGTCTAAAAACATATCACTCAAATAATGAATTAATACCGGCTAATACTATCTGTGTGTAAAAATATACGGATATATATTGGCAGAGAGCATTATTATTCTTGGGCGACGGAATGGGGAGAAGGTTATGTAATCTAAAAACAATGGTGCCCCACTCACATTATGACATGGTGTAAGGTATGTGAAATATATGTTCATATAGATGATGCCTAAGATTAATGAAGAGATGTTCTTATATAAGAGACAGTTCATGCTTGGTGAAATGTTCCTCTATGTATTCATAAAGAATGCAATTGGAGAAAAGGGACATTTTTAATATATGTATATATTTGTAACTGTCTACAACTACCTGTTCCTACCGGACCTAGGGCCAAGCACACCAGCCATACCACATTCCTTAGGGCCACACCCTGCAGGCTGGGTTGGGTGGCAACTCCCCATATTAGGGCATTGCACTGACCAGTCTGTAGGGGGGTGTCTGATTGGCTGGCTGTGGGAGGTCCAGTCACCTGACCCCCTTGGCCTATCATGACCACAAAAGTCTCATTCTAATTAATTATTCAAGAAACTTCTCCACCAGGCACACTGGAGAGATCACTCTACTCCTGGCTCTTGAGTGAGACACACCTACTCTAGAGCAAGACCCCAGACACTCTGTCTCATGCTACAAAAATTCATATATCCAAATTGAGCTGTGTGCAACAACCAGGGGACTCCGGTTCAATGGGCTTTAGGCACTGACTCATAGATACACGAGAGGTAATGAGACTCTGTGTGGACAGAAGGTAAGGGGTGAGGGTGATAGGTCACTAGTACTAGTAGTAGGTTAACAGGAGTTGATGCCAATAAAGCACAACTTCTTCACTGTTAATCTTATGTGACTTGTCTTTCCTTTCATCCTCCTCACTTGTTAATGGGTTTGATTAAGGGTTGATATAGGGAGGCATTACAGGTGATATGAAGGGGAAGAGTTTTATGGTATTCTCTGGGGCTCTGAGCAGCCGAGTAACCCAGTAATACTATATATCTGTCTAATTAGCTACAGTTTAAAAACCTGGCGCTCATGGGATATACTTTCACACAGACCTATTCAGAAACCATAACACATGTAGCTAATACCCCAGTCACACGAGGCCTGTGTTCGCTTACGATCGATTCGCGACATCAAAACATCTTCATTACACCCTCCTTAAGTGCTGGTGCCACGAGGTCGCCAACGTCCCTGTATCCATTTTGGAAATTTTGGGCGCAAGGAGGTTGCAGCTGCTGCACTTGTAACCTCCTTGCGACCAGTACGGTCGACTGCCAGGTTGACTCCCAGGTCACCGACCTGTTGGTTGGCGGTGACCTGGTGGCGATCTGGCGCCGCCAACACATGCCGTTGTAAAATAAAACGCATTGGTGGGGGAATGCAAATGGTCTATAATGGTAAATGGTATATAGTGCCAGGTGCATGAATGTATTTATGTAGTTGCTGGTGATCCTTTACGTATGGTCAATAGTCATTATGTATTAGTTAGATAGTGTGAAAGAGAGATAGTGTGTAAGGGGCACTTGGAGCTCTACTCACTACCCCCTCTGTTAGTCACGGATGACCACACACTCAGCTCAGGCAGGTGGTGGCCAAGCAGCCACCCCACATGGTGGTGGTGGACAGATCATGGTAGCCATGGTGACACAGGAATGCTTGATGTTCATTGGTGGAACTGTAAATGCTTGATTCTCATTGGAGAACACGGTAAGGTGGTATGCCATACCAGATCCATGTTCCACTATATAATAATAAACCTGAGGGCATTATTTCTCTCTACTTTATTCTTTTCCTTTCTTTTCTTGCCTGTATTGATTTCATTATAGCCTGCCTACACAACCAAGGATTCCAGCTGAGGACTTTACACCATGTTGCGCTCACAGTGTGGTCGGCACCAGGGTGCCGACCCAGCGGCGCCAGGGTGCCGACCCAGCGGCGCCAGGGTGCCGTCCGCATTTTTGAATCAATGTATCGAGTGGGATGCTGAGAGGTTGGCGACCTTTTGGCTGTAAGGGGGTTGGCGGCGAACGCTGGCTCTCGTGTGACTGGGGTATTAGGGATCATTAGAAGTGCATCCCCTGTCAGGTATGGCATAACAGTGTATTATGAATAGTGATATGTTAAAACACGTTATCAATGTCATTTCTGTAAAACAACAACAACAAAACTATATACTTATAGTTTCTAAAGATTATGACGTAATATTCCGGAATAAAATTATTGGTTTGATGTGTACACAAATCAAATAGCATCGAAATGCATGTCATGACTATGATAAGAGACCAGATGCGGGGAATCGGTAAGACTAAGACTAAGAGCCTAGGCAAACCAATGACTTATACAATTGATACTTCTTGGTACCTAGCCTGGCACATATATATCCAACTTAGTCTTAGATACTGGTATGCATATTAAACACAAATTGCATTTTAGTGCCCTGTTGTGCTCGAAAGTAAAGTGGTTAAGAAAAGCCTATTTCTCGCACCTCAGTGTGCACACCGAAATTAATGTGCATGCTTAATCCCAAGTTAGAGACTTGCAAATCCGTGTGAAACGTCCTCACGCATCGTGCCATAGAAAAATATTGACCGAGCAGTGTGTTCCATCACAAATGCTATGTCTATGTGACTAACCATTCAGTGCTCCTCCCTGATGAATGCCAAATGGCCCCCATATAAAATTAGCCCCATCAGATTGGTGAACATGTCTCTTTTTGTGCAAGGCGATTTTATTGTATCTGGTGCGATTTTCGAGATATTTGAATTTTTCTGAGGTGCAAAGTGATCTATTACACTTGGTAGCTGGGTTATCTGACGAAAATGCAGCATTCTGATTAGTTTGTCATGTGCTGTTTACATTTACATGATGCAGGCCATGTGCTTTTGTTGTTTTGTGTATTGTTAACTAATAATTGTCAGTTATTTATCATAGATAGTGCACATACATGTAAAAGACAGTTTTTCTATATGACTTTGGGACTTTTCATTAATAATCTGTGTTGTTTATTAACTATTTTAATCAGGTAAAAAAACTGCAACTGAAAACCAATAGAGTAGGCCCTAACCGTGAGAAGATTAGACTGAATTTCTGATACATAAACTGTAATAACTTTGCTTCTGCTAGGCCTATAAAGTCCTTCTATATATTAAATTAAAGGGTTTGATGTATTTTAACAGAATACATTTGTTTTGTAGAGCTATCTGGTATTTGAATTTTGTCTGCACATCTCTACCCAAGGTGGTTTGTAGAGATTCATTTGACAACTAAATGATAAATCGACACTACCAATCAGCAATACCATATTGGATGAGAGAATAAAATCCAATTAAATATTTTAATGATGTCAGATAGTTTTTCCGAGTCTGTGCCAAGAAGTAAAAATTGGCATGTGAGTGAACAGTACGGTACTAACAATGTTCAGTGATTATATAAGTTGCAGGTGGTTGATACCCGTCCTGGTGTAGCTCACTGTGAGTGTGACTGTCCCACACATGTACTCGTGCCTGGATCAGTGGATGATTATGATGTGAATAGTGTCAACTTAATACTCAAGAGTAAGCCGTGTCGGCACTGAACCAGTTATGGTGGCACAACACATTTCAATACCACAACCCCAGCTGCACATTCCGGCAACCATTGGCACATGTGCGTACATACTCCATGAGCTAACAGCTTGCAAACAGTGTGAGCCTGAACTACAACCTTCCCTCAATCATTCGACATCACAGACGCCAGCGAGAACAAGGTGAAGGTCCCCTTTCCGTCTGAGCAATCGTTGCTTTCTGACATTTGCACTGTTTCTGAGACAACTATGTGGTGTATGGGTGCAAATAGACACATGTTCTCTGGACATTGTACATTGGCACTCCCCGGACTGGTCGTGGTTATTTTACAGTGTTCTTACTTTGCAAAATCCCGTAAAGAGTCCGCTCACCCCTTCTGAGCTTCTCCTGCTGCAGCAGGTTTGTTATGACCTCCATTTTGTCGTGACGTCACGACTATTCCCCGACCTAATGAAGACTGTTGTCTGCTTCCAGTAAGAAAAGACACTTGCCAGTAACCGCGTGGGCACCCTCGCCCCACCTGTCGAGCTCTGAAGCATGTCTCAGCTGATCTTCCTGGAGTAATGCTGACATGCAGCTTGGCAGATAAATACGTATGTCTGTCTAAAGCTATAGCTGTGCTATTGAAGGCGATAAAGAGCAGTGTGGAAATGTATGTTCATTATACAAAGAGAGTTTGTTTTGCTGGTATATTTTAAAATAATTAAATTAATACATGGAAAGTGCACTTTTATTGCAAATGATATTGAATGCATTTTTATCAGTGGAAAAACTAGGTCCACTATAGATATTAATCACAAATAAACTTGGCATCCATACTAAAAAGAATGTTCTGCATATATTTGTATGAAGTGATTCCTGAACATGTCCCGCTTATGTATTAAAAATCCAACCCGATGATCTTTGACTAAATAGAATCCAAATAACAAATTCAATTGTGTTGTGGGAACGGCGTCCCCTTTCTTTGTTTCAGATGGGGGACGGCCTTTCCTCACCTTTTTTTTTTGGTTAACAATACACCAGGGCTGCTTTCAGGGACTGTCTCCGAGACGTCTCCGCGATGGCCATTATGTCACGCTAGTCTGAACTACATAAGCAGTTTGTCGCCTCGAAAATGGCCGCCCCCATAGGTGGCGGCCGTTTGCAATGGAAAAGCTGCACTGTGATTGGCTGAAACCACTGAATACGGCGGCTATTTTCGAGGCGCTTTTCATCTGTCTGAAATAGGAGGCATCTCCGAGGCGCACCCTGAATGCAGCCCAGGTATGTATGTATGTATTATGTATGTATGTTTAATTGTACCACAGCAGGAAAATATTCACCCATTGCAATGGATACCAGCTAGAAAAGGTGCTATCAAACACGATTTAAACTTTTAATCATATATTAGTTCTACCTTTCACTTGGGGCATAATCGATTAATCAACTCGGGTCACCCGAGCCACTTTTTGGCACATGCGCACATCCTACAGACTCGGGTTGATTAAACGAATACGCTCGGGGTGGACAAAATGGTGGCTTAATCTAAAACTTAATAATTTTTTTCACTAACCGATATAAGTACAGCAAAATAGGATTTAAAGTATGTTATGATTGTAGAAGCTGACAATCTGGGTTATTAAAAAAAAAAGCATTAAACCAACACATAGGACTTTTACCTGTAGCTGTTATCCTACAGGTACCAGCACAGATGTGACGTCATCGCTCCTAGCAAACCCCAGCCAAGAGGTGGGTCACTGGGGTCAGCTCGTTTTGCACACGGCACATGTATTTCTCAACTCCACTTGCGGTGTTTGATTTGAAATTCTGACGACTTGGGTGACCCGAGTGGCCCGGTGTTGCAGTTTCCGTGTTATGCCAGTTTGCGAGGGACACATAAGTCGTGTTTACATGGGGAATTGTGAAACGATCTAGACAAAGCGATTTATATGAAGCGTTTTAGAGGCGCGTTTACACGGACAGAGTTTGAAAGTGTTTTGGCGCCAGGAACCAGCAGCCTTAGTCGTCCGCCTGTAGCTGGCGAGCACTGCTATTTGTTTAGTTTACACTTGGCGATTCGACGCCGATGTAGCTGCTACGTTAATATCGCTTGGAATTTAAGGTTAATTTAATTAAATTTCATTATTTGAGTATGTAATTCTGCTAAATATGATCGCATTCAATAGATTTCGGCCTAATCGGTCCCTAACACTGCCGGGCACCAGCGATAGCTACAGCTGAGCTTGTAGCCGGCGAGCACTGCTATTTTACACTATCGCCGCCCGGGAACCAGCTGAATCGCTTCAAATAAACCACCTCGCAATGTGGTATAGATGAACCGTTTCATATGAATCGATTCAGCCCTAAAACGCCACAGCGTCACGTCTACACAGCAAATATGAATCGATCTAGGCAAGGCGTTTTATATGTGGCGTTTTAAATCGCCCGTGTAAACAGGGCTATACATTCAAATGCATTGTCAATGGCCGTGAGCAAATCTTCATACAGAAAAAGTCAAATTTCTCTCAAATTACACCACCTAGAAGCAACCCACTTGGAACACATATAGAAAACATATTCAATGAATAGATTATATTAAATTTATAAGGTTAGGCTTCTGCACTTCTATTAATTTTGAATAAAACTAATGTTTTGCACTGCGCGTACCGTCAAACTCAAGGCATTGTCAATGGTCATGAGCAATCTTCATACAGAAAAAGTGAAATATCTCTAAAACCACACCACCTAGAAACAAATCGCTTGGTACACGTATAGAAAACATCTTTACCAAAAACATTATATTAAATTTATAAGGTTAGTGACGATGCTGTTCGATTTTGACGCATGCGCAGAAGCGCTGTGTCCCTCGCAAACTGGTGTACCCCGGAAACTGCAACACCGGGTCGTGTTAATCGATTACGGTGATGCGGTTTCAGCGCCCGGTCAGTTTCAGCGGCCCGTATAGACTCAAACTCAAGGCATTGTCAATGGTCGTGAGCAATCTTCATACAGAAAATACAACAAAAGTGAAATATCTCTAAAACTACACCACCTATTAACAAATTGCTTGGTACACATATAGAAAACATCTTTACCAAAAAGACTGTATTAAATTTATAAGGTTAGGGTTCTTAATTTGTATTAATTTTGAATAAAACTAAGGTTTTGCACTGCGCATACCGTCAAACTCAAGGCATTGTCAATGGTCGTGAGCAATGTTCATATAGAAAATACAGAAGAAGTCAAATATCTCTCAAATTACACCATCTAGAAACAAATCGTTTGGTACTCATATAGAAAACATCTTTACCAAAAACATTATATTAAATTTATAAGGTTAGTGACGATGATGTTAGATCTTGACGCATGCGCATAAAACTGACTGGGCGCTGAAACTGACCGGGCGCTGAAACTGCGACAACGGCCTTTATAAGCCGTGTTCACACGGGCAATGTAAATCGATTCGTAGAAAGCGACTTGCCTAGTTCGCTTCACATTTCTCGTGTGAACGGGCGTCTGATGCGGATTAGGGCTGATTCGATTCACGTGATGCGGATCCTGTAAACCACTTAGCGAGGTAGTTTACGTGAATCGATTCCTGTGATGCGGTAATTTTGCCCGTGTGGACGCACTGAGGCAGATTAAGCACCTCACATGCATGCGCAGTCGATACCTTAGTTTGTTGACTTTCCGGTCGATCAAAAGCGCATATTATATAATTTACTTAATGAAACCGCTATCTATGCACAGATATTTTTTTCATCATTTATTTTTAGGGTTTCACTGCCCAGCAGAAGTTTTGACCGTTCCAAACCAATACGATTCAATCCATACATATCTAGGTCGAACCCACACTCTCTCGGCCGACGGCGACGAACCCAAACTGGCGCTGGTTAGTCTGGACTTGCTCATGCGCAGATTTCGATTTCCGGCCCAAGTACTGCCCATGTGAACGGGCCGCTAATTCGACTCACCTGATTCGATTTGTCTGATTCGCCTCACATTTTGCCCGTGTGAACACGGCTATATAGTCAGCCCTTCACACTTGTTCTGGATTGACCGACGGTTGAACCACAATTAGTATGCTTGCCTTCCACTAGGTGGCGAACATAGCGCCGAGCAGGTAACACGACGTCAACAACGGAACGTAGGAAGTTACCGCCATGTCGGTCCAACTTGATAAGCTTTTTGTTCGTGATTTTGAGAGGAGAGATGGATCGGTCCTGCACATAAATCAGAGTGAGATCGGTGAAGTTTGTTGTGTCGTCTGGGACGCTGCCCTTGTTCTTGCAGCATTTTTGGAAACGCCAGAGGTGGCACTAGAGCTGGCCGGGAAGCGAGTTGTCGAGCTAGGGGCAGGCACGGGCATCGTCGGGCTGCAGGCGGCGTGTGATGGGTGAGCGACCGGGCGAGTTTGGGGCTGGAGACGGGGTCGCCCCGACGGCTCTCTTGACATGGACAAGTACTTGAAGTAGCAATACACTTTTTATACAGTTATGCAGTAGGCCTACATCATGCATGAGACATGGAAAAAATATACTACATAAGTGCTGAATGTGGAAGCAACTAGAACGAGATGTAACCAGGTGTAACATATTCTGATAAAACGCATTGGTGGGGGAATGCAAATGATCTATAATGGTAAATGGTATATACTAATATAGTGCAGGTGCATGAATGTATTTCTGTAGTTGCTGGTGATACTTTACTTATGGTCAATAGTCATTTTGTATTAGGCAGATAGTGTGAAAGAGGCACTAGACTCTAGAGATAGTGTGTAAGGGGCATTTAGAGCTCTACCCACTACCCCCTCCCCCCTCTGTTAGTCACGGATCACCACACACTCAGCTCAGGCAGGTGGTGGCCAAGCAGCCACACCGCATGGTGGTGGTGGGCAGATCACGGTAGCCATGAGGACACAGGAATGCTTGATGTTCATTGGTGGAACTATAAATGCCTGATTCTCTTTATTGGAGAACACGGTCAGGTGGTATGCCATACCAGATCCATGTATCACTATAGATAATAAGAGGGCATTGTCTCTCTTTCTACTTTCATTCTTTATACTCTTCCTTTCTCTTCTTGCCTGTATTGATCTCATTATAGCCTGCCTACACAACCACAGATTCGAGCCGAGGACTTTATACAGGGATATGTTAGAAACAGGAACTAGTCAAATAGTATACTAGCTCGATATTTACTTACTCAGGACAGACAGTAAGCCCTACTGTCTTAAGCCGTGTTTACACGGGCGGGCGAGTTAAAACGCTTCATATAAAACCACTTGCCTAGATCGATTTACATTTGCGTTGTAAATGCGACACTGTGGCGTTTTAGGGCTGAATCGATTCATATAAATCGGTAGATGTAAACCACCTTGCTAGGTAGTATAGATGAAGCTCTACAGCCGGTTCCCGGGCGGCGATAGTGTAAAATAGCGGTGCTCGCCGGCTACAGGCTCAGCTGTAACTATCGCTGGTGCCCGGCAGTGTTAGGGACCGATTAGGCCGAAATCTATTGAATGCGATCATATTTAACAGAATTACATACTCAAATAATGAAATTTAATTAAATTAACTATAAATTCCAAGCGATATTAACATCGCCGCTACATTGGCGTCGTTATTCATATTGTGAATCGACGAATGTAAACTAAACAAATAGCAGTACTCGCCGGTTACAGACTCACCACTAAGGCTGCTGGTTCCCGGCGCCGACACACTTTCAAACTTGGTCCATGTAAACGCACCACTACACTTCACTCCACTTAGGCAATTTGCCTAATTCGCTTCACAATTGCCCATGTAAACACGGCTTAAGACTAAGCCGAAGCTCAGCTCAGGCCTCAGCCCTGTACTAAGACCTAGTACATGACTCAGAGGCTGAGCCTGATACTTGTGATAGTGATACGCCAAGCCTTCCAAGGGGTGATTTACTATTTTCAACATATGTTCATGAACTCATGATCATGGTTACAATGGTATCGAACCAACTCCAAAGTTAAAGAAAGGTTGAAATTAGTCTAGGCTACACATCAATATTATATCCATTTTAGTCAATCATAAAAGTTGTGGGCCTAACACCCCCCCCCCCGCCCCCCATTCCTTACCCTGCCGTAGGCCTACATTTTGTACAAAAAAACTTGAAAATGTGGGAAACGTTGGATGACCCATAATCCTATACTTCGTCTTGGTTGAGCAACAATGTAAGCCAGAAGTAGGCTACTTCAACTAGACGTATTCTAACAAAATAATCACATTATTGGTACACTTATACATACATGCAGAGTATGGTCAGCTTTAAATAAAGTATATAATCTACCTTTAACGTGTTGGATTTATCTTAATTAGTTTACGTTACGGTAATTCAGCGGAAAAAAGAAACACACCAAGTAACACTACTTTTACCTTGTCAGGTAGACTGAAAACATATTTCAATCATTCTTGAAGTTTAGCCGATTTGTTAATCAGGGCTCCTATGTCAAATGTTAAACTAGCACTCTGGTGTTAGTGCGCATTTAACTGTTAGTTTAAAAACATGATACTTAAATTATATGCATAGGCCTATATTGCAAAAAAAAAGTGACGTTTTAGGAACTACTAGTAATGTTTAGTCATCTGGAAGTACAAAATCTATATCAACCAATGGTTCTTTACTGAACTATAAATATTAGATTTTGTACTTCCAAATGACTAAACGTTACCAGTAATTCCCAAGGAAAAGAAAATAAAACATCACGTTTTGTGTGTGTAATATATGCATATATGCCTACATATTATAATTTAGGTAGCATCATGTTTGGGTGATTAATTGTCATTATTTATTATTATTAACAAATAATAACAATTAAGCAACAACTTATTAACAAATGATAACAATTAATCACCCAACGATCCTCTGCTGAATATCTTACCCTATGCTATAGCTTTTATTAAATTATCTCCTCCATATTCATCCCCAGGGCCAACTGTCAGATTACGGACCTTCCAGAGGTGATGCCACTGATTAATGTGAACATTGAATCGAACATGGGCCCCGTTACTGGGATGGTAACCGCCCAGCCCCTCACCTGGGGAACTAAGGACATGGATTCCTTCCTTCCGCACCCAGACTTCATCCTTCTAGCAGACTGCATCTACTATCCAGAGGTATTGGACGAACATCAGTATCTAATTCCCGGTACACACCTCCTGTATAAAACCTAAAACTGCCCATTTCGCAACAAAGTTTGAGTTTTAGTCGGTTTCAGTCTTTAGGTGTGTGACTCCCTAACACACCTGAGCCTTCCGATTCGTGACTTAAAGCTCAGTTTTAGGGCTTAAGACTGGAATCTTATTAGATTCAAATAATGAATCGGGCCGTTCGGGAAACGGGACTGGTCAGGTTGTGACGGGTCACGTCGGGCAGTCAGTTTTAGCGCGTGAATCGTATATGGGAGGTGTGTACCAGGCTTTAGTGGTACTCACATTTACAGCAGTGGCGTAACTAATGGGGGCTTGGGGAGAGTAGGGGAGCGACTACTCCCCCTTGAGTACATTCTTAAAAAATGGTGACTTTTCAACAATTTGTGTAGCTCCCTTCTGTGATAAGTCATATCTTCCTCGTGTTTTGGTTTTAAATACAAAATAACAATTGTGTACCTCTTTTAATACTATATCTTCCTTGTGTTTTGATGTTAAATACCAAATAAAATGTATAATATACCGAATTAAAAAAAATTTGGTATGTGTCTTGGCACATTTTTTTTGTGTTAGTGACATATATATATAAATATATATGTGATATTTTTTTAACAATATTCTGACCACATACACATCTTCGCTATTCAGGGAAGTTTTATTTTTCTCACCAATGGAAAGTACAGGAAATGTCAGTAAATATAATGTTTTCTTTGTAGTCCATTGAACCCCTGGTTGAGACGATTACGAAACTAAGCGGGGCAAAGACGACTGTTTATTGTTCACACGAGCACCGGTCAACAGACAACAAGCCGTACCTACAGAAGCAGTTCTTTGAGGTAGGTCATAGTCAAGGAGCATGGTTGGTTGGTTGTTGGAGTTTTACCTCCTGGCAACATCTAAGGTAATATCAGGACATGTACTGACTTGTGACAGTGTGTACTCATGGTGACTTTATAGTGCTGCTCCACTAGGAAATCAGGCCACCGGCACCATGTCCCAGAAATCCCACCCACTCACATTATCCTGACACTGAGCTAACCAGTCCTTGCCCTATCCTATTAATGCCGAGTGCCAGGCTAGGAAGTGACAAGTATCAATTTTATAAGTCATTGGTTTGACTCGACTGGGAACCAAACTCCCGATCTCATGCACACAAGGCCTGCACTCTACCGATTCGGCAACCGCATGTTGGAGCATAGTGTTTCACTTGTATGTTTGAATAGACCTTTTCAATGGACCAAAAGTGAAAACATTCCAAATAATAGCAGAAACATTCCAAGTAATAGTGGAATCCATGTTCATATGAAGGCTTACATGTTGTGCATATGTTGTTAAATAAACAAATTTTCACCTTTTGATTTTGATCTTATACAAATTGATAAAAACATTAAAATTAACCACCCATATCATCAATTTAACACGCATCCATATCATAATTTTAACACATACAGATTAAGCAAAACAAGATTATGTCTAGCAAGAAAAAAAGTTTGGGTGGATGAATGGTGTCTGTATGCAAATTTTCACTTTAGCACAAAATCACATAAACAAATTTTAGATACATTTTGTGTTAAATACATGTAGTATTGCTATCATTATTAATACACAGAGGCAACAATAACTATTTTACTTGCTACCTCTCTCCCCCTCCTCCACCCGAAAGAAAAGAAATGGGTTAATCATAAAAGTTACTTCAAACTAAGGTAAGGTAAATTAAAACGATCAGTTTAATATATTTATCTCATAAAAGCGACAGGAACTCAAAATCATCGGACTGTGCAACTTAAAATTAAGTTTTAAACCTAGACTTTTAAACAGCTCTTTTTGTTTTCAGTTGATGTCGAAGCAGTTCCATGCTACAAAGATACCATCCGAGAAACAAGACTCAACATGGCAAAGTGACGACATACACATCCACCGATTTAGACGTAGTTGACTTAAGTGGGGACGCCGATATTTGCTTCTCTAATGATTAATCAGGTTTCACAATGACAGTCAAATATCAGACGTGCTTTTGGGTCTGGAGGCTTGCATTGCACCTGGGAGGTGCTGTTATGTAAAGCGCCTGTCACACCTTACCGGATTGAACAACGGATATGAACCGGACAAAGAATTTTCTAGTCCGGTGGTGTCCGGTGACAAAATGTATCGAAATGGAGCGTAATTGGGTCAATTGCCGCCGGGCCACCGGACAAATACCGTACATTTACTGTACATGTACTGGATGAGAACCGGACACTTAACGGATGGGTACCGGACATGAACCGGACAAAACAGACAAACCGGACACCAACGGATGGGTACCGGACACGTATGGATGGGTACCGGATATGAACCGGACACCAACCGGACACATCAGTCCGGCGGTGGCCGGTAGAAGTTCTGTGCATGTTCAAAACTTGTGCCGGACACCACCGGACACCGGTACCGGACATTGCCGTATTTCACTGGACAGTGTCCGGTTCCCCAGTCCGGTAAGGTGTGAGTGGGCCTTAAGGAAGGACGTCAGAGAATGTGTATACAGAGAAGTCCAACTCCCATCCCTGACCATGCAACACTTACGACTGTCACGCACCAAGCGGCGGTTGTTGAACAAGGCACTTCACTCAGTGGTGGCTATGCTGGGAAATATAACATGACAGAACTGAAAGCTGAGAGACAAGGCTTTTGCTTTTTAAATGTTATTTTTAAACTGTAAAAATGATATACAAATACCATGTTAAACTCAATTCAATCAATTCTTTTATTTTAACTCTCTAGACTATGTCTATGACACTGGAAATGCTGGGTACTGCAAACGTCATAATGGTAAAAAAAAAATTTAAGAGTATTTGCGCTGTGTTATAAATTAATTGTTTGTAGTCGAGTTTAATGTTCTGTTTTTTTTTCATTCTCAAAGTTTTGGAAGTAATGGATAAGTCCAGACTCACAGAGAACATCTTGTTGTGTATGATAAGACCAATGTTTTTTACTTGTTCAACAATGACTGCGAGAGGTGTCACCAGAGCTTGTGTTACCGATTTTGATGGGAGTTGACCATCTCATATATTCACGGTCTCTGAGGACGTCATGATACATATCACATCCCCATATAAGGAACATTCCCATCAGATGCCTACGGATATCCTGGATAAGGATAGCCCCGGGGGCAATGTTCAGGATATTGAACACAGAATATTTTGCACATTGTTATATATATTTGTTTAGACTGCTTATAGCTTGACTGGTAAGAATATATAATGTTGCATTTAGAGGTGAATGTGGTATTTAATTAAATATTAATAAATACTATTGCATTGTACACTGTTGTAATAAGAATCATTGTGATATCAGGTAGTTGATATTGACTATGCATTGAGATCCAATAAATTTAATGAATTATATATTTGCAGAGGCTTTTTCTGAATGTTTTCATCAAACACAAACAATAACATTTTTTTTAAACCCCTAAAACACATCAATTCATGTCCTTATGATACGCAGTGAAAGAGGAAGAGGAGGCGGGGGTGGAAATAAGAGCACTTTATTCAGAGTGCGAGATAATACAGTGAAACCGGCAATGCAAATGAATAAAGTACAATAATAATAATCAGGACAAATGGATCAACAAGAACAATAATCAAAAAGAGGGCAAATAATGTTCAAGAGAAAGTAAAGGGGGAAGAAGTAGCCCCGAAGAGCCCTCCACCCTAAGAAAGGAAAGAGAGGGTAAGTATGGGTGAGTGGGTGTAAGAAAAATGGCAGGGGAGCGCTACTGGAGGCGGAGTGATTGTTTTATTCACCAATAATTCATTAGTGTGTCAATCTTGGCCAAAACTGAACAGATCGAATGGCGAAGGTCGTGATGTACCTTCTATCATCTCCGTACGTCTATAATTTGTTACTAGTTTACCACAGAAGCTAATTATGTCAAGTGCTCACCACTGTTACTATCGCGATTTAACGACCATGTATCATTGATCGCATTTCCCGTAATTCATTAACTATGATTACCACAAAATCATCTAAACAAATCAAACAAAATGTTCAGGACTTCACAAAAATTTAATTCCCCATTCCTTGGAACACACCTCATGCAATTGTTAATCCAAATGGCACACGCTTAAACTGAATTTAATATGAGTGTTTATCGCAGATTTTAAGTTTATTATCCTTATTTACCATAAGCAAATAATCAAAAATATTTTACATCCTGGGTAGAGGAAAAGCATATTTAATTATTATCACATCTCTTACGGCAATCGTCAATGTGACGAATAGTACTATATATCCTCAATACTACCGTAACTAATGAAGAGAAGTAATATATAAACTATATCATAATATCATTATCTAGCTTTATTTTAGCTCTCCCATATCTCTCATCTTTCACTCAAAGGTATTATATAAACTCGGTTATATAGAAGATATGCATTTATCTATCTCTATATTCATCTCAACTAATTATTGTGATAAATTTCCACTATCTATAGAACCAAAAGCAATATAAAAGTCAATACCAATCGTATACAATTGTCTATCTGCTACAACATCCCCCAGACATTGAAATGCAGTCAAATGTACCAAACATTTAGCTAAAGTTGAGTTTACCAAACTAAACAATCTAAATTCCACTAATTCAAGATTAATAATTTTAGGACGTATCTCAAATATGCTACTTAGTTTCACAAAGGTATAATAACATTCATGCTAATTTAGTTTGTATGGGCAATATATCAAGCAATGCAGTTCACCACGCAAGTAACAAGTTAATTAGTCAACTCGCTCTGCCTAACATTGTTTCTCAGAATATACGTATACACGTGTCCCGATTCAGTTGTACCAATTTGCAAAGTCAATGGTATTACGTAAAGTCGATTACGTCTGCGCGTGCGCAGTCGCGTCGCTTTCCCATTGTCTCCATGCTGCTGTGTTGACAGCGCATGCTCCGCCGTGTGCTATGTGACTGAACTACGTCTAAATTTAGATGCAGTATCTGCCCCGACCGGCAGTTCTATATTCTCACGCGGCGACTCAAGATGTACGCCCGGCGCATAAGAACCAATATGATAAGGCATCGCAGCATTTACCGAATGAATTTTTCCGAATGTTCCAGAATTCCTAATAGCTATAGCAACTCTCAAAGCATGAATTTCTGAATATTCATCACTCCCACCGGCTACAAACAAACTATCTACACCTTGTCTTAGAGACTTCATTACACTATTATGAATATATCCAAGACTAACTAACTCAAAAGAATAATTTAAGGACTAAAGAATAAGATTTAGAGAATGTAAAGAAGAAGCATTCAGACTATCTATTTGACTAGAAATATCTAAATTACCTAGATTTGATTCAGAACGTCACAGTTACTCAACCTAACTCACAATTGACATTACAAGAGTTCCTCAAGAGATTCTAGAAAGAAAGCACACAAAAAATGGCAAAACTTATGCACTGTACCAAATGCACAAGACAATGTGAACCGAATGAATTTTGACTCAAAATACTCACCAAAGTTTATATCCCTACAACTATCTCTCGTGTAAACAGTGTAACAGCCCCTTCCATATGGGTACAGAATTACTGTATGCCTCTAATTGTGTACTTTGTGCTGACGATATTTTTAAGTGCAACAACACTTGGTTTCCTTACTTTATTTTAATCCACCAGTTACCAATGTTAATTATTATGTTCCTATTCTCTCTCTTAAAATATCAAAATTATGCGACAAACAACTCACTCATATATCAGACTCGGCAATGCATATGTACCCATAGTATTCACGCAGTTATCCTCATGTGGCGTGTTATAGGCAATTTCAGGCTGCTGAGTTAAGCGCGGTAGAAATAAAGTAAAGAATTGTATCCAACCAGAGAAATATGCCTGTAATGGAGCAGAAAAGTGAAAGGTCTTCTTCGTAGTGTATTACTACGCTCTCATTCACCTCAAGGCTAAAGTAAATTACCGAAAGTAGTCCGAATGGAAAAAATTTCTACCGGCGACACGAGGCTTCAGACATGGCACATTACAGTAATACCAATGTCAAAGACTAATGTTTCCTTAAGAATTGACACTTTCTGTTGGAAAAAGTTGTCGACAAAGCAATTTCAAATCATTTTAAACCTCTAAAACAATGAAAAGAATGACAATTCGATAGCAGAAAAATAACACTACCTACACACTAAAACTAACCAGTCGATGTCCTTCAGTCCTCTCAAATTTTGTAATTAACACTATTAAATATACACCCGCAGTCACTACCCTCGTATTAAAATAACTACCGAAATGCGTTATTGTCGATGCGCGAAAAGGGAGAGAGGAGGCGGGGGTGGAAATAAGGCGTCTTTATTTACGCCTCAGACAGAGCATACAGAGAGTAACAAGAGGACAAACATAAGTAAATAAGGAATAATCTGGTAATGTAAGGAAGCTCATGAGGAGCGGTGTAATGAAATAAAGCAATAAGGAGGAGCAGTGAAGAAAGTACATGATAAAATAAGTAATAAAGTTCAGGCAGAGTAAAAGTCAGTAGGTGTTCTGTGAGGGGGTGCCGAGGAGCCCTCCACCAAAAAAGGCGGAGAGGGCTCGCGGCGCGCCCGAGGGGGCGAGGCGGCGGATGCAGGGTGGGGCGGCAGATAGGCGGGCCGCGTCAGGGGTCAGGTTCCCAGGGGGGGCGGCGAGCGTCCGGGGCCTGCGTCGACATGGAGCGGGCGGCCAAAAAGGAGGAGGCCCGCTCCTTGGCGGGATCCGGTGAGGAGGTCCGACGAGGGTCGAGCAGGGGGGCAGCGAAGTCCTCAGGGCTGGCTGGGGCGGTGGTCGGGGTCTGGGTGGGCGGGCTGTTGAAGGCGGTGTCGTGAGGGTTGGCGGCAGAGGGTTCCTCGTAAGGCTGGGCTGGGATGTGGTCCGAGGCGTGAGGCCCGAGGTGATGATCCCCGGCTGGGACTGGGCGGCGCTGCGATCGGTGGTCGCTGGGAGGTTGTCGGTGGAGGTTGCGGGGCTGTCGGCAATGGTGAGGGTGAGGCGCCGGGAAGGGCCCCCCGGGCCGGCCGGGGGGAGGCCGGCGGATCAAAAATCCGCCGAGGTGGGGGGGGTCTGGCGCTCACGGGCTTGCTTGGTTATGCATTCGGCCTCGCAGTGCATAGTGAGCATGCGCCTCACGTTCGCGCAGTAGGCGCATGCGTGACGGCGCCTGTCCCCCGCCTCGCCGTGGGCCTCCCCGAGGGGGGCCCGATCGCACGAGGCGGGGTCCCGGTTCCAGGCCGGGCAGGGGGCCCCGTGAGTGTGCCTGTCGTAGGTGACTCGGGCGTCGGCTTGGACGGGGCCTCGGAGGGGCCTCGGAGGGTCGAGTGGGCGGGCTTGGGTGGTGGCTTGGGCGGGCATGGCGATGCACTCTACTCTGAGGAGGTTAAGTGCTACCGGGTCATGCCACCCGTGGGGGAGCCTTCTGTCCGCGATCCATGTAAACACGGTCTCCGAGTACCGGCGGACGGTCGCCCACGGGTAGATGAGGTTATCCCGGCAGACTGCGAGGTGGTGGTGGTGGTGGAGTCCCTGGGCGGAGTGGGCGGGGAAGTCGGGATGGTCGATGAGGGTTAGAAGGGCGAGGGTGTATTCGTCCTTTGTTGCCTCCCCCCTCTTCACCGGCTTCCTCTCAGGCCCTCGCTCTACGAGGTCGGAGGGGAATATATAATCGACCGGGATACCTTGGCGCCTGACGGAGTGTCGCGCCTCGGCGGAGGCCAAGATGTCCCGGACGGCGTCGGTCGCGGAGGCGGGGCTGTGGCGGGTCAGTTCCTCCTGGTAGGCCGCCGACGCGGTGGGCGGTGCTTGGGTGGCGAGGTGGCGGTACCTCTCGTATTCCGGGTGAGCCGCGCCGGGCAGGGTCGCCTGAGGCGGCGGCGGGGGCCGGGCTGTGGCGGTGGTACGTGCCCGAGGTGGTGGGGCGCCCGCGGCGGGGCGGGCGGCCAGGCGTCTCGGGGCGGGGGAGGGCACCTCCGGTGCGGGGCAGGCCTCCCCGGTCTCCAGGGCGTCGATCCGGGCGTGGAGGTCTGCCGCAGTCTGGCGCGCCTCGGCGGAGGTCTGGCGCTGGTCAAGCCAGATCTGCTGGAGTGCCTCCAGTACTGCTGAGATCTCGGCGTCCGAGGGCGCCGCGGGGGACGCCGTAGCGGACGCCGGGGACTCCCCCCGTCCTGGCGTCGAAGATGGCCCCGAGGTGCGGGGGGCGGCCCGGGAGCCCTTCCGTCCGCGTCCTTTTCCTCGAGGCATGGTGAGGTGGTGCAGCGGTCCGAGGGTGATGCCAAAGTGAAGAAAGCAGAGAGCTGGGAGACGGCAGGAGGGCGAGTGCCTGAGGGAGGCCGGCGGGCGACCTTATAAGGGAGGAGGGACGGGCGACAGCAAGTGAGGTGGGAAAGCTGTCGGCCCGGGGGAGGGCGAGAGGTGGCGAGCAGCGGCGTCGGGTGAGGTGCGAGTGCTGCGCGAGCGGAGGGCGGGGGAGGTGGTGCCGCGCCGTCTGCTGAGGTGAGAAAGCAGCGGGGCGGAGAAGGGTCTCTTCCTCTCCTCGCATCAAACGCAATCCTTCGCATTACGACCAATTTCGAATAGAAATAAATGTTGTAGTCACACTTTTAAGTCAAAAACACTACTAGTCCATAGTATTAAAATATAAAGCACTAGTCCATAATGTTATAATTAACTATCGTCATAGTTAAAACAACTTCTAGTCGACAGTCATATTAAATATAGTATATAAAGTTCCAGTCACAATGCTGTTGTTCACAGTCAAACTATAGTGTCAATCAAACCTGTCCGTAGTTAATTTATAAAGTCGTAGTCTTCTATACAATATCAACTTCTCGGTTATAATCCGTCAATTTGTAATTATTAACAATTTAACGTTCACAATTCGTCACAGTCAATGTTATGCACAGGCAACTAAATTTTACCTTCTAAATCCGGTCGGTTTCAACTCGTCGTGGTTGCCATTATGTAAAGTCGTCGTCTGGCAGCTGTAGTTGTGTAGGCAGGCTAATAGGAAATCACTACAGGCAAGTATAAGAAAGGCAGAGTATAAAATGTGCAGGAAGACAGAGCTTGCACCCTCAGGTTTATTATTATATAGTGGTTTCTGGACTTGATATGGCATATCACCTGACCATGCCCTCCAATCAACATCAAGCATTTCTAGGTCCACCATGGCGGTGGCTCCGTAGCAGCTGAGCAGGGCCGGGAGGAGGCGGCCCATGAACTTCCTCACGGGAAGAACGCAGCTGCCGACGTGGTTGAGCCGGCCGAGGATGCTCTGGAGCTCACAGCGCCCGAGGGTTGGATGGGCGATCCGGGCCTCGCACTAGGCGACGAGATCCTCAACTTTATCAGGTGCGATCCTGATCGTTATCGCCTCGTTATCGAGGGCGAAGCCGAGCCAGGAGAGGCGGGCCGCGGGAGGGTGACACTTTACCGGCGGCGACCTCCAGCCCAAGGGCCCCGACGAGGGCGATGAAGCCATCGAAGGCCTGGCGGGCCCTCAGGTAGGAACGCTCGCACCCGACAAAGTCGTGGCATAGAAGGGGGCGTGGAAGCCCTCACACTGGAGGATCCAGGCGATGGCCACGGTGACCCGGGCACATGCGGCGCCCGAAGAGCGGCAGCCGAAGGGGAGGGTGAGGTCCACATACCCTGTCCAGGGTGATGCTGTAAAGAGGGCATGATAGAGGGTCGGGGGGAGGAGGGCCGGTGAGGGGGGGGGGGGGGGAGAGGGGCGGCGAACTCTGCAGCGCTAGCCGAGGCGCGGTTGTGGAGGTAAGGTCGTGGGGCTGGGGTGGGGGGGGGGGGGTGGAAGCCAAGGGTGGGGGGGGGGGCGGGGGTGGTGAGGGTGGTGGAGGCGGCCTTCCCAGGAGGATGCAGGCAGCGACCGTGGTGGCGGTTAACGACTCCAGTGTCTGGCATGTTGCATAATCCCGGGCCGACGGCAGGGCGGGGGTGGCAGGATCTGCTGAGGACGGGGGTGGGTGGTAGGGCCGGGTATCAGAGGGCACGCCGGTGTCAGGGGGGATGGCGACTTCCGGTGGTTTAGGTGCGACTTCTGGCAGTTGCCCGGTGGCGTCTGGGTTGACAGGGGTGGCGGGGTCTGTAGTAACGTAATTGATGACGTTACCGGGTGCACGGCCGTGTGTTTTGATGCCTGTGGTTACGACACCCGGTGCACGGCGGCTGTGAAGGTGCGGGGTGGTGCGTGGCTGTGAGGGGGCCCCCTGGGGGGCGGTGGTGACATGGGACTGGCAACGGCCCACCGCTGGAGGGACAGGGCTGTGGTCTCGGGGGGCCGCCGGTTCCGGGTGGGCGTACCGCCGCCGGCGGACTAAAAATCGGCCGAGGGGCCAGCCGCCAAGGCGCCCTCACGGGTGCACTTGGTGTAGCACACTACCTCACTGTGTGCTGTGAGGATACACCTCACTTTGGCGCAATACGCGCAGGCGTGGCGCCCTGCTCGCCGTGGGCCTCGCCGGCCGGGGCGAGGTCGCACGAGGCGAGTTCGCGGTTCCAGGCCGGTCTCAGCGTCTCACCTCCCACAAGTCTGGTTCTCCACAAGAAATATGTTTAACTCCAATACAGTCTTTAATATATGCGTCAATATTCTAAAAGTCAGAGAATATTGTTCTCCACAAGCAATACGTATTCTCCTGTATTCTTGGGTTTAAACTCATAAGAATAACCGCTAAAAAACAAAAAGAGTGATAATCAGGTCGAGCGACCGACCAGAAGTAAACAACACGGCGACCGAATCGGTTTTTCGCCAATAACTTCTTTAATATATTCACCAATATTCTCAAACTCGTAGAGAATATTGTTGTACACGTTTCCTCCAGTATTCTTGGGTTTAAAGTCATAAAGCCAACCAAAGTTTGCATTCGTCACTCGAATCCGCGCATACGCAGAAGCAATATTTGGGAAATGAGACTTGTGGGAAATAAGACGCTGACACCGGGCGGGGGATGCCGTAGGCCTCCCAGGTGTATGGTGTGCAACCGTCGGCCTGGGGTTTCGGACGGCTGGCATTGGCAGCCCGGGAGGATGCAGTCCAGGGGGCGGCCATCCCGGGACCGGTGATCACCTCGAGCAGCACAGAGTTGATTGCCATCGGGTCATGCCCTCGTCAGGCAGCCTATCATCCGCGATCCAAGTAAACACCATTTCGGAGTATCACCGGACGGTAGGCCACGGATGGGTGATGGCATCCCTCAGGACGGTGAGGGTGTGGTGGGTATGGCTCAGGAGGGCGTCCGGGGGGAAGGAGGGGGTGGACCTCAACCATCCGGTGGGCGAGGTTGTATTCCTCCATTGTCGCTTCCCCTTTCTTAACTGCCTTCCCCCCCGGCCCCCTCTCAACCAGATCGTGGGGGAATATGTAGTTGGCCGGAATACCTTTCCGGTGTCCGGTGTTCTGCGCCTCGTCGGACTCAAGGATTTCCCGGACAGCTTCCGCGGTGGACGCAGGGGTGTGGTCAGCATCGGCCGGCGAGTGGACGGCTGGAGGCGGCTGGGTGTGGCGTTGGGCTCCAGTGCTGGGCGTGTCGCCGGTATTGGGGATGTATGGGGCATGCAGCTGCTGGGTGAGGTGGTGGAGCCGAGGCGGCCTGCTGAGGCGACCGAGGCGGTGTGCTGAGGCACTGGGGCCGGCGCGGGTGCAGTGGCCAGGGGTTGCTGGGCGGCAGCAGAGGCGAGCACCATTGCCTCGACGATTGCGGCGAGGCGTTCCAGAGCTGTGGAGGCTTCGGCCGCGAAGGTGACTGCGGCAGCTGGAGGCGGTGGGGCAGGAAGGAGCGACATCGCCTTCATGATGCCGGCTCGACGCTCCACAGAGCGAGCCATAGCCTGCATGCTGGTCTCCACCGAGGTGATCCACTGCGCCGCCTCGGAGGATCGTCCCTAGGTGGAGGAGGTCGCGGAGGCAGAATCCGGGGAGGAGGCACCGACGGATGTCCGGGTTCTGCAACGACCGCCTGGGCGGCCTCGTCCGCGGGCGACTGACGCCCTTCTGTAGGAGTGTACGCTGGCGATGCAGTAGGGGCGTAGGCTGTCGATAGGCGAATCGTGTCGGGTAAGGTAGAGTAGGCCAAAAAAAGAAAAATGGCAGGGTGCGCTACTGGAGGCGGCTGGAGGCGGGGTGGCTGGAGGCAGCATCGGACCCGGGTTATGAGGCAGGGACCCGGGGGAGTGGGGGGGGGGGGGCGTTATGTAATCCAACGGTCAACGGCCACTGCGGGGAAGAAGAGGGGGGGGGGGGGGTACTCCTCCTCCGCCGCGAATCAAACGCAACGCTAACATTACGACGAATTTATTGATTTGATTGTTTGTTTTACGTCCTAGCAACATCTAAGGTGGTCATATCAGGATGGGTACCGACTTGTGACAGTAGTGCTGTCCCACTGGGAAACCAGGACGCCGGCACCATGACCTGGTGTCCCACTCATTCACATTATCCTGACACTGAGCACACCAGTCCTTTCCCTGTCCTAATAATGCCGAGTACCTGGCTAGGAAGCGACAAGTATCAATTTTTTTTTAAGTCATTGCTTTGACTTACTTATTTTTCTACACAGTTTGCTACCATGACTTTCTGGTATCTGAAGTCAATTAATTCCACTTTTTTTTTTTCATTTTAGGACCCTCTACATTCAAGAACTGGAACTAATAGTAATATTCAAAGTCTAATTGTTCCAAAGTCACACCACTTTCATACCTCAGTAGATGCGTTATCATCTACCACCTGCTCATGTACCTGTTGTCAAGTCAACCGTCTTATTTGTGCTATATAGTCTGACTTTTCGTGCGCGTTCCAGGCTCAACACTAGCAAAGAGCAAATTGTACATTTGTACATGTGTAATAAAAACGAAATACATGATTGATTCAAATGGTCGCCAGTTTTTGGCTTCGAGACATTTTGAAGCCATAATAGAAATAAATAGCCCTTTGTCACTGGAATTAAAACCGCCTCAGCTTTTGGTTCCGGCCTATTTGAAATTAATTCATCCGAATTTAGGCTTTGACCCACAATAATGTTTTTTTTTTGTTTAAAAAAAATTCATGATCTATTGGTGATGGCTTTAAAATGCTGTGTTGGCAGCAAAGATCGTATTCATGAGCCGTGTTCACACCCACAACTTTAGGCCGAACTAGATAAGGCGAACTAGAGGAGGCGAACTAGTGTCGTGTCCACACACGGAGCGGTTTAAGGCGGAAATCGATATCTGCGCATGAGCAAGTACATACTAACCAGCGCCAGTTTCGGTTAGTCGACGTCAACACAAGAGAGTGGGTTCGACCTAGATATGTATGTACTGAATCGTATTGGTTTGGAACGGTCAAAACTTCTGCTGGGCAGTGAAACCCTAAAAATAAATGATGAAAAAAATATCTGTGCACCTCTAGCCAGTTCATAGTCCAAATTATATTATATAGTGTGACGTGCTTAATCCGCTTCAAGTAAACCGCTGCCGTCCACACAAGCAAGGTGGGCCGACTTAAGCTAGTTCGTTTCATCTAGACTACCTTGCGACGCGGTTTACATGCGGCGAACTAGTTGAGGCGGATCAGCCTTAATCCGCCTTAGGGTCGCGTCCACACGGCGAATGTGAGCCGAACTATAGGAGGCGAACTAGTTGAGGTGACTTAACGCGCTGGTGTGAACACGGCTATGGTAAAGTTAACCGATGTTTTAAAAATGTGTTGGCAGCAAAGGTCCTATTCACGATGAACAGTTAATCGAATGTATTCTGTCACTTTTTTTCACAACAAAACAAAAAAATTTAACCACATTCATATGTTTACATTGAAAATCTGAATGTAAAATCACCATGTTCTCCTTTTGTTACAAAGGGCAAACTAGTTGGAGAAATGATTAGGCGACATTGATGAAGAAGAGCATGAGGACAGTGAGAGTGACAGTCATGATGCCGCCCACCACCAGCCACACTATGTGAAACACCCGCCAGGTGTCAGTGTGGGGCTTCTTGGGCGAGTCCTGAATGCTGAGGCCATTCTCCGTGACTGTCTCCACCATGTTGGTTTTACCTAGAGAACATCGATAAAAAAAAAATCAGAGTGTGATATTATATGCATGATAGTTTTAGACTACTACGCATATAATATATACAGCAAACCTCTCTAAATTGACCAACCATGGTCCATTTGGGATGGTGATCGGTTTAGGGAGTTTTTCAATTCATTCCAATGGTATTGTATGGACGATCGTGGGATCCAAATAAAAGGATCGATATAGGGGAGTGATCGATCTGTGGAGGTGGTCGGTTAGAGAGGTTTTACTGTATATTATAAACAAATGAAATAAGATTAACAGTATTTAACAAAAGAATTTGGCAGGAGACCAATTTTAAGGCCCTCCTAGATCATGAGGCCCTGGGCTGCAGCCCACTCAGGGCTTATGTAGATGCAGCACTGATTACAGATTTCTGTAAGAGACCTAAAGATTGCCCCCCACCCACCCCATACACACATATGCCTAGCCACTCTGTTGGTGGTCCAACCACAGATAGACGGATAGATGGTTAAGTGATGTCATTAAAGCGTGATAATTGGCCATTTTGAAAGTGTGATAATTGGCCACGTCATTCATATGATAAAACCTAGCAGCAAATATATGCTGGCGTTTACAAATATAGTCCACCCTCTTGTGATATAGAATTATTGCTGTTCTGTAGGTTGATCCTGAATCTAAACAAGCCAAATCAAGTCTTAATCGCAACTACTAGTCCTAGTAGTGGTAGTACTAGCAAGGATTTTATATTGCTCCTATCATCGCTCATTATCACGCTTCCAATATGGTGGCTATTGTCGTTTGGGCCACCATACTCAGAAGGGAGGTTCCAGAAACAAAGGAAACAATAAACAAGTAGTGCCACAGTTAGCTCTCCAGTTCTCAATGTGATGTAAGCTTAAATGCTGATACATAACAATGGCGACAAGGATGTCGGATCCCTAAACAACTAGTGAATCAGACATAGGGGAGGAATCATACATATGGTCATGGAATCGCGAGAAATACTAGTATCAGGACTCTGAAAATGGCACCGCGATCAGCGAATCAAGAGAAAGAGATAGGTGATATAACCACGTGGCTACGATGAATGAGCGCGGAGCCATATCCAACAATGCACATGGATCTGTGAAGTTAAATCTGTGGTAAACAATCGATATTGGCAATGTGTTGACATAAACCATGATATCTCAACAACTACTGGGATTATTGATGATCTAAAAACTGCATGATGTAGCTCTGGTTAAGATCTGTCAAACGATCCAAGAGGTGGTACTGTATGCTATTGCGCTAATAAAGGTTCAACTATTGAACTGTTTGTAAAATATTCTGATAAAACGCATTGGTGGGGGAATGCAAATGGTCTATTATAGTAAAAGGTATATAGGTCCAGGTGCATGATTGTATTTATGTAGTTGCTGGTGATACTTTACTTATGGGCAATAGTCATTGAGTGTTAGTCAGATAGTGTGAAAGAGGCACTAGGAGATAGTATGTAAGGGGCACTTGGAGCTCTACTCACTACCTCCGACCCCCTTTGTCAGTCACAGATCACCACACACTCAGCTCAGGGCAGGTGGTGGCCAAGCAGCCACGCAGCATGGTGGTGGTGGGCAGAACCCTGTAGCCATGGGAACCCAGGAATGCTTGATGTTCATTGGTGGAGCTTGAGATGTTTGATTCTCATTGCAGAATAAGTCAGGTGGTGTGCCATACCAGATCCATGTAACACTATAAATAATAAACCTGAGGGCTTGGCTCTCTATTTTCACTCTTTGTACTCTTTATACTCTTCCTTTCTCTTCTTACCTATATTGATTTCATTATATACACAACCACAGATTCCAGCCGTGGACTTTACATGTTGTTGAGTTGAACTGTGTTCTCTGTCAGCTTATTACACTACAAACCATGGAGGGACATGAATTTGGAATTGAAAGCTTTAACTGTATGACTGAACCTTCAACACTTGGTTCATGTTGGACCCGATGATTGACTGTATTTGAACTGTACGCTGATGGAAAAGGATTGATTGTCAATAACGCAGCTACACCTGATACAAAACAGAGGCATAGAGCATTACTACTGCATTCAGCAGGACCTGATGTGCAAGACATATTTGCGACCTTGCCGGGTATCGGAGGTGTGATAGACTACGCAGAGGCGGTTGCAGCATTTTTGAACACCCATTTCATCCCATTGGTCAATACAACATATGCATGTCACATGTTTAGGCAAATGGTGCAGAAAAAAGGGGAGACTGTGGTACAGTTTGCAACTCGATTGCGTAGAGCTGTCAAAGACTGTGCATATGGAACCAAACAGGGCAATCAGATACGTGACGAAATACTAGTTACATCAGACTATGTCAAACAAAAACTGTTTGAAGTCGGTACTGATCTCACTCTAGCTTGCACCTTGGAAATTGCTGACCAGTGTGAGAGAGTGGAGACTCAGATGCAAGATCTAATCATGAGGGAAAGACCAAGTCAGGCAGTGGATACAGTAAACCGAGTCCATGGAACACCAGCTAGACAGAAGTGGAAACAACATCAGGTTAAGAAAGAGCATCACAAACAAAAAGGAGAATGCTATAGATGTGGAAAAGTTGGACACTATGGTAGACATCCGGAGTACCCAGCTAGGGCCAAAACATGTCGGAAATGTAGAGGAAAAGACCATTTCTCACAGGTTTGTGCAACCAAAAATAAAGGCAACCAACATTGAACAAAAAGCCTAGGGTATCCAAATCGCCGAGGAGCGACACATAGTAAAAGTCATGTAAATTGTGTGAATGCGGAAGAGAACAAAGAGACCAATGCTATGCATTCACTGTCAGCAGTGTAAACAAGTCACCCACAATTAAGGTGAACCTGGGTGGTGTGGACTTGGATATTCTGGTAGACTCAGGTGCAACCAGCAATATTGTTGATCAACGAACATGGGAAAAACTGAAAATCAATAATATTAACTGTATCTCTAGGAAGGGAGGTGATATGCAGAAACTCTTTTACACATATGCCTCAGATGATCCACTTGAAATAATGGGAAGCTTTAAATGTACAGCAAAAGTTGGGAAACATGCAGTGGAAGCTGAGTTTGTTGTGATTCATGGAAAAGCCATTCCCTTGCTAAGTAAGGATACATCTATCAAACTTGGAGTGCTCAAAATTGGAGTTGATATTGCTATGGTGTCCGGTAGATCACATGCGATTGAACATCAATACCCAGAACTTTTCATGGGGGTTGGCAAACTAAAAGGACGGCAGGTGGAACTGCACATTGATAAAAATTTCAGACCGGTGGCACAGCCACTGCGTCGTGTTCCATTCAACCTACGTGGCAAGGTTGAAGAGAAGATCGAAGAACTGCTAAGTGTGGGTGTGAGGGCCAGTGGATGGCCTACAACATGGCAGAACCCACTCGTAATTGTTCCAAAGGAAAATAGTGATATTCGTTTATGTCTGGACATGCGCAGAGCAAATGAAGCCATTATGAGGGAACGCCATCAAATCCCAACTGTTGATGAAATACTTCAGAGCATGAATAGTTCGAAGGTCTTCAGCAAACTTGATCTGAAATGGGGATATCATCAGCTGGAACTGACACCAGAGTCATGTGATATAATTACATTTGCATCACACATGGGTCTATTCAGATTCACCCGGCTGCTATTCGGAGGGAATGCTGCTAGTGAGCAATATCAACATGAGATTGCAACAGCATTAGGTGGAATCGAAGGAGCTTCAAATCAGATCAGAAGATGCATGATGAGCGACTACATCAAGTCCTGAAGCGACTAAGTAAATGTGGACTAACTTTAAACCCAGCGAAATGTCAGTACAACATGAAGAAACTGCTATTCATGGGCATCTTACTGTCTGAGAAGGGGATTGGTCCAACAGAGGAAAGAGTGAGAGCAATAGAAGAGGCAAGGGAGCCAGAAAACACTTCCGAGGTGAGAAGCTTCCTAGGTCTGGCAAACTTCTGTGCTAGATTTATCCCTTATTTTGATACCATCGCAGAACCGTTAAGGAGGCTGACCAGGAAAGATGTACCATTCTGCTTCAGACCCGAGCAACAGGCATCATTTAGAAAAGTAAAGCAGAGTATGACCGAAGCTGGGATGCTGGCATACTTTGACATGGATGCTGATACAACTGTCATTGCAGATGCAGGACCACTGGGTCTTGGAGCTGTGTTGCTACAGAGGCAGGGAGGTGAGATGGTACTGATCTGCTATGCAAGTCGGAGTCTGACGGACTGTGAAGGAGGTATTCTCAAACCGAGAAAGAAGCATTAGGACTGGTGTGGGCTTGTGAGAGGTTTCACCCCTATGTATATGGGATAGAATTCATTCTCACGACTGACCACAAGCCATTAGAGGTCATATATGGGCCATGCTCTAAATCATGTGCAAAGATCGAGCGGTGCATGGGTGCTGAGAATGCAACAATACCGATTCAGAGTAAAGTACATACCAGGGAAGCAAAATATTGCAGACTCACTGTCACGGTTGTTGAGTAAAGCTCCCATAGCATCTGATCATCACCATGGTGTGGAAGAGTATGTACAATTCGTAGCTATACAGGAAACACCAGAAGCTTTGACTACATGTGAAATTGAAGAAGCTTCAGCAGCCGATGAGGAGTTGGAGGAGGTCAGACATGCCATTAACACTGGACAATTTGATAAATGCAAGTCATATGCATCTGTGGCTGGAGAACTCTGTAAATATGAACAGTTAGTTATGCAGGGTACAAGCATTGTTATGCCCATGAAACTGAGAACATGTACCTTGGCACTAGCACATGAAGGACATCTTGGTATTGTGGGCACAAAGCAAAACCTTAGGTGCAAGGTTTGATGGCCAGGTATCGATCGGGGAGCAGAACATTTCTGGCGAGGTTGTCACAGATGTCAGGTGGTTGCTCGTGTTAACCCACCTGAATCTATTTCACCAACACCACTGCCAGATGGACCTTGGAATGACGTCGCTGTACACTTACTAGGACCGCTTCCATCAGGACATTCACTCCTAGTGACAGATGATTATTACAGTTGATAGTAGATACTATGAAGTTGCCATTCTTCAATCGACTTTGACAGAGAAGGTTCTTGAGAACCTTGATGAGGCATTTATACGTCATGGAATGCCTAAATGTATTAAGTCAGACAATGATGAGTTTAATGTGTACTGCAGAGAAAACAGAATTTCTCATTACTGAGTCATACCAAAATGGGCACAAGCTAATGGTGAAGTAGACACAGAATTCGCCAATACTTAAGCGCTTGAAGATAGCGAAGGCGGAATGGCAAGACTGGAAGGCCGAGTTAAGGAAATACCTGCTACAGTACAGGGCCCTGCGGCACCCAACCACTGGTCACAGCCCAGCGGAATTGCTTTTTAATAGAAAAATTTGTACAAAGATGCCAAGCATCATGGATGGTAACATTGATTTTGAAGTTCATGACCGGGATTCAGAGAAGAAACAGAAAGCAAAGATCTACACAGACAACAGACGGTGTGCTCGTCCTATGAACATTGAGGTTGGGGACCAGGCGCTATTGAAGCAGGAGAGGAGCAATAAATTGTCAACAACATTTAAGCATGCACCCGATACTGTTGTCAGCAAATCGGGGGGAAGTGTGACAGTTGAAGCACCAGGAGGGGCCAGGTATACACGGAACTCTAGCCATGTGAAACATTTCATCCCACCACATGACATAACCACGAGAGAAGATCTGGAGACATGCAAGAAGAAACAACAAATGATGGATCTGTGTTGCACTGAAAAGGGCATAGCGGGCAGCCTGGGTCACTCTACTTAACAGATTGGTTAAGAGTTACCTACTGAAACAACTATCGCTCCACCAACAGTACAAACTGAAAACATTTTGGTACCAATTTCAAGACCTCAGCGAATAAGGAGGAAGCCAGCACGATTCAATGATTTTGTAACTAAGTGAAAGCTATTGTAACAAAGTAAAGCTTATAAAGAAAACTACTTACATAGAAACCATTTAAAGTAATATGAAAATCTAGTCGATCAAGGACTGACTGAACTAAGTATTTAGTAATATAGTAACATTGTCGATACATGTTCTTTAATCTAAGAAAAGGAGGGATGTTGTGTTTGTAAGTTTGGGCCACCATACTCAGAAGGGAGGTTCCAAAACAAAGGAAACAATAAACAAGTAGTGCCACAATTAGCTCTCCAGTTCTCAATCTAATGTAAGCTTAAATGCTGATACATACATTTTCGGATTGCACGCTGGGAGAGCTTCAAAGAGCCTCGCTTTGAAATCCTTATATATAAAATCCTTGGCCAGCTACAAGGCCCTTTAGGGCCAGTTCTGGATACTTACGTTGCTTCATGCAGTAGATGAGCTGGAGGACACTGAACCAGACGAGGATGAACCCGAGCCAGACGGCCACCGTGACCGAACCCCAGAATCGCAACGGTTCCCCAATCAGCGAGATCTGGAACGCCAGCAGCACACATACCGCTGGGCAAGCACACAGCCACATTTATCTTAAATATATATATATGCTGTATAATGCATTGTGCAAATATATATAGGAAGTTGTAACGTACATTTTTACTAATTCCATTATATATGTGCTGTATAGTGCATTATACGAATATAAATAGGAAGTTGTAATGCATTTAAGTTGATTTTTTTTTTTTTTACTAATTTCACATTTATCTTATACATGTGCTGCATAGTGCACTATGCGAATATAAATAGGAAGGTGTAATTTATCTTATATGTGCTGTATCAGGGATGAAAGTGGTCTCCGGCAAAAAACGCGGAAATCAAGCCAAGGCGAATTTCTCCCATAGAATTAGTTAGCACGGTCAGGGAAAATGCTGGAAGTCAGGTTTCAACCATCCTTGTTGTAGCTATTTTATCGCCCATACCTAACACATTTTTTGTTAGGGTTTTAAGTTCTTGCAACATATCATGTCATATGAACGGGATTCCAACCAACCAGTTTTCATATATACATCCTGATTCCATGGCATTTTGTTTAACATTAATCGGTAAATATAAAAAACCGCGGAAATCCGCGAAATTGCGGAAATCTTACACCCCTGTATAATGCTGCACATCTGATAGTTACCGGCACAGATGAAGCCAAGCAGGCCACTGGACCGGTGGATCCAGTTGAAGATGGTTCGCCGCTCAGTGCCTGGGTGAGGGCGAAGGATGCCACTCACGATTTGGACTGTTGCAAAGGTCAAAGCCACCAGTCCAAACACGGCATGGACTGTTGCGTACTGAAAGGCAAAGTACAGTGAAACCCTGTAATAATGCGCCCTGAGTTGACACGCATTCGGATATAACACGATGATTCATCAGACCCAGAATTGTCTAATTCAAAGGTAATTCAGTAAAGTGAATCCCGATTTAGCACGGCCCCGATTTTTTTGTGATCGCATTATATTGACATCAATGATCACATTATAGTGGGATCATACTGTATTTAGGTATAAGTGATTATACAGATATTATTTTTGGAGGCAGAACATTCAGTCTTAATCTGTTAATGGGGGACATGTGGCATAGTTCATTTTCCCGACACTTGGTGGTACATCGGTACTAGTGGGCCTAAACGGCCATTGACAATGCAGTGCAAAACGTTTATTTTATTCAAAATTAATAGAAAGGCAGAAGCTTAACCTTATAAATTTAACATAATCTATTCATTGAATATGTTTTCTATATGTATACCAAGCGGTTTGTCTCTAGGTGGTGTGATTTTAGAGATATTTCACTTTTTCTGTGTGAAGTTTGCCGGTATGTGCAGTGCAAAACGTTTATTTTATTCAAAATTAATAGAAATGCACAACCCTAACCTTATAAATTTAATATAATATTTTCGTCGAACATGTTTTCTATATGTGTACCAAGCAAGCGTTTTGTCTCTAGGTGGTGTGGTTTTAGAGATATTTCACTTCTTCTGTATTAATATAATTCAAGATTGCTCACGGCCATTGACAATGCTTTGAGTTTACCGGTATGCACAGTGCAAAAAGTTTATTTTATTCAAAATTAATAGAAATGCAGTACCCTAACCTTATAAATTTAATATAATCTATTCATTGAATATGCTTTCTATATGTGTACCAAGTGGTTTGTCTCTAGGTGGTGTGGTTTGGGAGATATTTCACTTCTTCTGTATGAAGATTGCTCATAGCCATTGAGTTTGCAGTGTGACAGTGTGCAGTTGAGGCCCACTCGATCAGTGGCAACGCGAACGGCAGGAATTTGAACTAAAAAGTCGGAGGTCCCCCATTGTGGTTTACGAATCGCTACATGCATGTATTATTTTATCTTTGCGACCGACCCCTTTTTTTGTGGTTGCAAAGTGGTCGCAAGCGGTGAGAAGCAGTAGTGTGAATGGGGTATAAGCTATAGCTGTGACCTGATGTGTTGGGTCCCACCTTCAGTCCTTCCTGAGGTACCAGCAAACCCCGAACAGTAGTATATAGAAAGTTGACATTGCGGCGGAAACTTCAATGTGTAGAAGTGATTTAAATCATGCTAAATATTGGATCATTATTAATTGTATATTCTTTAAACGACTAAAAACAATTAGAACAAGTCAAATAAACAGTTTGTTCGACGTGCATTATGTGAATAATTATAATCAATGTGTATAATTGTACTTACCTGGGACCAGCGCTGTTGGTAGGCAAACATTTCAATGACGCCAATATAGGAAAGGACAACAGCACTTATTGCAAGAGCCCGATGTGCCTGCAACGAATTGAACTCTTTTTTTGTTATCACCATTTATTCATTTTATTTCCTAGAATAACTGCAGTACACAATTACTGATACACCGATCCAGTTTAAACGTGATGCATCAGCGTTTTTTAAAAACCCGAGGCCTTGTTTGGAACCCGATTCAACGGAATGACAGCAAAGCTAGCAGGTAAACATTATCGCTGGCGTGAATCAATGCCAATCCATGCTTCATTGGCCACTCTTGGCTGACTCATGCATTTTTACCCAAGGGAGAATTAACCCATGTGGTCACAGGTGGTTGGCAGCAGTGCCACGATTGTCAATCAGTCGGTGACCAGTTGCCGTTCAGTCGGCGATGGTCCTTGACTGATCGCCAACCTCTAAACAAGCTTTCTGCATGTCGACCAAACAGATGGAATAGGCTTCCACCCGAAATAGTCGGAGATTCATCACTAAATGCATTGAAAAGCAATCTTGATAAATTTTGGACTCAGTATGGGTATAGTCAGTCCTCGCCACATGACCACTGATGATACCAAATCATATATAGACAGGCCGAACAGGCTATCATGCCTAAATATATAAACAGAAGATGATAAGTATAAGTAAATATTTTTGATCACAAGGTGGGTTTTGGTGTAATGATACAAATGGTCGCCAGGACGTTGCCGACCAGTGAGGACCAAATCGAGACCTGTTGCAACAATCTGTGACCACCCAGGTTTTTTTGTTGTTGTTGTCGCAAGTGGATACACGTTTAGTGTGACTAGGGTTTAGACAATTACACAACTGTGCGCTCAGGCGAACACGCCCACAGAGGTTGTTTCGTTCCCTTACCTGGAACCAGATGGCAGCACCAGCCACCTTCTGGTCAAGGGTCTCTCTGTAGAACCGCGCGATGAAGATGGCCATGCTGACAAGTGCTATCCACGAGATAATACCAAGACTACCTGCAGACATAATGACGTTCAACCTCAGAATAGACAGCAACACCAGAGGCCAGCGGTATAAGATCCTCAAGGAGAGGCCCAGACTTGAGGTCAGGAAACACTCATTTTTCTTCCGACCCACCTAACACATAACATTAAGTAACGTCAGGCTAACATTATTATTTGGTTATGGTACATTATAACATCACAGTAATGTTATACTGACGTTATACCATGTATTGTAATGTTATAATGTTATAGCATCATAGTAACATTATACTGATGTTATATATAACATCTATTGTAATGTTTTGGGATTCATTGTGACTGAGACAGAGGGTAGCCATCTTGGGAGAGACTGTAAAGACATGTGAGATATAAAGGATACCCAAACCTAATCCAACTTAATCTGGTTGATATTGGTGTGATCTTCACTACAAATTTGGCAATGAGGACGGGATGATCTGGGCCAACCATCTTATGACCATTTAATGGGAAACTAATATTATGGCCCTGTCACACTACGACGTGACTACGTCAGCGTAGGCAGAACGTGAAAATAATTATATTACGTCGACGTTATGGGCGTAATATGCAAATTGTGGACGTGAGCGTAACGTGAAAGTAACGTGGGTGTACGTCGTCACTTTAGCTGTAACGTGACAACGTTAGGGGGGAGGGGTAATTGGCGACGTGACCGGGCGTTAGTGTAACGTGAGCGTAACGTCGCCGTAACGGGTGCGACGTCGACGTAACGTGACCGTAACGCCACCGTAACGCCACCGTAACGCCACCGTAACGTGACCGTAACGTGACCGTAACGTGACCGTAACGTGACCGTAACCGTGACCGTAACGTGACCGTAACGTGACCGTAACGTGACCGTAACGTGACCGTAACGTGACCGTAACGTGCAAAACGCTGCCCACACGTTGCTCCCACCCGGGCCGTCGGTCTGACGTGACATAACGTGACTCTAACGTCATTTACGTTGCTATAACGATCGCGGAACGTCTACCTAACGTCATTGTCACGTCATCCCGATGTAACGTCTTCACGTTGAGATACGTCGAAAGTTTTGAACAGGTTCAAAACCTCGACGCGTGCCGACGTAACACGACGTAACATGACGTAGCTTGACGTCACTCTAACGTCATTATGACGTCATCATAACGTAACCCAACGTACGGCAACGTAATGACGAAAAATCATCACGTTAGGCTCACGTTGGCTCGTTACGTCGTAGTGTGACAGGGGTATAACCTGCATTAAATTAAGTGACATTCAAGAAAAGTAAGTGAACCAACTTACACATAAGGAAGGGCCACTGCAGGGCAACCAAAATCAAGGATCACAGCAAGTACCCATTAAAAACATTGTTTAGCATTGTATACCTGGTACTCAGGGCAACATGGCTATGAATCTTCTATTATCGTTTAACATGCTAGAACGTTATAAAATTACCTTATATAACGTTTTTTACTCCATCCAAGATAATGTTTATATGATGTTTTTTAAAGTTGCATAGTCCGATGGTTTTGAGTTTCTCTCATTTTCTGAGATAAACATATTAGGTTGTTCATTATAATCTACCTTACTTTAGTTTGAAGTAACTTTTATTTTAAATCGCTAACCTTTGATATATTTTAAATGGAAACATGCTAAATTAATTGTGGCAAGCTTGCCAAAACTCTATCACCATAGGCTTCTGCAGTAACAGGTTCTATTGATTGACTCAGTATCCCCTTATATGCGACAACAAATGTTTAATAAGTGCACCAGCATCTAAGTTAGATATGTAGAATCAAATCTAGATAATTGTTTTGGTTTTGAAACTGTTATGTTTTCATCGGACTATGCAGCTTTAATAACGTTATTGTAACATTTTATAATGTCATACTGACGTCAGTCTGACGTTTTTTGTTAGCTGGGGAGTGACATATTCATGGAACAGTCTTCCCGACCCAGTGGTTGAAGCACCAACTGTTGAAGCATTTGAGTCATTGAGAGAAGGTTGGAGACATTGGAGAGGACACCAACAATTATATGACTTCATGGCTCTGTCCACCTCCATATTTGTGCCAAAAAAAGTTCATTTTTACCATAATGAGCTGGCATTAAAGGCCCAATAGGGCCTAGATCAGCCAGAAGTGGATCTGTAAGTTAATTATGACAGTAGTACCTGTCTTTAATGGACAACTCTGCATCCAGACCAATGTTGTCCCATTATCGGAGGGACATTAAAGCCTGGTACACACCTCCCGTATACGATTCACGCGCTAAAACTGATTGCCTGACGGTACCCGTTACAACCCGACCCGTCCCGTTTCCCGACTAAAACTGCCCGATTCATTTTACGAATCTTATAAAACCCAGTACACACCTCCCGTTTCGTAAGAAAGTTTGAGTTTTAGTCGGTTTCAGGCTTTAGGTGTGTGACCCCCTCTCACACCAGAGCCTTCTGATTCGTGACTTAAAACTCAGTTTTAGGTTTTATATGGGAGGTGTGTACCGGGCTTAAAATAAGACAAAAATAGAAAGGAATGGCAAGTCCATTTAATATAACCTCTTGTCGAGTCAAACCAATGACTTTAAAATTGATACTTGTTGCTTCCTAGCCTGGTGCTCAGCATTATTAGGATAGGACAAGGATTGGTTGGCTCAGTGTCAGGATAATGTGACTGAGTGGGATATCAGGTCATGGTGCTGGTGGCCTGGTATTCCAGTGGGGCAGCACTATAATGTCGCCATGAGTGTGCACTGTCACAAGTTGGTACCCGTCCTGATATGACCTTAGATGTTGCTAGGACATAAGACAACAACAAACAAATAAACCTTGTTGCTGAAGCCTATGATGTCTAGAATATCGGTGTGCACACCAAAAGTCATTTGGCATGTTTTCTCCAAAGCGTGCTATTTATTTATTTATTTTAAAGTTACTTAGTGATAGATTATAACAATTAACCTAATATATTTATTTTAAAAGAAATATGGCAGAAACTCAAAAACATTGGGTTCTGCAAATTTGAACATAGGCAAGCAGAGACAATTCTAGGTCACCTACCGTGGGCTTGGAGAACTGGGTAGAGTGTCCTGGCGCCAACTACCTTCAGCTGAGTAAGGTCCACTTTCCCTTGCGATATCAGCGGCAATGCCTCGTGCTTGTTTGGCACATCCGTAACTGATATAAATATTATAATAATACAGTACAATGTACTATCGCTTCATGAGTTATTACCCAAAGTCATTGGGGAGGGGGGGGGGGTGAACATGTGAAATATTGCGCCTAGAGCGGGAATCGAACCCTCATGTCTTGGATTTCAGGCCAGTGTGCTAATCATTACACCACCTAGGCTCCCTGATTTGTTTGTTTGTTGTTGTTTTACGTCCTAGCAACAACTAAGGTCATATCAGGATGGGTACCGACTTGTGACAGTGCGCACTCATGGTGACTTTATAGTGCTGTCCCACTGGGAAACCAGGCCACCAGCACCATGACCTGGTATCCCACTCAGTCACATTATCCTGACGCTGAGCACACCAGTCCTTGCCCTGCCCTAATAATGCTGAGCGCCTGGCTAGGAAGCGACAAGTATCAATTTTTAAGTCATTGGTTTGACTCGACCGGGGTTCGAACCCACGATCTACCAGCACGGGAAACGGACGCTCTAACTCATTCGGCCATCCCGTCTGGTTCCTAGGCTCCCTGATGTCAGCACCTTACCCACGCCTACCTGTCTATAAGCGGCTCCTTGCCTGAGAGGTCAGTGCAGACTACAATATACAGTGGACTACATTGACCTCTCAGGCAAGGAGCCAGATGCACAGGTCGGGGTAAGTAGGTGGATTGCATCAGGGAGCCTAGCTAGTCTAACGGTTAGGACCCACACTTTAATGGAATTCAAGGATTTTCAAGACTAATTACCCAAAATAAGTTAAATTCAAGGCATTGAAATGTGGTAAATGAAGTTCAAGACTTTCTAAGACTTTCCAGGCCCCCCATATGGACCCTCTGAATATGGTATTACTAACTCTTATTGTATGCTACACATAATTGTCTAAAAGATTCGGCCAGTCGGGGTGGCCGAATGAGTTGAGTGCCCGTCTCCTGTTTTGGGAGATCGGGCACTCAACTCGATCAACATCTAGTTGAGTAGAGCTCAACCGTCGTGGGTTCGAACCCTGGTCGAGTCAAACCAATGACTTAAAAATTTATACTTGTCGCTTCCTAGACAGGCACTCGGCATTATTAAGATAGGGAAAGGACTGGTTGGCTCAGTGTCAGGATAATGTGACTGAGTGGGGTATCGGGTCATGGTGCCGGTGCCCTGACTTCCCAGTGTGGCAGTACTATAAAATCACCATGAGTGTGCACTGTCACAAGTCGGTACCCGTCCTGATATGACCTTAGATGTTGCTATGACGTAAAACAACAATAAACAAACAAATAATCTAAAGGATTCCAATTCATAATTATGCCAAAACTACCAAGGTTCTAAAGAACTGCAGTATACTTTCAAGTTAGCACAGTTAACATATTCTCAATATGTTCAGTTTCCATTCAGATATGAACTTACGGTCATAGACCTCTCCGTATGCCAGGAACAGGTACCACTCTTTGGAGAGGCTGAAATCCACCCGCGATATCCCCGTCTGAGACTGGGCTATTGCATAAGCATCGAACGGCCTGCTGAACCGACAAAATATACGGTCCCCAATTCGCTGCACTTGGATATTTGTCAAGCCTTGCTGTTTTGGAGGAGAAATGAGTGAAAAGCCAACAATTATCATGATATTTTCTGCCTTAATTCAACTAAGCTGGTTGTGGTTTTGTTGTTGTGTTTTTATTTCGTGTAGTTTACTATTCTATTACAACTAAGCATATTTATGGAGCTGGTATACTGTATATAAATACACAACTCCACAGATCGCCCACTCCCCTACTTCGATCACTATACTTGGGTCTGAAATGATCGCCAATACAATACCATTGTAATGATTTTTGTAAACTCCTTAATCCGACCACCTCCCTAAATGGACCATTTAAAGTCGGTCGATTTAGAGAGGTTTTACTGTATATGTGTATTTCCCTGGACCATGAATGGTGTAATTAGGCCAAGTTGACTTCAGGTGGCGCCACAGAGCTCTCTCCAATCCAGGTTAACTGATGATAATAGATCTACAAAATTACCTTCCTCCCCAAACAAGAATAGCTAACTATGGCAATGTATTTGCATATAGTGTAAAACCTCTCTAAATCGACCGACCATGGGACCACCTTTAAATGGTCCATTTAGGGAAGTGGTCAGTTTAGAGAGTTAAAAAAAAAGTTGTTACAATGGTATTGTATGGTCAATCATTTGGGACCCAAATAAAGTGATCGATATAGGGGAGTGGTCGATCTGTGGAGTGGTCGGTTAGATAGGTTTTAATGTATATTAGTGTGTCTATATCTATATATTAGAATTTTAGCATATTCAATAAAGGCATACTAAGCCAATTTAATCGAAGCTGTTAATTCTGAAGGCTATGATGTTTAGATTTGCACTTCAGATATCTCCAAAGCAATAGCCATTTAGTTAGTTAGCAAGTTATATGCATATATGTTTTATCGCCCTAATCAAATCGCAGCCATTTTGGAAAATGAGGCATTCCATACTCATAGAGGGTAGGGAGATGTGGAAGAATGCTTACAGACAAAAGCTGTGTTTACACGGGCAATTGTGAAGCGAATTAGGCAAATCGATTTATATGAATCGATTTAGTGTCGTGTTTACACATGGAGCGGTTTAAGGCGGAAATCGATATCTGCGCATGAGCAAGTCCATACGAACCAGTGCTTAAGCTAGTTCGCTTCATATAAACCACCTCGTGAGGTGGTGTACATAAAGTGAATCATATGAAGCGAATCAGCCCTAATCCGCCTCAGAGTCGCGTTTACACGGCGAATGTGAGGCGAACTAGGCAAGGCGATTTATATGAAGCGACTTAACTCGCCCGTGTAAACACGACTAGAGACAGAGTGCACACAACTGAAAGTAACAAAACAAGGGGGACCACAAGACTATTACTGTCTAGTGGCGAATACAAGTCATTAGACTTAACCAGTATGGGCAGCATAAATACAACATTAACATAAAACCCCCTAAAACCCCAAATAAGCAGACGGCCATGACTAGCGCACTTACGATGGGGTGTCTCTCATTGTACATTTTGGGATTGTATCCATTTTGAACGCTGAACCGGCCTTCACCGTGAACACAAGTTGTGGTGAGATCTTTTCCCTGGAAACATACATACCGTAGTGTAAAATATTCCGATAAAACGCATTGGTGGGGAATGCAGATGGTCTATAATGGAATGCAAATGGTCTATTAAGGTAAATGGTATATAGTGCCAGGTGCATGAATGTATTTATGTAGTTGCTGGTGATCCTTTACTTATGGTCAATAGTCATTGTGTATCAGGTAGATAGTGTGAAGGAGGCACTAGTGATAGTGTGTAAGGGGCTCAGGAGCTCTACTCACTACCCCCCCCCCCCCCCCCCCCCCAACTGTTAGTCACGGATCACCACACACACAGCTCAGGCAGGTGGTGGCCAAGCAGCCACACCACATGGTGGTGTTGGGCAGATCACGGTACCCATGGTGACCCAGGAATGCTTACTATTCATTGGTGGAACTATAAATGCTTGATTCCTATTGGAGAACACGGTCAGGTGGTATGCCATACCAGATCCATGTACCACTATATAATAATAAACCTGAGGGCATTGTCTCTCGAACTACTTTCATTCTTCATACTCTTCCTTTCTCTTCTTACCTGTATTGATTTCATTATAGCCCGCTTACACAAACCACAGATGCCAGCCGAGGACTTTACAAAATGGTGACCACAACAAGTTCTAACGGTTAGACTGGTACAACTTTACAAAATGGTGACCACGACGTTCTTAACGGCGTACGGTTAGTAATACTGTGTACAATATGACATTTTGACTAGAACTTTATATCCTATAGACTATATAACTGACGACCGGGAGTTATTTTGACTAATACCTTAGTTCATTAAGACGTTATGGACTGGTGCTTTATATTTTTATAGACAATATACTATGTACTGGTAGTCTTTTGACTAAGAGTTAGACTACGACGTATATTTCTATTCGAAATTGACAGACATTGCATTTCGGTAGTTATTGTAATACAACGGTGGTGACTGCAGTAGTTACTAGATAGTGTTAATTTCAAAATTGATAGAGCTTATTGACTTCGACTGGTTCGGTGTATTGTGTAGGTAGTGTTTTTTCTTCTATCAAATTTTTTATTCTTTCATCCATTGTCGAGGCATAAATTGGTTTAAAATTGGCTTGTTGACGACTTTTCCGGCAGAAAGTATCTATTCTTAGGGGAAACATTAGTCTTTGACGATGGTATTACTGTAAGTAGCCAATATTGAAGCCTCATGTCGCCGGTAGAATATTTTTTTCATTGGGACTACTTTCGGTAATTTAATTTAACCTTGGGGTGAATGGAGGCGTAGTAATACACTACGAAGAAACTTTTCACTTTTCTTCTGCTTTACAGGCATATTTCTATACTTGGATACAATTCTTTATTTTATTTCTACCACGCTTAACTCAGCAGCCTAAAAATGCCTATAACACGCCACAAGGAGGAACAATTGCGTGACCAATTTAACCTATGGTTTGAAAGGCAATGTAAATTAGGTACATACAGTGCTGAGACTGATAAGATAGATGCATGGAGTGGGTTCATGTCACAAAGTCTTGATGTAATTAGAGAGGAGAATGAGGAGCAGTTATTTAATGTGAGGGAACGTGCTGAAATGAGGGAGGACAGAGAAGAACAGAGGGAAAAGCGGGAGTTATTACAATTAGGACATCATCAGCATGAAGTATGCAATAGGTCGTTGAAGGCATATGGCAAGTCTGTATCCCTTCTAGACGGGACAGATAGAGGTGCTTTACGAGAGTGGATAGACTTAATTGAGAGGATAGGGACTTTAGCAGATGTGTGCTAAGTCATGGGGGGACATAAAAGAAGTTATAGCTAAGACTTTGCTAACAGCTGATGAGCATAGTCATCTAAAGAGTATTGTCATGTCTATGAGACAAAATGAAGGTGAGACAGTAGCTGCTTATTGTCAATGTTTCAACTGCTGCTGCGAAAGGTTGGAATCTTCCTTCTGCCATCTTTGGTAGTGATACCTACGAGATACTTCTTTCGAGGTTTCTTGACTCCTTGCTCGCCGATAATACCATGTGGTGTGTCAAAACTAATCGTCCTAAATCTCTAGAGGAAGCTTTTGAAATGTAAATTCTTAGTGATAGGTCTGTCATGCGACAGCAAAGACGTTCTAAATCACGTCTGGGTAGTTTAGCTATTCCTGATCAAATGGATAGTCTAAATTCTTCTTCTTTAGATTTCCGAAAATCATATGCTTCTAAAGGAGTTTCTAAATCCTCTACTTCAGATGGTCAGGTTCTGAAAACCATTCAAGGTGAGATAAAGTCTTTGAGAAAGTGTATAGATAATTTGTCTTTGGCCAGTGGGATTTCCGAACATTCAGCAATACATGCTGTAAGAGCTGCGACACCTTATTGTGTCAGCTCTTATGCGCAGGGCATACATCTTGGGTCACCGCATGAAAATCTAGAGCTGCCGATCGGGGCAGACAATGCATCTAAAATTAGAAACACTTCAGTCGCACAGCACACGGCTAAGCATGCACTGTCAACACAACAGCAGGGAGGCTATGGGAAAATGACGCCGACTGCGCACGCACAGACGTTGTTGACTAAACCGGGCATGTGTATTCGCACACGCGGAAGAACAATGCTAGGCAGGGCAAACCTAACAAACCGACTTGTTACATATGTAATGAGCCTCACTTATTGCGAGATTGTCCATACAAACTTAAATTACTTGATAGTAATATGAGCGGTACTACACCATTGGGAAACTAAAAAGCGCACTTGATGCACGTCCTACAATTACATTTTCTCACCATGGCGGTGTCTTCGGAGAAGGCGAGTGAGAGGTAGCCCGGGCTGTAACCCATCACCTCAAAGTCGATTTTGGTGCCCAACACAGAAGGCTTATAGGATACTGCGAAGCGGCAGTCGTTGCCATGGCAACCAATAGGGTAGAGCATACACCCCTTGATGTGTCCACACTCATCGTCTAGGCGCAGGTCGGGGCTGAAAACAGTCCCTACCTAAGGGTAGAACAGTTATATATGTATATATATATATATGTGCTATGTCATGCATTATATTCATATAATCAAAACAATAACGGGGCATGAGATTGATAAAACTATAATATTATATAATACATATTTGTGTTTTCTTACTGGAGCAATGAATACACTAGACGATAATACATAAGATATATTTTACTGCATTACTTTTATAAATAATTCAGCAATAAGGGACAAGTATTGGAAAGGAAGTAATAATACTATTTACCATCTCTCCTGCAGGTAACATTGCTAGCTCATGAACCATTATAGTTGCATAATCCAATGCCTTTAAATCTTTGCCACACACTTGTTTAAACAGATCAAATGTATTATGTTCATAATTATAATCTATTTTACTTTAGCTTGAGGTAGCTTTTATTTTCACAATGGAAATAGTTCAAGTGGACATGCTAAATTAATGTTTGCATGCATGTCAAAATGGTGGGAATAATAGATTTCATCAGTGACAGGGTCTATTAAATTGAGATAATATTCCCCCTATACAACAATAAATATTTAATGAATGCACCAGTATTTAAATTCGATATGAAAGATCAACTCCAGGCGAGTGTTTTGGTTTCGAAAATTTGATATACATTTTTGTATTAAACTGTGCAGATTTAAATAGATCTGTTTTGTTATATCCCTGTCACACTATGACGTAACGAGCAAACGTAAGCCTGACATGATCACGTTTCGTCATTACGTTGACCTACGTTGGGTTAAGTTATGATGACGTCAGAATGACGTTAAACTGATGACGAGCTACGTCACGTTACGTCATGTTACGTTGGCGCACGTCAAAGTTTTGAACCTGTTCAAAACTTTCGACGTAACTAGAACGTAAGGGTTTACGTTCACCGTACGTTATGTACACGTTCGGCGAACGTCAATGACGTTAAACGGACGTTAGTCAAACACTGCTCACTACATTCAACTACATTCCACTACGTTGACCCACATTAAGCCCGGTGGAAACGTCCACACGACATAATGGGAACGTCAGGAGAACGTACATTCAACGTATGTTCAACGCTTCGCCACCGTGTCATGATGTATGTAACGTCACATAACATAGTTGTGGCGATGGAATAATGTTCATAACGTTCCGTGAGCGTAATGACGTTGTCCTCTCTCGTTGAATGACGGTATCACTACACTTTACCGATGTTGCGCTCTCGTCAACTACGCTGCATCCACGTTCAACTTGTGCCCAAATTTGCATATTACGCCGAGAAGTTCAACGTTCTTCACGTTCTCCCTATGCTGATGTCGTTATGTCGTAGTGTGACAGGGCCTTTAGTGAGTTGACTTACCTGTGATGGATACACTGGAGGGGTGAAGTTGGGGTTACCACCTGGAAGGATCACCCTATTACTGCTCACCCAAAACGTCTCAAAGTTCTCCACAATCCCAGCACTTGAAAAAGAGCGGGTAGAGTTCACTCAGTTAGTTATGCAATTAACTTGACATTCTGGGAATTAACATGTCTTTTAGTTCTGAAAAAGGGCAAGATTTGTTTGTTGGGGATTTACATCCTAGCAACATTTAAGATCATATCAGTTGGTTGGTTGTTGGGGTTTTACGTCCTGACAACATCTAAGGTCATATCAGTTGGTTGGTTGTTGGAGCTTTACATCCTAGCAACATTTCTGATTTGTGACAATGCGCAAGCATGACAATTTTATAGTGATGCCCCACTGGGAGTCTGTGCTACTGCCACAATGACCTGGTATCTCACTTGGTCACATTATCCTGATATTGAGTAACCGAGTCCTTACAGTACCCTCTATTAATGCCAAGCACCGGGCTAGGTAGCGACAAATATCAATTTGGTAAGTCATTGGTTTGATTCAGGGAGCTGGACGTAGCTCAGGCGGTAGAGTGTACACCTGTAAAGGTTTGGATCATCTGATCGATTCTGCTCAGTGGACACATTTACAGTTTGGGCTATTTTCCGTTCCAACCAGTGGTCCATGACTGGTTCATCAAATGCTATGGTACGTGTTGTCCTGTCTGTGGGAAAGTGCATATAAAAGACCCCTTGGTGCTTATCGGAAATAGTGTCCTATGTGGCGGCAGCGGGTTTCCTCCAAAAAGAAATATGTCAGAATGACCATATGTTGGACGTCCAATAGAAATCAATGTGCTCTAGAGGCGTCGTTAAATAAAACAAACTTCTGGTTTGATTCAGTTGAAGTTCAAACCCACAACCTGCCGCACAGGAAACCAGCCAGTGCTCTTAAGTCTTTATAGATATTCGGCCGTCCGGTCCGGTCACATCCCACCCAACATGCCGTGGTGGGCCCTACATGGGTTATCAATGGGCGAGCTGGGCACAGCTGGGCAGGGGCTCCAGGTGGGCTCTGAAGTGGGCATGAGATGGGCCCCAGATGGGCTATATTCCCAGCTTTAAAAATAATCATATTTTGTCTAAGATATAGTGAACATATTCAATAACTGAGATAGGCCCCAGGTGGGGCCCACTTGGAGCCTGTGGCCAAATTTAGCTGGGCCCCAGATGGGCAGCCCATGTGGGGCCCACCCAGGGCCCAGCTGGGAATTCTGGCTGGGATATGTCTGTCGTCTGAATACGTACCTTATAAAGTAAATATTGTATTTGGTTCACCTGAAAACTATCGGTCCAATATCTTTTGAGGGAGCCATCCATTGTAGAGAAATTGACTTCATGTTGTTGTTGTCCTTGTGGGTAACACAGTTCTGGTAAAGGAAGGGGGCAATGTTAAGTGGCTATCATTCAATATGGGCCGTCATTATGGCGTATTATAGATACAAGATTCACCCCTATACAGAGTAGGGGTGAATGACAATCCTACCTAAATCCGATTAAAAACTGCTTCAGCAAGGAATTTCCCATAAATAAGCTGTGTAGGTGATGGTTCCAGCGCAAGTGTTTTTCTATATTGGAGTAAAGTTGAGAAATCGGGAGAGAATGCCAACAACAACAAAAAGAGAGAGAAGATAGTGGGCACAGTTAGCTTGCAATTAAACTTTTAAAGTCTATTAATCTACATGTTTGCTATAGTCTACCCCACTTTTGTTTGAAGTAACTTTTGTTTTAAAGGGGCGAGTTATACCTCATCAGGAAAACAAACGAACTCGGAATAGTTCTACTTTGTGCCACAGGGTGGTGCATGCTTAGTACTGAACTTTTCCACTTGGTGAATTTTCAGTCGCATTGGTGCGCTGAAGGCTGCAAATCTGCAGCACTGAATGGGCACCGCTGAAAGCAGTCCCATGTGGTCGGGAGTTGGCTTCCGATGGGTAGTGATCAGAGGAATTGGAGGGATAGGGGGGAGGAAGGAAAAAGGCAGCCTAAGAGCCCAACCACAGTCCCTCCAGATTCACCGGTATGCACAGTAAGTCCGGCCAAGGCCAGAGGAAGAAGTGAAGTGAGGATGGGATTAGTTAGGCAGTGGGTGGGGTTAGCTGTTAGTTGTTAGTGAAAATTAGTGGTTAGTTGGTAGTGGTGTCAAGTCAGCTATGGCGATGAGGTGGGGCCTGCTAGTCCTCAGTGTCATGGTCTGGGCGACCGACAGTGTTGATGATGTCTGCATTCTGGCAGTAGAAGTGAGCAAATGCATTCCAGGATGACTTGGAAATCCTGGAGAGGATAGCCAGAGTGGCCCTATTGTCGCTGAGTTGGCAGTCAGCGTCCTCCATGAAGTCACTGATGGCAGATCTGTCGACGGCGCCACATGAGGCAAGTATGTGAGCCACATTGAAGATCTTAGTGCCGCAGGGACAGCGCTGGAAGTTGGGGACATCAATCCAACAGCGGTAGCCAGTCCTGAAGCAGTTGATGGCGACTTGGGTAGAAGCAGGAAGGCCGACTGGATGGGGGATGTTCGTTCTGACCAGGGTGTAACAGAGCCAGCTTATTGAATAAGGGTTCCGTACTTGTTCCTTCTGTGTGGCTCGTTCCCAGAGTTTGGTGGTGGCTCGAGAAGCGGCGGCGGTCAGTTTGGTGATGGATGGAAGGATGGCTGTCTCCACGTCTGCTCGGTTGGCACTGGCTAGAGCGGCACAGTCGGCCTGGTCATTACCATACAGTCCTATATGCGAGGGGACCCATAGCAGGACTGTGTTGAGGTGTGCCTGATGTCTGGTCAAGATTATAATCTGGATCGCGTCGGCAGGGGAGTGTCGGGCATTTGGGCAGGCGATCTCTTTGATGGCATTCAGAGAGTCGGTAATGATGATGGCACTTGAGTTGTGGAGGTCTTCGAGGGCCAAGTGAATGGCGGCGAGCTCGGTATCGAGAGTGGAAGCAAAGTCTGACACCCTGGTGGTGTTCTTTGTGTTGGAGAAGGGGATGAAGATTCCGGCTCCGGCTCTACCTGATGTTGGGTTAAGGGAGCCATCGGTGTAGACCGTCTTTGCGAGGGGAAATTCCACCTTCGCCTGAGTTATGGCCTCGAGAGCCAGGGAGTGGAGTTCTGGGGTGGTGTAAGCCGCCTTGGCAGCAACTAGGTTGGTGGTTCGGGTTTCCACTGGGATGGAAACCCATGGTGGCTTGTGAGGGCTCAGGGCGGAGTCTGCAATGTGGAGTCCATGGGAGTCCTTGAGGGTGGTGATGGCGTCCTTGAGGCGGTAGGAGATGTGAGGGTGACCGCGGGTCCCATCTCGGAGGTATGCCGTGGCTCTGCAGATTGTTGGTGAAAGGCCTGAGGAGAGGGTTCTTGTGAGGTGGGTGGTGAGAAGTTGTTTGCCTCGGAGGTGGAGGGGAGGGAGGCCGGATTCAAGGAGGAGGATCTCGATCCTGGTGGTGCTGGGAACACAGATAGACAAATTTCAAATGGATGCATGCAAAACATACATTTTCATTCATACATACATACACACACATACATACATACATACATACACACATACAAACATACACCACACCTTGTATATATGAGTCCTATACTGGGGTATGCAGGTATTGCAGGTATAGCAATGCCTCAGGGAGTTTGACGCCCCTGCCCTGCAGAGTTGTAAACCACTGCATTGTGGTACAGAACCGAAGGCTAAGACAGAACCGAAGGCTAAGGGAGCAAACCCTAAACAGAAAACCATGTCACTGTGGCAGCATTAAGGGCGGTTGATGTATGGAACTCCCAACATCTCCCGACCAGCCACTGCAGGGACAAATAGTTTTGCGCCTGTCTTGACATGTTCTTGCCGGTGTGAAACCTCTATTTGCTCCCCGAGAGAGTGCCGCTGGTAACTTGCCAGCAGCACTTCAACACTTTTGCAGGCAGCTTTCATGAAATGTAATATGGAGAGCGGCAGTCAAGTAATGAAAGCAGTCTTTGTCGCATCGCGACCGACAGCATGATGATGATGATGATACACAACTAGCCTGAACTGAGAGTAGTAATGATGTGTGGTCTCTGTGTTCTAGTGGTTAGAGTGTTGAATTAGTAATCTGAAGTTGTTTGGTGGTGTGGGTTCAAACCTCATACAGTCCAAAACCTTTTTACATTCAACAACAACAAAACGTTTTTCATCTATATGTGTTTCTCATTGAATTATGCAATGTAATTGTACTAAAATATATTTGACATTAAAGCAAATATATTTCCTGATTGAACTACTCTAAAGAAAATTGAAAATACCTCAGTTTTACTCTCCCAGCCACTCACCCAGCCATTTTTAAAACAACAGCTGCCAGCTAGTCCCAGCCTCAGACCCCCCCCCCCTCTCCCCCCACCCTGACCTCAGCACTGACCCATTTCTGGTGGTGAAGTGGGTCCAGTACTCTCCCCACACATATTTGGTTCTATAAACATAAAAACTAAACAAGGTTGTGCTTGGAGAGCATTTGTCGAAGTACAGTTCCTGTCTCAGCAGCCTATACCTGGCCCGTTTAATGGCTATGTTTTGAGATATTTGAAATGCAAGCATGTAAAACTAATTTTGGCAAGCATGCCAAAACGCTGACACCATGACCATAGACTTCAACAGTACCAGGTTATATTACATTGACATGCTATTCCCTTCTATGTGGCAACAAATGCTTAATAAGAACCTCATTATCTAACTTAGATATGTCAAATCAATTCTAGATAATTATTTTCGCTTTGACAATTTTGATGCTTCATCAGACTATAGGCCATACAGCTTTAAAGTTACATTGCTATTTGTGTCATTCGGTCGAGCAGAAAAGGCGCCTTGTATCAAAGGGTGTAATCGATTAATCAACTCGGGTCACCCGAGCCACTTTTTGGCGCATGCGCACATCCTACAGATTCGGGTAGAATAATCAAATACGCTTCTCCACGCTGAGGGTGGGAAAAATTATGGCTTAACCCCAAACTTTTTTCTTTTTTTTAATAACCGATAAAATTACAGCTAAATAGGATTTAAAGTATTTTATGATGGCCTAGTTTAGCTATATTTCCATTTCATTAATCTAGGTTATTCTTTAAAAAAAATATGTATGACTGGTACTGGTAGCTGTTTTCCTGCAGGACGGTACAAGCGCAAATGTGACGTCATCGCTCATAGCCAACCCCAGCCAAGAGGTGGGTTACTGGGGTAGGATCGTTTTGCACACAGCACATGTATTTGTCGACTCCACTCGTGGTGTTCGATTTGAAATTCTGACGACTCGGATGTCCAGAGTCACCTGGGTCATGTTAATCGATTACTGCCCAGGTGATAATGGGCGTGCAACAAACAACACACAACTACTCACAGGTTGTCGTTTGATTTTGACAGATGCAGTGGAAGGCCACCAGACCAAGCCGAGGGCATTCGGCGGCAGCTTGTTCTCGGGGAACGTGCCGACAAGGCTCTCCGTGTCCCCGGACTGCGCCTGCGCGCGCACCTGGAACCCAATGAAGTCGCGCGTTCCTTGCACAGAGGTCACGGTGACTGCAAGATTCACAATTTGAGGAAAGAGGGTGATGGGGAACTTTTTTGTGTGTCTGTACATTATAGTTGATTAAGACAGGGAAATTTTAATCGTGGACGATTGGTCTTCCTCATTCCACTGCTCCTTGCCTTATCCTAATAATGCCGAGCGTTTGGCTAGGAAGTGACAAGTATACATTTTTAAGTCATTGGTTTGACTCGACCAGGGGTTGAATCATGGGTTTGCATCCCGCGATCTACTCAACTCATCCGGCCATTCTGACTAGTATTTGTTGTTGCTGCAAATAGCTTATTCTTTTTAATGAGTAATTTGCCATGCCTGCCAACTTATCTATATATAGATATAATGCTATCATGAAAAAACGATGGTGGAGTAGTCCGGTCGGTTGTTGGAGGAGTTGTGGTCGTGGAGGCAGTTGGGTTCGAATCGGTCACCTGATGGTTCTGGCGGGAGTTTCAATTCCGGTGTCGCAGTCTGAGCACCCTGCCAGTTTGAGCGCCCTGCCAGTGGTTGTATACTTTTTTTGTAAAATAGATTTAAAAGCTTTCATTGGATCGATTAAAAATATCTTAATGCGCAATTGAAGAAGATGATCTGAAGTATTTAATGTAACCTAAGAAGTAAGAGCAATTTACTCTGAAAGTATTAAAAACAGAGATAATAGTGAAAGTTGGGATATTCTGAGTGTCAGTGCCAGTGTTAGCCTTACCAGATCATGGCCTCAAAAACTATTTTCGCAAAATAAATTCAAGAACTTCCAATTGGCTGATAAAAAAAATGCTGAATGTGAAATTGTAGAGAAAGATCTGAACTATTTAATAGACACAAGAGAAATTTGCTCTGAAAGCACCAAAAATCACAAATTACTGTGATAGTTAGGGTGGTTTTAATGTTATCTCTATCCGCGCATGCGCAGAAGCAACAGAAGGGCACTCAAACTGGCAGGGCCCAAACTGCGACATCGGCTCCTCCTGTAACCGGACAGGGCGGTTCCAGGGCTGCTCGTTGCGCCACTGGGGTCGGGTTAGTTCGTTCGGATTACGTTAGGTCGAGTCTGGTCGGGGTGCTGTTTGTGCCCCGCCCCCTCTCCGCCCCCTCTCCGCCCCCGCCCTGTGAATTAACCATGTTACGTTAACATGCACAATGATGCATGATGATTTTTGTATGTATACAACTTCAAATATCTCAAAAGTTAGTCATTTTAAATCACAGTTACCTCAAATTAAATGAATGTAAATCATACCAATCAGCCTACTATATCCACCTCCCGTTTTGGGAGGTCGTGGTATTTTAACTCCTGGGTGAGTCAAACCAATGACATAAAATGTATAGTTGTCACTACCTGGCCTGACCCGTCCTGATATGGCCCTAGAGATGTAGCTAGGGTGTAAAACAACAACAAACAAACAAAACCCAGCCTGGCATTCGGCATTACCAGGATAGGGCAAGGAACAGTGGAATGAGGAAGACCAATTATCCACAATTGAAATTTCCTCTGCTTAATAAACTAATGCACACACAAAAATAATAACAATAATGACAAAAAAAACGACAAAAACGACAAAACAATTACAAAAATGTCAAAATTACAAAGAAATGACAACAATGACAAAAGAATTACAATTTTGTTTAAATTTTTTTTTTAAGACAAAAACGACAAAACAATTACACAAATGTAAAAAATTACAAAGAAATGACAACAATGACAAAAGAATTACAACAACAATTTTTTTTAAAGAAAATGACAAAAACGACAAAACAATTACACAAATGTCAAAAATGACAAATTCGAAACCATCGGACTATGCCGCTTAAAAAAAGCGGAGCCTGGTGCATGCGCAGATGCATACCCGTGATAGTGCTGCCGGGCGAGTAAGTACTGGGCGTCACGTCTAGGCGGTACGGACTGAGGGAACTCTGCTGCTGGGTCCCGTGGTGCTTCGGCAGGTTGTTGATGCAAGTACTTGCCGGAGCTCCATTCGGAAACCCGAAAGCTGCAGCGAAAAGGATAGCAACCTACAGGGGCTTAGCTAGACCTTTAACGATGGGTGATCCTAATTTCGGCAGGCGGTTTAGGGGGCCGCTTAAGCTTAAGCTGGTGGATTTAACACATTTTAGACTTGAGTTTTCAACACTCCGGACTACTACATGCCTCCTCTCTCTCTCTATCTCTTTATTTTTGTTTTTTGTTTTTTGTTGTTGACAAAACGATGTGGACGTTTTGGCATACATGCGTACACCTAGCTATGCCCCTGACCTAGGTACACATCCTGGCTGAGTTATACATATATAATATCTATATAATATCTATATAATACATGTAGCATACATAATATATATGTAGAATATATATTAATATATGTAGCATATATATAATAGCTACATATATATTGACATGCATATACATATATGTATATATATATATAAATTATAACCACTCTAAATCGACCGACCGTGGGACCGACTTTAACTTTTAAGTGGTCCATTTAGGGATGTGGTCGGTTTAGAGAGCTATAATATCCTTAAAATGGTATTGTTGGGACCCAAAGCGATCGATATGGGGGAGTGGTCGATCTGTGGATAGGTCGGTATAGAGAGGTTTTACTGCATCTATTATGTCACAACTAAATGTCCCATCAAGCAATTATTGCGTGATATGAATATGAGGCTCAAGGATGGGTATCGATCTCTCCATAAGTTTAGTATTTAACTATTTATTCAAATTATAAATATTCACTTAAATTGTATGAGCATAAAGAAATATATATTTGGTAATTTAATTAGACTTGTCAATTCAATTAAAATTATGACGAGTAATAGTCTTTGCAATATGTCTAGTTTCATTGGAAAGTCGGGAGCAGGTAATAATGTTATCAGATAACGCCCCCACCCATAGACACTCGCAACTAACTATACAAAATATAAATAATTGAACAACTAATATAAAGCGATTCCCCGACAACACCAAGACTGACTGACATGATTATTAACCGTTAACTATCGTGGTTAACTACTGTTAACCGTGGTGTTCTCTGTGGCGGAGTGGATAGAGTGTCTGACTTTTTTCTAGGTCAGACTCCTAATCTGAAGTTTGGTGGTTCGATTTCCTGTGCCCCCCACTACTTAAAAAAAAAAGATATTTGCGAAAACTTAATATGTTTTCCAGTTGACACTTTACTTTTAGTTTCTTTGAATGGCGCTATAAAAACTGCATGTTCCTTCATTAACTCAGCACTCACAGCAGTCACCAAGCATTGGACTAAGTGGATGTCCATTAAATGCATATTGATAAACCCGGGGGAATCGCCGAATGAGCTAGACTTAGAGTGTCCGTCTCCCGTGTTGGTAGATCGTGGGATCATGGGTTCGAACCCTGGTCGAGTCAAACCAATGACTTTAAAATTTATACCTGTCGCTTCCTAGCCTGATGCTCGGCATTATTAGGATAGGGCAAGGAGCAGTGGAATGAGGAAGACCAATCGTCCGCGATTGAAATGTCCCCTGCTTAGTCAACTAAGGTACAAAATAACGTCTGGTTCTATGCTAGATTCCTACATAATGAGGTTGTGTAAAATAGATCTTGCCCAATGGACTGGGTGTCAGTGCTTAATAGACTGGGTGTCAGTTCCCAATGGACTGGGTGTCAGTTCTCAAATGGACCTGGTGTCAGTACCCAATGGACTGGGTGTCAGTTCCCAATGGACCGGGTGTCAGTAGCCAATGGATTGGGTGTCAGTGCCCAATAGACTGTGTCAGTGTTTGATTGACTGGGTGTCAGTGCCCAATTGACTGGGTGTCAATGTTCAATTGACTGGGTGTCAGTGCCCAATAGACTGGGTGTCAGTGTTCAATTGACTGGGTGTCAGTGCCCAATAGACTGGGTGTCAGTGCCCAATGGACTGGGTGTCAGTGCTTCATGGACTGAGTGCATTCCAACTACCTTATTACACCAACGACACTGAATGAGGCCGTTTCCGGTGCAGTGCGAGGTGGGCATTCATTTTCTCCTCACCTCTACACAGATCTGTTGTTTGACTGGTACTGCTTTCGCTTTAGGCCGGTTGGGACAATCAACAGGAAAAGAAATGGAGAATAAAGTAGTCCCTGTCCTCTTTCTTCATAATCTACTATTATGTCCTACCTAGGTACCCGCTGATCTACCTATTTACAATGTAATGTAAACGCCCTCGGCGCTGAAAAATATGTATATTCTGATGAATAAACTGTTTTACCAACAAACAAAAAAGATTATTACAAATTTGGTATTTCTAACTAATAATGAACACATATTGTGGAATAATGAAACCCTAAGGGTGAAAAACCTCATTTTATATATATATATATATATATATATATATATATATATATAAAATATCTATATATAAATATCTATTTAAATTTTTTTTTTTATTTATGTATAAATATATATTTATATATTTATATTTATGTATATATTTATATATATGTATAGATTTATGTATATATATATATATATATATATATATATATATGCGCTTCAACTCACCCACGTTCCAGCTGAGTACGGAAACGATCACCAGACGGCAGCACCAGGTCACGACGTCAGATGCCATCATGGCAGCACGCTTGCGATGTCAACGATATGTGACGTCGATGTATGTGAATGTTTATGGCGACCAGACTGCTTCACCTGTTGATCGTATATTTATTACAAACACATTACTGTAAGAGGAAATACATGTTAGTGCAAAACTGTACGTGGGCCTAGCTTGGGATTTTCAGGTGGCACGCAGATGGAATGAAACGCTATTGGGATAAAGTGCCTGTCACACTATGCCGGATTGAGCAATGGACAGAATTGTCTAGTCCGGTGGTGTTCGGGCATGATAAGTATCAAAATGTATTAAAATGTGTCAAAGTGTTGCGATCTCGGGTCAAAGGCTGCCAGACGAACGGACATGAAACGGACATGAATGGATAGCCAACGGACGAAACAAACTCAAACCGGACAAGAACCATAGACGTCAATCTGGCAGCATCCGTTCCAAGTTTTGTGCATGTTCAAAACTTGTACGGACACAAACCGGACTTTGCCGGATATCAACGGACTTTGTTTGGTTTCTTTCCGTTTCCCCCAATCCGGTGATGTGTGACAGGGCCTTAAAACGCAATGGAATTAAACGCTGTGAAACATCATACATTTAGATTTTTTTTAAATATTTATAATATCAGGTGGTACGCAACTGCGTACCTGCAAATATGGACGCTATGCCCCTGCTTGTAGGTACCATAATAATTATCGTCTGCTCCCAGTAATGAGGGTGCTCTATTAAAACCCTTGACCACAAATATATGATTGTGAGCTTTCTAATTTAATGAGTGTCTATTGGCACATAATTGATTGTCTGCTTTTACATGTAAAAGCGATGGTTTGAATAAAAAAACAAACATTTCTCGCCGTGAATATGGCCTATGCTGCCGACACGGCGTAAAGCAACCACCAATCAATCAGCTAGTTTAATTTACCTTATTTTTGTCTGAAGTAACTCATAACTAATGGCTAACTTTGGAGATATTTGAAGTGAAAACATGCCAATTTAATTTTGGCATGCATGCTGAAATGCTTGCTGGAGACCATAGCTTTCCGCAGTAACAGGTTCTATTATTAAATTGACTTAGTATTCCCTTCGAAACAGTGACAAATTTCTAATAAATGAACTAGTATTTAAAGCTGCATAGTCCAATGAAAGCATCAAAATTTAGAAACCAAAACACTGACTTAGATTTACATATCTAACTTAGATAGTGGTGCACTTATTAAGCATTTGTTGCCAAATAAAAGGGCATACTGAGGCAATTTAATATAACCTGTTATTGCATAAACCTATGGTGTCCAGCAGAGTTTTGGCATGCTTGCAAAAATTAATTTAGCGTATTTGACCTTCAAATATCTCAAAAGGTAAACATTTTGAATGAAAGTTAGGCCTACTTAAACTAAAGTAAGGTAGATCATAATAATTAATTTAATATCTTAATCTCAGAAAAATGACAGAAACTCAAAACCATCGGACTATGCAACTTTAAGTTAGATACATAGGGTCAACGTGTTTTGTTTCAAAATGTCGGTGCTTTCATCAGACTATGAAGCTTTAAATATACATTATTATTATCATGCCAAATTTAAAAAAAGCAAATAAGTGATCGTCCTTTTGAAATAGAAAATCAAGGTCGGGCGGGCAGTTTTTATTTTAATTTTTAATTGTTGACATAGACGAAATAATAACAAGATGCGATGGCCGAATGAGTTGAGCATTGGCTAGCCCGGCACATTTTTAACAGTAAAAAAAAAAAAAAATATATATATAACAATAATACAAAATTCAGGGGCGGGCGATTTTTTAAGGCACGGACGGGGACGATTATCATCATGTTTTGTTTGTTTGGCCTTATTGTCGTTATCTGTCCACGATGCGCTAACCCCGAACTTTGAGCTCGGTGTTAAATTTGTGGCCTAACATGCCCCGGCTTACGCCGGATAAGCAGCTTACGCCGGAGAGACAATCATATCGGACCGACTGTTGTCGTTCTGCATTGACTGCGCACAAACAAAGCTCACAGGTCTGCCGACATTTTCAACATTTTCACACGCCTACAAAGAGTGCTGTTGTTAACTTAAGCCCCTGTCACACATCACCAGATTGGAGGAAATGGAAAGAAACCGAACAAAGTCCGCTGATAGTCCGGTTTGTGTCCGTACAAGTTTTGAACATGCACAAAACTTGGAACGGATGCCGCCGGATTGACATCTACGTTTCTTGTCCGGTTTGAGTCTGTTTTGCCCGCTTACTGTCCGTTGGTTATCCGTTCATGTCCATTTCATGTCTGTTTCAAGTCCGTTTCATGTCCGTTCGTCCAGCGGCCTTTGACCCAATATCGCTACATTTTAATACATTTTGATACTTATGACGCCCAGACTAGACAATTCTGTCCGTTGCTCAATACGGTGATGTGTGACAGGGGCTACTTGGGTGGCTTAGTGCTCCGTGAGGTGAACTCCTATAAGTACCTAGGCACAACTCTTGATGCGACTCTAAGTGGTACCCAACAGCTGGCAAGACTTAACCAAACACTGGCACTAAAAATGAACACATTCAGAAAAATAAGGACCTATGTAAGTGAGAATACTGCACTACAGCTGTACAAGTCAACAATATTACTAATTATAGACTACAACGATATCATCTATGGATTACTAACGAAACAGCAACAGACCAAATTACAAAGAACACAAAACAGAGCTCTCAGAACAGTATTCCAAGGCAAGATACTAAGTGTGGTTGAAATGCATAGCAGAGCAGGTCTGGACACTCTGGATGTACGTAGGAACCTACACCTAATGACGCTGATGTATAAACGTGCAAGTGATGACAAATACATAGATCGCACAGCCAGGGTAACGAGAAGGGGGACATCGACCCTACTCTGGGTGCCCAACCCTAATACAAATAAGTTAATCGGAGCTCCGATTTACAAAGGAAGTGTCATGTGGAATAAACTCCCAACCAAAACCAGAGAAGCGGGTTCGATCCTTGCCTTTCAAAATGCATACAGAGCTCACCTGGTTATTCAGGCCCAAAACCTGGCACTGCAAATATATAATGTGACCTACTGAACAACCCATTGACTTTGCCCTCTCTCATGCCTGCTCTCTCCCTGCCTGTCCGCCCCCCTGCCCCTAGACCCCTCCCCCCCTCCCCATTTTGACAAACGACTATTATAACTCAATGACATAATAACATTCAAGACGCACTACCACCACTTCAACCAGCATTGCATGCAATATAAACCACTACACATGCACAATATGGCACTATTAAAGGACTAACCGATAATAAAAACCAAATCTAAATGACATACAAACACAGCATATGATTTAACCACTAGTGTACATTACTGCACACTCTATCTTGAGGCATATATATACCTTGCACTATGTTGAGTACCTACCACACCAAACCCCACCAACCCCACCCCCCCCCAAAAACAACCCCTGACTGATACACTATACAGCATAAGTTGCTCCCTCACTTTCTCTTTATCTTCAGAATGGGTTGTGCTGCACACAATGCAACACATTCCACTTCCACTATGTACAAATCAAATGTGATCGCTCCAACGGCTGGAAGACCAGTGCCTTGGCGCTGACAAAATATGTATTCAGATGAATAAAAATATTTACAAAAAAAAACTTACATATCCTCTTCTGGCTTCTCTATGCCCTAATGGGCCTCTAATGCCAGCTCGTCATGGCAAAAAAAAGAAAGTGTTCATTCTGTGCGAAGTAGTGCCAAATGCAGAAATAAAACTCATGGGAAATCTTCCAATATTTGTACAAGCCTGCAAAGAATATTATCCTCCATTCTCTTCCTGCTTCGAAGGGAATATTAAGTCAGTTTAATAATAGAACCTGTTGCTGCCTGAATCCTATGGTGTCCAGGATTTCGGGGGGGGCATGCCAACATTTATTTGCCATTTTTTTCACTTAACATATTTCCAACATTAGCCACTTATAATAAACGATACTTCAAACTAAAGTAAGGTAGATTATATCAAAGACCCTATAATACTAAGACGGCTCACTCCCTATCTCTCCCATGGTAATGTCAATTTCGCAGTGCCACCTTGTGGTGGGTTTGATCAGCCCGGCTGCTGGTTCGTGTTTCACATGTCGACACATACAATTATATTATACATGAGATAGGTAAGTATGAATACACATCAATATGAAATTGCTATGAACAAATACACATCATCATCATCATCATCATCGCCATCATCACACATCTTTCACATTCATATATACATTTATACATATAATATAGCATCTGTTTAACCAAGAGAACAGCCAGCACACCAAGTGGTGGGTTTGATCATTTTGATTACACAGTACAGGCTGAGTGAGCCATCTTAGTATTATAGGGTCTTTGATTATATTGATTAACCTAATATATTTATCTCAAACAGTGCCAGAAACTCAAACCTATCGGACAATGCAAGTTTAAACAAAACATGGCTAGCCCGTTCTCTGCCAGTGTGTGATTTGTGCACTGGTGAAAATGGTAAATCATCCTCAAAGTGGCATAACCTGATAAAATCCTAGTTTCAAAAGCAAAACATTTACCTAGATTCTATGTTAAATATCTAACTTAGATACTGTCATGGCATGAAATCATTTATTTGGTCATTTACACTTTAGCGTGCGGTCTACCTCTATTCTATGCATCACTGATCTATGTTGGATATGTTGTTGTTGGAGTTCTACGTCCTAGCAGCATCTCAGGTCATATCAGCCTATGTAGGTACACACCTAGATAAGTGTTTAGTTATTTGACAATTTAATGCTTTCATCGGACTACGCAGTAGTTATAAAGTATAAGCGGTTCACATTAAGCCGTAAGACATGTCGTCTGCTGCAGACGCCTTTGCGCATGCGTGAGGTGGGAAAGTGCCCGACAGCGTCTCAGTTTTGACATGCGCATTGAAACTTTCGGGTCAGACATCCGGCCTGCGAAACAACAGGCTGGGCGAGGAATGTTTCACATGAATAATACCGGAATGTAATTCACTGCATGCCACGCACCCCCCCCCCCCCACACCCACCCACCTCCCCTTCCCCCGACCAGGCACGGTGGCCGAATCGGCAGAGCGCGCTCCTCGCGTGCGTGCAGGAGATTGGGAGTTCGGATCCTGGTCGAGTCAAACCAATATCAGGTCATGGTGCCAATAACCTGGTTTCCCAGTGGGGCAGCACTATGAAGTAGCTATGAATGCGCACTGTCACAAGTCGGTGCCCGACCTAATATGACCTTATATGTTGCCAGGATGTAAAACTCCAGCAACCAACCAAACAACCTCCTTCACCCCCCCCCCCCCCATCTCATGTGCCTGGCCTGCCCTCCCATCAATTAGCATTATAATCGTTATGGAAGTCAAGCCCTGGGGCCAGTAATAGTATATTGCACTTCGACTGGTCAGGGCCCGTATTCATGTGCTGGGGCCAAATGTATGAGGGCGGGTTAGGGCTCGTAACCCACGCGTCGTGCGGATTTCCCGGGTTAGCGGCCAAAGTTTCAATGTATGAGGGCGGGTTAGGCAAACTCCTCGGGAGTTAAGGTCGAGTTCACTAACTCCAACTTGAGCCTGGGATAACGTGCAGGTTAGGGACCGATTCGGGCCAAATCTATTCAATGTGACCATATTTAACAGAATTAGATAGGAATAAGTGAAATTTGATCAATTTAACCCTAAATTCGAAGCGTTATTAAGGCTACCGCCGCATTGGCGGCGATATTAATACTTTTATTTTCGAATCGACGAATGTAAAGTAAACAAATCGCCGCCGTCGCCGCATCGACGTCGCTTTCCCTACTGGCGGCGCGGCGATTTGTTGACTGTACGATCGTCGATTCGAAAATATAACTATTAATATCGCCCCAATGCGGCGGTAGCCTTAATAACGCTTCGAATTTAGGGTTAAATTGATCAAATTTCACTTATTGCGTATGTAATTGTGTTAAATATGATCGCATTTAATATATTTGAGCCTACAAACACAGAGGGATTTCCCAAATCTATAAATAACTGAAACGTTAGCTAACCCGCGCGCGCTTTGGATTGATACATCCCCCGTGACACATATATTAACGCCGACAATAGATAACCCGCCGGCCGCCCTTAACTCCGCAGCCGATAAATTGTGACTCTTACATTCGGCCCCTGGTGCCAGGGCCTTAACCGCGGCTACGGTAGCCCCACATGGCTAACGGTGGAAAATCTGTATTCATATGCCTGTGCCAGCGCTAGCCGCTGACCGTAGCCTAGGCTAAGCTACCCCACTTTCAAATCACGGGTAAGGGAGTAGCCTGAGAGGTTAGTGAGCATGTGTGGGTCTCAATCTATTCAATGCGATCATATTTGACAGATTTACACACGCAATAAGTGAAATTTAATCAAATTAACCCTAAAATCGAACCATTATTAACACTGATGTTATGCATATTGTCGAATCGACGAATGTAAAGTAAACAAATCGCCGCCGCCGCTTCGACGTCGATATCCAAACTGTCGCACATCAACAAAACGCACATCGCCGCCGCCGCATCGGCAGCAATATATTAGGCCCAAATCTATTCAATGCTATCATATTTAACAGAATTATAAGCAATAAGTGAAATCTTTATCAATTTAACCCTAAATTTGAACCAATATTAATGCCGCCGCCACATTGGCGGCGTTATTCATATTGTCGACTCGAGGGAGTTCCCAAATTTATAAATAACTTCACGGTTAGCTATCCGCACCGGCTGCAACATCGGTGAATATGTCTTGACCTAATTAACCGGCCCCGTCCTAGCCGCGGATAGCTACCCCAGAGCTAGCGTGTAGCACTGGCTATGCCTGGCACCAGCCCATGAATACGGGCCCTGGGCACATATGCATGATGCGTTGTTAGCTTAGACTCGGTGTGTTTTCCCTAACACCGCTCCTTGTGTACTGAGTTTTCGCCGCTAACCTAGAAATCCCTGCCAAAACCAGTTTTGGCTCGCTAACACCGCATCATGGTGTGGACACGCACATAGCGTCGCATGTTTTCACTTCAAGTACAGTACACCGTCGTTAAGAAGTATAAAACGGGCGGAGGGTGTCCATTTTAGCAGATTTACCGATTTAATCGATGATAAGGGCTTAAGGCTGCATAGTCCGATGAAGCATCACATTTTCAAAACCAAAACAATTATCTAAATTTGATTCTACATATCTAACTTAGATACTCATGAACTTATTACAAATTGTGTGCCACATATAAGGGAATGCTGAGTAAATTTAATAGTTGTTACTCCTGAAGTCTATGGTGTCAGAGTTTTGGCGTGCTTGCCAAAATTAAATTGACGCCTTTGCATTTAAAATATCTACACAGTTAGCCATTTAAAATAAAAATTACTTCAAACTAAAGTAAGGTAGATTATAATCATCAATTTAATATATTTATCTCAGAGAATGACTGAAACTAAAAGCCATCGGACTATGCAACTTTAATATGACATTGGGAATACATACACTGCACTCTGAACACGATACATAGTAATGGCATATGCTGCAGACACGGCGTAAAGAAACCACCAATCAATCAATCAATCATAGTATTAAAATTACAGAAAATACTGTAAACATTATATAGCTGAGCCTGTCTCAAAATGTGCTAACTCTTCGTTTTTTTGTCCATAGTAATGATTGACACAAAACAGCACAGAAATGGTTACACTGAAAACACAAGGACATTTGCTTCAAATCAATATGTATTCTATTGGGATTATGAAACACCATGTAAAAAACAAATCAGTTTATCCTGAGCAAATGCATAAGTAGATAGTGTGTTGATCGTTACTATGGACAAAGTGTTGTCCCATATTGCTTAGCACCTTTTGAGACAGTCTCATCTATATAAAGATAGATTTGATCAAATTATTTAACATTGCAGTATTGTAGGGGTGAATTCTTTTATCACCAACTCCACTCTCCGGTGTGTAAGCTGTAGCTGCCACCCGGCGTGATGGCTAGCAGCCACATTCCTTCCTGAAGGACCAGCGGAACTGTGCACACTCATGGCGACTTTATAGTGCTGCCCCACTGGGAAATCAGGCCACTGGCACCATGACCTGATATCTCACTCAGTCACATTATCCTGACACTGAGCTAATCAGTCCTTGCCCTATCCTAATAATGCTGAGGGCCTGACTAGGAAGCGACACGTATAAATTGTTAAGTCATTGGTTTGACTCCACCAGGGTTCGGATCCCACTATCTAACAAAACGGGAGACGGACGCTCAAGTAATTCGGCTATCCCGTCTGGGATGGTGATAGTGGGGGGGGGGGGGGGGGGGGGGGGGGGGGAGAAGTGAGGTCGTTTAGGGGTGCACGACATGGAGTGGGAGTGGAAGTGTCTAGTAAATTACCAAAGTTATAGTAATCTATTTTATGTACATCACTTAGAGCTACTACAGAACTATGCACAGAGAGTGCCCTAGTTTGCCATTTTACGAGAATCACAGTGCACGGCTTACTTCCGGTCACATGACAGTTTGTAAGCACGGCTTCTCTTAACAGGTTCACAAAATTGTAAACACTGCACAATTTCCGGTGACAGTATTTGTTTAATCAGTCGAGAACATATTCGAAATCACGCTAATGCAATTTGAAGTGAATGTATATGAGGTGCATATATATATATGTATATATATAGTATAGTTATACGAATCTTACCTGGGTACAGATGATGGATAACTGTTGTTTTCCCAAGGTACAAGCCTCGGCTAGTCGTGGGCTAGGGAGAAGGAAGCACATCCGGGTCCAGCAATCTTTACCTACTTATTCAGGATAAAAATTACTTTAAACTTCAATGGATACATCAATGTTTTCGTCTTGGCACAAGCAAACATGCTAGTCATGGCAGGGTTGGGTGGGAGGGGTGTCATGGACACGTCTCCGTGGGTTGTTAGCGGCCTTGATGTCGTAGGTTTCTCCGTGCTCTTGGAAATCTGAGACTGTCTCTCTCTCCCAATGCCACTGCTGCCAGCCATGGCTGTGTGTCCCACAAAGGCACGATCAGGATTGCATGTGTGTGATCCATTCTTATCTTCCTGGCCACTGTGCTGAAAATGCAAGGAAAACGCATCCACTTGCCAAGCATTTGGCTCTGGGTGCCACGATACATATCTAGCTATCTTGTAGTTCTTTCGTGATGCAAACAAATCTACCTGTGGTGTGCCCCACTTAATGCAAATTTGTTTAAATATGTTGTCACTCAACGACCATTCCAAGTGATCATGAAAATGGTGGCTTTTCTTGTCTGCTAAGGTGTTCTGACTACTGGGGATATGCGCCACTGTTAGCCATATATCGTGCTGCTGAGCTCAATTCCAGATCAATTTTGCTACTTTGTTGCAAGGTTTGGACCTAGTCCCTCCCATGTTACGAATGTAAGCCATCGCTGTAGTGTTATCTGTCAACACTGTAACATGAAACTTGGGGATACGCACTAAGCTACATAACCCTAAATAAACTGAACTAAGTTCTAACACATTAATATGATCTGCAATTTCATCATCTAACCAACGTCCTCCAATTGTCTGACGATCTCTATGAGCACCCCATCCTTCTAATGATGCATATGTCATAACAATAGTGTTGGGTTCACCCATTCTAATGTGATTGGGAGAAGAATCAATGTTGGCATACCTCAATTGAATATCGTCTAAGCCTCTTGTTGAAATAGTCATCTTTCTCTCAAAATTGCCTTTTGTACACGCTAACGCCCAATTCTCGTCTATTTCTAGCGACTTAATATGAGCTTCCCCATATAGGATAGCTGGGGCATAGGCTATCCTTATTCCTATTAATACTGCGACCTGCCTAATCTTAGGCCTCGTTACCTGCAGCAAATGGTCTGCTGTGGTGAAAAACTTCTCTAGTTTTTGTTGTGTTAGTGAAACAGTCATATCTTCTGTGTTTAACAGGACACCCAAACATTTTAAAACTTTGGTTGGAGTAAAAAGTGATTTCTTGGCATGAATGTAAAATCCCAATTTAGTGAACGTTTCACACAAATCATCAACGTCTCTTTGACAGTCTGCCTTTGATTTTGAGATTATGAATTTCAAGCCGTTTCAAGGGAAAACCTCTTAAATCTTAATATGAGCCTCTGACAAAATTCCAACACCTGTTTATCTAATGGCCCTCTCTCGTTTACATCAAAACGATAGGGAAAAGAAATTGCTTCCTGTAAAGGGTGTTGCATAAAGGGAATATTCCTTGCACAATACTCAGAATAGTCAAATTATCTGTAATTTGCCACTCATCTAAACAATTAGTAATATTTCTTTCCTGGAAAATGCTTACAGGTGTTTCCGTGGCCACCGGAGTTTGCGTTGCAACCTCTTGTTCCCTGGGCAGGAGAACGGCTTCTGGGGAGTAAACTCCCTCCTGAAGAGACGAGTCCCTTCGTTCCAGCCAAAGGACTGGCACTGTCCTCTGCCCCTGGGCTGGACGGCATAGCCCGAGCCCGATCGACCGCCTCTGCGGGTGTGACGGTTGCGAAAATCCTGTGGCCCTCTCCTGAACCATGCATTGTTGGTGTCACTTGCCACCTCTTTACCGGCATCGGTACATACCACCTTAAAGACGTATTTGAAACCACCGTAGAGGAAGTTACTGGTGGCTGCCAGCATGGCAATCCCCCCATCGATACATCGGGCCAACGACGAGAACTTGTTCTCGGCCTGCATATGGTTTGCAACAGGTGCAACTGCCGTCAAAGCTCCCATTCCGAGTAGTCTGACTCAGGGACCGTCCTCCTTGTTCTCTTCTGAGATCTAGCCGGGAGCATCTGCTCCAACTTCATGAGCGGCTCCTCCATCCCAGCAGGGCCGGCGTCTGGTCCGCTCTCCTCCCCCGACACCGGGTGTACCGGGGAGGCTTGAATGAGTCCTCATCATCAGATATGGGAGCCTCGGGCTTACTGCGCTTCGTAGCCATACTAAGCCTCAGGTCAGAAACCTATAACGATCAAATGAAAGTTAGAGTGTGCTCAACCAAATGTTACAACAGGTTAAGAAACCCCAGTTTGTGCATTCACTGGTGTTGGAGAACGTATTTACACGGTTCCAACACAGGCGTGAGAAAACTTTCTCGTGTGAGTGTCGTAAGGTAATGGTTCAAAACCAAAACCAAACGAGGGGTAGGGACCAGTGTATCAGTAGCCTCCCACACTATCCATCCCGTACACTTCTTCCACCTGTGGCTAATAATGCCAACAAGTTGGAGAAAATGCTACAAAATTCAGAGGTACGACTTAGTAACCCAATGTGGGGAATCTTAACAGAAACCCAGGAACAAGTCCCAACGAGGTGTGGCTCCAACGACACCTCTCTCTGTTCGGCAACGGGCGGCAATTTACTGGTGTTGGAGAACGTATTTACACCGTTCCAACACAGGCGTAAGCAAAGCTAATGTGTAATGTCGTAGGTAAATGGTATGGAAACCAAAACCAAACGAGGGGTAGGGACCAGTGTATCGGTAGCCTCCCACACTCTCTGTTCCATAGGCTACACTTCTCCCTCCTGTGGCTACAATGCCAACAAGTTGGAGAAAATGCTACGAAACTCAGAGGTACGCCTTAAAACCAGTGGGGAATCCTTAAAGGAAACCCAGGAACAAGTCCCAAAGAGGTGTGGCTCCAACCACACCGCTCTCCGTTCGGCAACAATGAAAACGGAAACCGAAAACCCCTTACGGGCCACATACTTTTAACACTACCGTCGCGTTTCTGCGTGAGCCTCAAATCAGCCTGTCGAGCCTCAAATCACTTTGTCGAGTGACCCCAAAAACGTTAACAAAGACCCAAATACGGTCAAAACCCCCAGAATATTATTATCCTGTATTCTTGGGTTCTAAATATTATTAATATTCAAATACTGACGAGGCGCACGATGGTTAAGTTGGGTAAATCGACGAGAACTGGTGTCCGAAAACCCCTTACGGGCCTCGCTCTTTAGAGGGTATGCACTGACGTCACGCTAAACGGAAGTGCGGCCATTGTGGAGATACAACCACAATAACAACCCCAACAAACTCAATGCATTGTCAATGGCAGTGAGCAATCTTCATACAGAAAAAGTTAAATATCTCTAAAACCACACCACTTTTTTGTTGTTCTTTTTTTTTTTGGTCCATTAGTTGTTTAAGCAGGGGAAATATCAGTCATAGACGACTGGTCTTCCTCATTCCACTGCTGGTCGATAGAAAGCCCGAACCTACACTTTTACCGACCCAAGGGATTTTTAACCTCCCACACCACATAGACATGGTATGAGAGCAACCGGCCTTTGATGACGCTGTAAGTTATACACAGCGGTGGAAATCCAAATTGGTAGAGCTGGGGGCACGGGGAATCGAACCGCCGACCCTCAGATTAGGAGTCTGACCTAGAAAAAAATCAGACACTCTAACCACTCCGCCACAGAGAATGCCTTAGAAACAAATCTCTTGGTACACAAATAGAAAAGATGTTTACCAAAAAGATTATATTAAATTGATGAGGTTAGGGTTCTGGATTTCTTTTAATTTTGAATAAAACTAGCGTTTTGCACTGCGCGTGCCTGCAAACTCAATGCATTTTCAATGGTCGTGGGCAATCTTCATACAGAAAAAGTGAAATATCTCTAAAACCACACCACCTAGAAACAAATCGCTTGGTACACATATAGAAAACATATTCAACGAATAGATTATATTAAATTTATAAGGTTAGGGTTCTGCATTTCTATTAATTTTGAATGAAATAGACGTTTTGTACTGTGCGTATCGGCAAACTCTATTCACCCTATTCATGCGCGACCTAATTAGGCATCAGAACGAGGCTGAGTAACCATCGGTATTGGAAATATCAATAAGACACTACTGTGTGCCGATGTGTATAAACTACTACATAAATTAAAGGAGTAAAATTTGAAGATATTAACTTTTGAAACTCTCATGATCATTTTTGATGACCATCAATTTTCATGAAGATTGAGGGATGATCAGATGCATTTCAGTAGGCAATGTCAACAAAGTCACTCACCTTGGCTGCCAATCTTTTCTTAAATTCTAAATTGAATAACTTTCTTAATATAGATATATTTAAAAATTATATTTAAACCCTTTTAAAGCTTTCATTAATTTGTAATTACTAAGACTAGTTGTTCTGTGTTGCACAGATAGCTACGCTGACAGTGCTGCATTACATGATACCACCATAACTATGCAGACTTGAAGTTGACGTCACATTGGAGTTAAAGAATGGGAAAAAATCACCATGCAAGGGTCACCCAATCTTCATGAAAATTGGCAAATAGATAGAAAACAGGTATGCAAAGATGAATATGTTACTTTCAAAAATGAATACCCTCAAATTTGAGTGATTTCGAGAGCATTTGGTCGACAAAAAAGTATTCACATTACTTTACATATAGCGGCGCCTCGCAGACACGTAAGTGCCCTCAGTCTGGTTTCAACATGGCCGCGGCGTGAATAGGGTGAATGCATTGTCAGGTTGTTTACGAGTTGATATCGCCACAATGGCCACACTTTCGTTTGATGACGTCACAGGAATACCCTATATAAGCGACATGCAACACCGATCTATGTCACCACCCTAGTACAAAATGTTAAAGCTGCATAGTCCGATGAAATATCAAATTTTCAAAACCAAACCATTCATCTAGATTTGATTTTACATATCTAACTTAGATACTGATTCACTTATTAAGCATTTGTTTCTACATAGAAGGCAATACTGAGTAAATTTAACAGAACCTGTTACTGCAGAAGTCTATGGTGTCAGAGTTTTTGCAAGCTTGCCAAAACTAATTTTCCATGTTTTCACTCAAAATGTCTCAAAAGTTGACCATTTAAAATAAAAGTAACTTTGAACTAATGTAAAGTAGATACTAGTGATCGATCTAATACATTTATCTCAGTAAAAATACAGAAATTCAATACCATCAGACTATGCAACTTTAAACTCGAAACCGAAAATCCCTTACGGGCCTCGTAATGTATTAATGTGGGTCAATCAACGAGAACCGGTTTCTTAAAATCCCTTACGGGCCTCGCTAGTACTAAAGTCGTTGAGAAAACCAAATTTCTGGGCTTCATTCTCGATGCAAAACTGTCTTTTGTGCCACGTATAAAGTACCTGAAAACAAGATGCCTAAAAGCGCTAGATATTCTGAGGGTACTGTCCAGCTCAGAGTGGGGAGTGGACAGAGATGTTCTGCTCTCCGTGTACAGAACCTTGGTTCGGTCACGAGTGGATTACGGCAGCATAGTATACGGTTCCGCAAGGAAATCATATATTGGGCTGCTAGACAAGATCCACCACCAGGGACTGCGCCTGGCCCATGGGCCCCCTCGCACCTCACCGGTTCAGAGCCTCTACGTCGAAGCCAATGAACCATCACTTAACAACAGGAGAATCAAACTGGCCATGCAATATGTAGTCAAGATAAAAACTAATGCATTGAATCCTGCACACAATTGTCTATTCGAGCAACATGATGAATCCAGGTATGAAGCCAGGCCGAATTACATCCGGCCACTGAGGCTCCGAATGAAACCTCATTTGGAGGCCTTGGGCGTGGATTTGGACGTGTTGGAGGATGCCAAAGTCCCAGAACATCCCCCGTGGTCGTTGAGAAAGCCATCGGTTATCCTCCGACTCACAGAACTGAGGAAGTCTGGGACACATCCACTCAAGTACCAAGGACTGCATGCAGAGATTCAAGGCCAGTTTGCAAACCACCTCTCCATATACACTGATGGTTCGAAAGACCAAAGCCGGGTAGCTGCTGCGGCAGTCTGCCGACGGGAAAAATTTGGTGTACGTTTGCCCGATCAGAGCTCGATTTTCACTGCAGAAGCCCGAGCACTCCTTCTCGCGTTGGAGTGTATCGAGGTATCCAACCACACTAACTATGTTATATACAGTGATTCGTTCTCTTGCCTCCTGGCTGTTGCTGGACTGAAAACGAATCACCCTATTCTAGCAACGGTCATTTATAAAATGAACCAACTGACAACGGATGGGTATGACATCCACCTGGGCTGGGTGCCTGGCCATGCCAGCATACAAGGAAACGAACGAGCTGATCGGGCTGCGAAGAAGGCCCTGAACTGTGATCTTGAACCTTGTCTGATCGCTCACTCTGATCTGAAACCACTAATAGCCACCCACATCAAATCCAAATGGCAACATGAGTGGGATAAAAACATTAATAAACTTAAAGAAATTGAACCATCTGTGGGAAAGACACCACAGACTCATGTGGGAGGTCGGCGAGACCAAGTGGTCCTTAGCCGCTGCCGTATTGGCCACTCGTGGCTTACACATGCTTTTCTGCTCAAGGGGGAACCTCCCCCTGAATGTATTGGGTGTCAGTCCCCGCTGACCCTCAAACACGTTTGACTAAGTTGGTTGATTTTTTGGCCCTGCGCCAACAGTTCTACACTGCAGACAGTATGCATGACCTAAGGTAAAACAGGAAAACATTTTAGCCTTTTTGAGGGCAGCTGGACTGTACCACCTCATATAGTTTACTAAATAGGTTCTATCAATTATTAATAGAACTTTTCTTTTTCTATGGGAATTTGTTTCCCTTGACCACAAATATATGATTGTGAGCTTTCTAATTTAATGAGTGTCTATTGGCACAGCGATGGTTTGAACAAAAATCAAACATTTCTCGCCGTGAATATGGCCTATGCTGCCGACACGGTGTAAAGCAACCACCAATCAATCAATCAATCAGTACTGCGGGAGCCTATTATCACAGTCGAGTCACCTTTAACTCGTTAAAAACGACCGAAAAACGGTAACTACACAAGAATAAATATCCTCCTGTATTCTTGGGTCATAAAATCTCATTAATATGAAACCAAAAGTGTCACTGTCCTAGTAATAACACAAAATTTAAGCACACAGCGTGTGCGCTGTGCTTAGATTTCTGCTAATTGCTGGACCCGGATGTGATTCCTTCTCCCTCAGGCTACTCGTAAATATTGGTAAATATAATTCACTGTACTTGCAGGAAGGTATATAGTATATAACTTATATAACATCTATAAATAAATATTTGAAAAATGTCTAAGTATGAGTTTGAGTTGTCTCTCAGTAACATTTAAGGTCATATCAGGATGGGTAACAGTGTGCACTCATGGCGACTTTATAGTTCTATTCCATTGGGAGACCAGACCACCAGAACCATGATCTGAACCCCAATTTAGTGTGACCCCATTGTTTTTGCAATGACATTTTATGGACCCCCAATAATCGCATTATAATAGAGTTTCTCTGGATATAGATTTGCACTATAAATAATATTACCCATATGGTGTTTTTCCAGGACCTGGTAAGATATTGTCAGCACACTACACTATGTAATAAAGAACATAAAGGAACGTTTAAAAATGCACTAAATGAACTTACTGTTGAACTTCCAAGCTGTCACGTGCTGAATATGTAGGACTCTTTGATGGAGCGTTTTATAGTATTGATATTATTGTGATACTATTGGTTGGTATTGCATAATATACCACGAATGAATAAGGTATGGCAGGGTATATTGTTGCTGCATTTATACTAATACAGTGTTATATGGTAGGATATAGCATGATATGGTATGGCATGGTATTACAGTGTGGTATGGTATGAACTGTTATTGTGGCATGGTATTGTAGTGTATGGTATTGCAGTATTGTGGTGTGTGGTATTGTGGTGTGCAGTATTGCAGTCTATGGTATTGCAGTGTGCTATTGTAGTATGTGGTAATGCAGTGTGTGGTATTGTGGTGTGCAGTATTGCAGTCTGTGGTATTGCAGTGTGTAGTATTGCAGTGTGAGGTACTGTAATCTATAGTATTACAATGTGACGTATTGCAGGATGTGGTACTAGAGTGTCTAGTATTGCGGTGTCTAGTATTACAACGTGAGGTACTGCGGCATGGTATTGCAGTATGTGGTATTGTAGTGTGCAGTATTGTGGAGTGTGGTATTGCAGTGTCTAGTATTACAGTATGAGGTATTGCGGTGTGCGGTACTACAGTCTAAGGTATTGCAGTGTATGGCATTACAGTCTTCAGTACTGTGGTGTGTGGTATTGCGGTGTCTAGTATTACAGTGTGAGGTATTGCAGAGTGTGGTACTACAGGCTATAGTATTGCAGTGTATGGCTTGCAGTGTCTAGTACAGTGGTGTGTGGAATTGCGATGTCTAGTATCACAGTGTGAGGTATTGCTGTGTCTAGTACTACAGTGTGAGGTATTGCGGAGTGCGGTACTACAGTCTATGGTATTGCAGTGTATGGCATTGCACTGAGTGTCTAGTATTGTGGTATCTAGTATTGCATGTGTAGTATTACAATGTGAGGCACTGTGGCGAGGTAAGGTGTCCGGGTGTGACTCCCTGTCGACGTCCCGGCGTGGTGGTGACGACCAGACTGGTGGCAGGATGTGGCCTGGGTGTTGGATGACCATCCGCCATCCGGCAAGCTCCACGCCTGGAGAGCGTAGTTACTGTCCGCATGTGCTTGGGGAGTGACGCGAGTTTAAAGGGTTGCCGGTGTCGAGTAGTCTTCCGAGCCATTTTGTCTCGTCATGCTCGCGTAAAACAAGGGCAAACATTTCAACTTTTTTTCACTTGCTTGTCTGAGTATAGATTTACACCAAGCAGTATTGGGGTCTGGTGTCTAAATCTGGTTTAAAGTTTCACAGTCCAATAAAAGTATCAAATTATCAAAAGAAAAACACTTATCTAGGTTTGAACCCATATATCCAAATTAGATGTTTCTTGTTTTACATCCTAGTAACACTTAAGGTCATAAGGGTATCGACTTGAGACAGTGCACACTCATGGCGACTTTATAGTGCTGCCCCACTGGGAGACCAGGTTGCTAGCACCATGACCCGATATCCCACTCAGTCTTGTCCTATCTTATTGTTGCCAAGTGCTAGTCTAGGGCGCGACAAATATCAATTTTATATGTCATTGGTTTGCAGTGTATGGTATTCCAATGTGTAGTGTTGCAGTACGTGGTATTGTGGTGTATGGTATTGTGATGTGTAGGACTGTGGTATTGCAGGGTAGTATTGCAGTATGTTGTAATGTGGTGTGGTATTGCTATGTGTGGTATTGCGATGTGTGGTATTGCAGTGTATGGTATTGCGGTGTCTAGTACTGTGGTGTGAGTTAATGTGGCATGGTATGAATCTGCACGGGAAACTTGTGCTCTACCGATTTGGCCACCGCGTTCAGTCCCAAGTTAGATACTGCTGCGCTTATTAAATAGTTGTTGCTAAATACAAAGACCCTATAATACTAAGACAGCTCACTCAGCCTGTACTGTGTAATCAAGATGATCAAACCCACCACTTGGTGCGCTGGCTGTTCTCTTGGTTAAACAGGTGCTATATTATATGTATACATGTATATATGAATGTGAAAGATGTGTGATGATGGCGATGATGATGATGATGATGCTGATGATGATGTGTATTTGTTCATAGCAATTTCATATTGATGTGTATTCATACTTACCTATCTCATGTATAATATAATTGTATGTGTTTACATGTGAAACGCCAACCAACAGTCGGGCTGATCAAACCCACCACAAGGTGGCACTGCGAAATTTACATTACCATGGGAGAGATAAGGAGTGAGCCGTCTTAGTACTACCGACTATGGCTATTTCGGGATAGTTGGAATAATAATCTATGCATAGTAGATAATCCTTTCCCCCCCAGTGAAATAGATCCATGCCGACTTTTTCCCACGGTCCCCACTTTATTCTATCTTCTTCCCTGCTGTGCGTTTCTTTGGCCTGTGCCGGCCTGTACATCTGACAGGCCCCACACTTTTGAACACTTCCTTCTATGTCATTATTGATGGTAGGCCAGTATATAGCCTCCCTTGCCATCCTTTTCTGTTTTTCTATGCCTAAATGGCCCTCATGCAATCTACTTAGCATTTCTCCTCGCATACTAACTGGTATCACTATCCGGTCCCCTTTTAGGATAATTCCATTTATCAGGCATAGTTCCTCTCGGAATGGTGCATAAGCTGGACAGTCCCCATTGTTCCACCCACTTAACATGCAGGTCTTTACCACGGTAAGGACGTCGTCCTTACATGTTTCTACCGCTATTTTATCTAGCTGTGCCTGGGTGGCTGAGACTGAATTATATATCATGTCTACCTGGGCTTCGACTTCTGTAGATACTTTTATATCTTTCTCTGACCTAGCCCTGCTGGCATTTGCTCGGGTATCTGCAAGGTAAAGGTATTTTCCAGGGGTCCACCCCAGTACATAGCGATATTTTTGCAATTTTAACATGAGTCTTTGTATGCGGGGAGACATGTCATTCAAAGGTTTGTTTGAGAGGGGTATTAGTGGTTTATGGTCGGTCTCCAACTCCACTTTGTCCAATCCATATATATAACAGTGACATTTTTCACAACCATACGCAAGCCCCAGACACTCTTTTTCTATTTGAGCATATCTTTGTTCACACTCCGTCAAGGTTCTGGCCCCATAAGCCACTGGCTTCCAATCCTGGTCATGGCACTGAAGCAAAACCGCCCCCAACCCATCCTTAGACGCATCGGTTGATACCTTGGTGGGAAGCCTTGGATCATAGTATGCCATGACAGGCTTGGACGCCAATGTGGACTTCAGATCTTTCCATTCGGCCTCATGCTCAGGACCCCAGAAACACATAATTTTCTTGCACAGTAATGCCCTGAGATGAACACATTTGTTGGCGAGATTTGGGATGTACTTCCCCACATAATTGATTGAGCCTAATGCTCTCTGAACATCTTCTTTACAGGTTGGTGTTTCCATGTTTACAATTTGCTTCAATCATATCTGAGGATGGGCTAATCCCCTTGTCACACAATGTCTACCCTAAAAATGTTATTTGTGTTTTGTTAAGCTGACATTTTTCCCAGTTTATGTTTAGTCCATACTGCTTTATTCTTTGTTTCACAGCTGACAGTCTTTCGTTGTGCACTTTTTCACTGGCACCCCACACAAGAATGTCGTCCATGAATACCCTCACGCCCTCTAGGTCCCCAAACATTTGTTCCATGGACCTATGAAACACTTCAGGGACAGAACAAAGTCCGTATGGTAGCCTGTCATAGGCATATCTTCCGAATGGCGTATTAAATGTGGTGAGGGCCTTGGACTCATCTGACAGCTTTATCTGCCAGAATGCTTGCGATGCGTCAAGTTTACTAAATACCTGAGCTCCATTGATCTCCGCAAAGATCTCCTCCCTTGTAGGCAGCTGGTAGTGTTCGCGATGTATGGCCGCATTCAGATCTTTTGGATCTAGACAGATCCTGAGTCCGCCATTTGGTTTCTGTACCACTACCATGTCACTCACCCAGGCTGTAGGACTCTCTCTCTTGTGGATCACACCTATTTTCTCCATTCTACTCAGTTCCTGTTTCAGTTGATCCCTTAATGCTATAGGGACACGCCTGGCTGGCCTGATCACTGGTCGGGCATTTTCCTTTGTCAATATGTTATATACAAAGGAAATGGATGACAATTGACCCTGTGTGTCTGGCACTGTGTACTGTTTGACATCCTCCACTAACTGACTGTCCACTCGTCCTTGTATGACATGGACACGTTTCACCAGGCCGAGTCTCTCACAGGCTGCTGCACCAAGAAGACTAGGGCCATTTTCAACAATTACAAACATTACTGGATACGTCTTCTTTACAGTTACTCGCAGCACAGACGAGCCCCTCACCTTTATTTCAGCATTGTTATAATTGGTCAGGCGCACATTTGCTTGTTTCAGTTTGGGTCTGTCTCTCAGTTTCCTGTACTCACGGGCATTCAGGAGATTAGCACCAGCTCCCGTATCTAACTTGACCTGAATTAACGAGTCGCCAACCTCTAACATATGGACCCACTGACAGTCTTTGTTAACACATACCTCATTGACACTCGCCCCTATACTCCCGATAAACACATCTTGGTCTGAGCCATACTCTCCTTCCTCTGCCTGTTTGCTGTTGATCACGTTCACTTTAGTGTGACACAAACGTGTGTAGTGACCTCTGAAGCCACATTTTCCACACCTCTCTCTGAATGCTGGGCACTGTCTTACTTTATGTCTGGTTGCGCACCGCTTACAGTTGAATTCGCCATTGCCGCTCTCACCATGAGGTCCCGCTGTGGCTTCCGCTCCGCGCAACTTGCTGTCACTCCAGGCTCCTTTGTTCCTACTGTCACTGCTGCGTCGGTTGCTGTCATACCTCGCTCTGACAGCACCTACCGGCTCCGTCTCCACTGGGTTGATGACTTTCATGTGCGCTTTTGTGGTCTCGGCCGCTTTGCACATGATTATCGCCGAATCCAACGTTAACCCCGAGTCTCTCAGCATTTTCTCTTGCAATCTTTTGTCTCTGATGCCGACCACTAGTTTGTCCCTGATCAGTGACTCTAATAGATCCCCGTACTCGCATGTGGCTGGCTTTAGCCTGAGGTCGGTCATGTACGCATCAATCATCTCTCCTTCTTCCTGCTCCTTTGTGTTGAACACAAACCTCTCATATATGAGGTTCTTCTTGGGCAGACAGTAAGCATCAAACTTTTGTACAACCAACTTGTAGTCCATATTATTCTCCTCTGGAATTTCCACATCGCCCTCGTTTCTGGCTGGTGCATATTTGAACGTACGATACACTGCCTGTGCCTCCGCTCCGGCAACTGTTAGCAGTAGAGCTACTTTTCTTGCTCCCTCCGGCACATTTATCGCCACCGCATACCATTCAAATTGTTCCTTAAATCTTTCCCATTTCTCCGCCACATTCCCATCTTTCATATGAAGAACTTCAGGTGGCTTTAATGATTCCATTGTCCGCTAATTCCTTTTCACTCCTGGCACCATGTAAAGATCAACCATCACTCTCTGGCATGTGTGTTGTTGTGGTTTATTTAAGACAAGATGGCCTCCAACTGCCAGATGTAGTTCTGGTGGCTAACACCAGTTGCGTATCTGGATGGGTGGAGGTAGGCATAGCTTCGGCCCGGTGTTGCGGTTTCCCAGGGACACCAGTTTGCCAGGGACACATTGCTTCTGCGCATGCGTCAAAATCGAACAGCATCGTTACTAACCCTATAAATTTAATGATATGTTTTGTAACAGAGGTCATTCTATATGTGTACCAACACGATTTGTTTCTAGGTGATGTCGTTTTAGAGAGATTTAACTTTTTCCTGTATTTTATGTATGAAGATTGCTCACGGCCATTGACAATGCCTTGAGTTGGACGGTATGCGCAGTGAAAAACATTAGTTTTATTCAAAATTAATAGAAATCAAGAACCCTAACCTTATCAATTTAATATAATCTTAATGGTAAAGATGTTTTCTATATGTGTACAAAGCGATTTGTTTCTAGGTGGTGTAATTTTAGAGATATTTGATTTTTTCTGTATGAAGATTTGCTCACGGCCGTTGACAATGCATTTGAATGGAAGTGTCCCTGGCAAACTGGTGTGCCTCGGAATCCGCAACACCGACTCCAGTGTCCACCCGACTGCCCACTCTCTCGACTCAATTTTATTTCAAATACATAAGTTGTAGTCATGTTTCTCGATCCAAACCAAGTCTGGCCTGCCTCCCCATCCTAGGATGGTTGGTTATTGGAGTTTTACGTCCTGGCAGCATCAAAGGTCATAACAGGACGGGCCCCTCCTAGGCAATACATTAATAAAACTAGTGAGCCATAATATGGGTACCACCATTGTTAATATGAAGGTATAGAATTTAAATATTGATATAACTCTATTTAATTAATTTATTGTAAATCGGAGGACAGGAAGAGTAGTAATAACTTAGTAGTATGCCTATGAATTTATTCACTCGAAATACAATAGCATTAAATTAATACTTACAGATGCTGGTAGCTATTTTTTAAATTATTATTACATGTTTTAAACAAACAACAAAATGATAGTAAGAACATGTATTCTAAAATTAAAATAACAATTTATATAACTCATCGTATTATTACAGATATTTTTTTTTGCAAACCAAGAGAAACACCTCGCCTAGAGCGGTACTCGAACCCACATTTCTGCCATTTCGGAGCTAATAATTTGATTATTTGGGCTCTCTAATGCAATCAACCTGCCGACGGCTACCTGTGTATGTGGCATTTCACGTGGGGAGGTCAGTGCAATTGATTTCAATTGCATAATTCGATGAAAGCATCACATTTTCAAAAGCAAAACACTTATTTCAATTTGATCCTACATATCCAACTTAGATAATGATGCACACATTAAACTTTTATTGTTGAATAGAAGGAATACCAAGTCAATTAAATAGAGCATGTTAGTGCTGAAGCCTATGAGTATGATACCTAACGTATCAATATGCATCCACAAATTACTTCATGTTTTCACTTTATAGGCCTGTCACACTACGACGTAAGGAGGTAACGTAAGCCGACGTAGGTGACGTTTCGTCATTACGTTGAGGTACGGCGGGTTACGTCATGGTTACCTTAGACTGACGTCGATTTACGTCAGGTTACATCGAGTTATGTCAGCGCGCGTCCAAGTTTCGGACATGTTCAAAACTTTCGAAGTACGCCAAAATTGCACAACGTAAGGATTTTACGTTCGCCGTACATTATGTATGCGTTAGGCGAACGTCGATGTACGTTAGATGTGCATTAGTTAAACACTGCTCACTACGTTGCACTATGTTGCACTACGTTGGATTACATTGACCTACTTCAAAGGCAGTGGGAACGTACAGTCCGCATAGTGACGGCGTATGGATAACGTGCGCCTAACGTACGTCCAACGTACGTTTAGTGTTTCGCCACCGTGTCATGACGTATCTAACATGTAGGCACGTAGTTTTGGCAATCGAATAACGTATATAACGTGCAGTGAGCGTAATTACCTTGTCCTCTCTCGTTGAACCACATTATCACTACACTTTACCGACGTTACGCTCACGTCAACTACGCGGCATTGACGTCCCGAATTTGCATATTACGCCGAGAAGTTTGACGTGTAGAATTTATTTTCACGTTGTCCCTACGCTGGCGCCTTACATCGTAGTGACAGGGCCATTAGCCCCTTAAAACAAATATGCTTTAAAATTATAAAAAAGTAGAATATAATGAGCAACGTAATATATGTATCTAAAAATATGGCAGAAGCACAAAACACCATCGGCTGATGCAATATTAAAGTTGCATAGTCCGATGGATTTGAGTTTCTATCAATTTTCTTAGATAAATATATTGAATTGATTATGATCTACCTTATGTTAGTTTCAAGTAACTTTTATTTTAAATGCCTAACTTTTGAGCTAGCTGAAGTGCACATGTACAAAATTAATGTTGGCATACATGCCAAAATTGACACCATAGACCTCTGCAGAAACAGGTTCTATTAAATTGGCTCTGTATTTCATTCTATGTGCCAACAAATGTTTTATAAGTGCACTAGTACCTAAGTTACATATGTAGAAAAAAGCGGAACACTCTTCCCAAGAAAACCCCAAAACACTAACATAGAACCTTAAAAAAAAACACTAAAATAGTAATAAGAATAGCGCAAAAATACAGTGCCAAGAGGGCCCAAAAAAACAACTAACATAGGCTACTAAACGTACCAAGACTAGCTATCTGCTACTGAAATGCAGACAATCAAATAACTTATCAGCAGCTACTGTTTGATAAGACAACACCAAAACTACAGCTGGCCAGCATTGAAAACAAGCCTGGGTACCCGGGATTACATGCTATGGACAGTATAAATACAGACTCAATAAAAGAAAATTAAATTTAAAAATAAATTAAATTTAAAAAAAGAAGAAAAATCTAGATCACTGTTTTGGTTTTGAAAGATTGATGTTTTCATCGGACTATGCATCTTTAAAGCAAAGTATATTATAATCAGCAACCTAATGTTTCTCCATAAATCTGGCAGAAGCTAAAAAAAAACACCATTGGATGATGCAATATTGAGTGAAATATAAGAATTTACCTGTGGCATTAAGATTATTATTAATCATTATTCAGAGAACTTGAATAATCAATAGACCCAGCCAGTTAAGTTGGAAAGTACCCCAAATAGATCAGCTCCAGATTCTGCCGATAGATGTCACTAGCTTAACTGGAGGGGTGTAATACACATGAAGAGAGTGGCGGTGAAATTCCAGAAGAAAAATACAATATAGTTATCTTTTTTATATATAATTTATAATATATATATATATATATATATATATATATATATATATATATATATTACAAGGATAAGAGCTTGATGACTGCTGCGATATGAATAGGCGAATATAATCAGGCATTTTATTATTTTTCCATGCATTCTTTACGGAGATATAGCATGTAAAATCAGAGGCACTCAGGAAAAGTACCCGAATAGAGTGGTTCAAGATTCTGCTGATAGATGTCACTAGCTTAAGTGGTGGGGTCTATTGACATTCCACCCAGTTTTACTTTAAAGTTCTGGGCCGCGTTCAGGGTCCATCGCGGAGGCACCTCGGAGATGGCCCTGACGTCAACCAAGTCTGAACTGCAAAAGCAGTTTGTTGTCTCGAAAATGGCCGCCCCCATAGGCGGCGGCCATTTGCAATGGAAAAGCTGCACTGTGATTGGCTGTGAGGCGCTTTTTGCATACTGTCTGAAATGGGAGGCGTCTCCGAGACGCACCCTGAACGCAAATAAGCCAAAAACTATCGCAGAGACATCTCTGCGGCGCCTCCAAGGCGCACCCTGAACGCAGCCCTGGTATCACATCACAACATGTGGAGGGTCTGGTCGAGCATCACAGTGCGCACGCGCCGGGCGAGGTAGGGAACCATATCCGGTTCTGGCATCCTACTCCACTCAAGGTAATTTACCTGCAGGAAACAAGAAACAAGAAACAGTCAGGACTGCTAACATTGATACCAGAATGAGACCATCACTGCATGCTTGATGTTGCTATTATTAAGGTTTTCCATAAGAATAAGTCACGACAGTGAGTGCGTTGAAGAGAGTCAGGACCTTTCATTACATTTATTGAATAGTAAATTTGGAGGGGAAATGGGACGCTTGCGGAGGAAGCCGAATTTGCATTAATATATACAAATATAGATACTTTTTTTTTAAATAGGAGTGGTAGAGCTATTATATAATCAGTGTTTGTACCAATGCAGAAATAAACATCATACTTTTGGGCAACCAAAACCTTAGTTTTCCTCCAGTACTTAAAATATGAAGAAGAAAAAAAGAAAGCTGTCAGACAGGTAACAAAATATATTCTGAATAAAGTAACTTATTTCATTAGCATTCAAAAGAATTTATGACATTCAAGTTAAGTTTTGAACAAGAAAAGTAAGCAAAATCCAAAGGATTCATCCACAAATAATGCACGATTATTGAAAATCTGACTTTATCCGACAAATATCGAAATAACGAAAGTCGGATAATCCGACTCTGTACAAACACTGCATAATGATTTCAGATAGTTAGGCTTACAACTTTATAAGAAGCGACACTGCTGAAAAGTCCCGATTGCTATGGCTACCGCACCAAGCTTGACACCTTATTGGTGTGGCCCTTCTTTGTTCCACTCACCATCATTACAAGGTATCCAGCCTCCTGGAGAATTCTCCCACACAGGAGAGCCGGCCCCCTCAGTTGCCCCGTGTTGTAATGGAAACAGGTGTCCGGGAGCACAAGTACCGCCACCGGTCGCACGCCATCGGGTAGGCCTGAAATAGGTAGAACATATCAGAAAAGGGGATTCCTGCTTATTTGGTTTATTATGGGGTTTTACGTCCTCGTAACACCTTAAGTCATGCAAGAAGGGACGGTTAGTTGCAGAAGTCTTACGTCTTACGTCCTGGCGACATCTGGAGTCATATCAAGGATGGTTACCGACTTGTGACTGTATAGTGCTGCTCTACTGGGAAATCAGGCTGCCAGCACCATGACCCGATATCGCACTCAGTCACATTATCCTGACACTGAGCTAACCAGTCCTTGCCCTATCCTATTAATGCTGAGCACCAAGCTAGGAAGCGACAAGTAACAATTTGATAAGTCATTGATTTGACTTGACCGGGAACCGAACTCCCGATCTCCCACACGCGAGGCCCGTGCTCTACTGATTCAGCCACCGCACCACTCAAATATATTCTACTAGACTGCGTTGATTTGTTAACACGCCAGCACAGATTTGGTTTTTTTTTAAATAATTTTTATTTTGTTCATGTGATTTTATTCCTCTGAATAACATTGTCAGTGCATAGGAACTTGCCTTCCAGCCTTAATAACAAACACTGTCACATACTAAACAAAGTTGTACCAATATAGATAGAAAGTTACAAGAAAATACAGAGCAAAGTGTGGATGTGAATTGAATAAGCAACGAGTGAGAAAAAGACAAGAATTTATTAGGCCAGTTTTTCCTTGAGAATATCAAATCCGAAATAATTTGAGAATTTCAAAAGACAACAGGCCTGTACAGACTTTTATAATAACTTAGCCTGAGTGTATTTTGACATCAAAACAAGGATTAAATTTTACCCTTCAATGTTATCAAATGAAAATGTGACTGATGTACAACACCAATATCATACTTGTATTTGGACACTAAACATTTCCAAGTATCTGGGTCATTCTTTAAAACTGGGCACCACATATTTGGCTTCCACATTACGATGCTGATAATTTGTTCTTTCTTTTATTGATTGCAAGTCAAATAATTATTGTATCCTCTGTGTATTAAGTATGTTAGCAATAGTACCTTTATTGAAGCTATCCCAAGAAAGAAATTAATAGTTTCCTTATATGATTTTGTGTTAATGCGAAAAAGTGAAAATTTACACATTTACACTATGCATGTAGCCAAACTTTGTTTCAACTTATTTTACAACTTGTTTCTTGTAAGTCATAACCTTGTCTGCTTAAGAGTAATGAATAAAATCTTGTTTGACTATGTTGTATATGTTAAAATGAGGTTCTGGATGTGTCTCTGATAATAATGTATTGCTCAATTTGTATAAGATCTAATTCAAAAAGTGAAATTCATTTTTTTCAACTCTGACATATGTACAACATGCAAACCTTCATAGGACATTGGATTAGGCTATTATTTGAAAGTTTTTTTTGCTATTATTTGGAAGGTTTTCACTTTTGGTTTCCATGTCACACTTTCGTGCCCAGTTTTAAAGAATGATTCATCTCTATATATATAAGGATCCTTCTTGGGGATGGATTAATATTGCAGGGAAAGCTAGATTAATTGCATTGAATAATTTCACCTCTTAAATAACACATAATTGTATTAATTAAATAACTAGATAAAACTCAATGAAACTCACTGTTTATCTGCAGATTGTCTTGATCCGATGGCAGAGATCCATCAGAATTAATGAAAAACATATGATCTGCAAGGGAATAATTGTGTTAGGGTATGGTAACAATAGCAGTTATATGCACGACTGGCAATATATAACATTTGTTTGTTTATTGTTTTCGATCCTAGCAACATCTAAGGTCATATCAGGATGGGTATTGACTTCTGACAGTGCATACTCATGGTGACTTTATAGTGCTGCCCCACTGGGAAATCAGGCTGCTGGCACTATGACCCGATATCCCACTTAGTCACATTATTCTGACACTGAGCTAACCCATCCTCGCCCTATCCTATTAATACAGAGCACCAGGCTAGGAAGTGACAAGTATCAATTTTATAAATCATTGGTTCGACTCGACTGGGAACCAAACTCCCAATCTCCCGCACGCGAGGCCCATGCCCTACCGATTCGGCCACCATGCCCGGGTATGCAGAACTGGCAATGTGTAACATAACGGGTTACTAATACATGCTTACAAGCACCACTGCAATATGATAACCCTGGGCCGCGTTCAAGGTCCGTCTCGGAGGCGCCTCGGAGATGGCACTGACATCACACTAGTCTGAATGGCAAAAGCAGTTTGTTGTCTCGAAAATGGCCGCCCCCCCCCCATAGGCAGCGGCCATTTGCAATGGAAAAGCTGCGCTGTGATTGGCTGAAACAACTGGATACAGCGGCCATTTTCGAGGCACTTTTTGTCTCCTATCTGAAAAGGGAGGCGTCTCCGAGACATCGCCGAGACGCACCCTGAACGGAAATAGGCCAAAAAGCATTGCCGAGATGTTGCCGAGGTGCCTCCGAGACGGACCTTGAATGCGGCCCTGGTGTTGCAAGACCACATTAATATTAGATGGATCAATGTGAGTAGTTTCATGGCATTCAGTATGTGCACAGAAGTTATTACTGGCATTCATTTAGGGTTATAGTTGAAAAAGTAAAGCTTGTTCTATTTAACGATGCCTCTAGAGCGCACTGATTTTTGTATCGTCGGCCACTGGACGTCAAACATAATGTCATTCTGGTATATTTCTTTGGAGGAAACCTGCTGCCACCACATAGGCTGCTCTTTCCGGACAGCACTTCCACATCCTTTCATGAACCAGTTGTGGACCACTGGTTGGGACGGAAAATAGCCCAAACTGCAAATGGGTCCAAAGAGCAGGATCGATAGGATGACTGACACCTTCACAGGTGGACACGCTACCGCCTGAGTTACATCCCGCTCCGGTTATAGTTGAGGTCACGTTAAATTTTAATGTAATGATAAAGTAATATAATGCTTAATTACTTTGCTAAGTATGACAAATAGCTTACTCGTTATATATTAAACATATGTCAAACCCACGGTTGGATTAAGCAAAACCGAGTAATTGGTTTTTTGTTGTTGTTTTTTTGTTGTTGTTTTTTTGTTGTTGTTTTTTTGTTGTACATTCGTTGATTTCAAATTTCAATTGCAAGCAAATTGATCACCTTCATTCCACTGTTCTTCATTCTATGAGAGTAACACTGAGTGCTAGTCATGATCGTGAAGTAGTCTGCACTGACCTCTCATGCAAGGAGCCACATAGACAGGTAGGCATAGATAGGGTGATTGGATCAAGGAGCCTAGGTAATGTAATGGTTAGCACGCTAGCCCCGGAATGGCAAGAAAGGTCACACTCAATCACATTATCCTGATACTGAGCAAACCGGTGTTTGCCCTATTCTAGTAATGTCAAGCGGTAGGCTAGCTAATGACATGTATACATTTTGTAAATACAGTATAACCCCATTAAACCAAGGTCGGTTAAACCAAACGATCGGTTAATCCAAACTTTTTTCGGCGGCCCGGCAAAATACTACCATTTATCATATAAAAAAGTTGGTTAAACCAAAGTCGGTTAATCCAAACTATCGGTTAATCCAAACAAAATTGTCGGACCCCAGGCCACTTCCATTATTGTTAAACCAAACTTTCATGTGTTTATAAGGTCATCTGAGACCCCACCAACTTTTTTATATGATAAATGGTAGTATTTTGGCGGGTCGCCGAAAAAGGTTTGGATTAACCGATCGTTTGGGTTAACCAAGCTTGATTTAACGGGGTTATACTGTATACACATAAAAAACAATAATCAATGTGTACACATACATTGTCTATTACATTCATAATGCACCCACGTTTTTGCCAAAGCTAAGTCAAAGTCGAAGCCAAAGCTCAGTTAAACCAATGATCGGTTAATCCAAACAAATTTCTAGGGTCTCTTCAAGTTTGGTTTAACGGGGTTATACTGTACTTGGTTTGATTCGGTTAGGGTCTGAACCCACGACCTCCCACACAGGAATCCAGCCAGCGCTCTTTACTGATTCAGTTATCCTGTCCGGTCAAAAATGCTATGGTTTCATTGAATGCTGCAAATTCAAACAGCTGAGTTCTTCCACGCGAGAGGAATGATTCCACGTGAGATTGATTGATTGATTGATTGGTGGTTGCTTTATGCCATGTCAGCAGCAAAGGCCATATTCACAATGAGAAGAGTTTAACTTGTATTCCTCCATTTTCATTCAACCATCGCTTTCACACAGAGTGTAAAAGCATACGATCAAATATGTGTCAGAAGACACTTATGAGACCCTTCCCTTTGTAATGGCCCTTAAAGCTGCATAGTCCGATGAAGCATCAAATTGTCAAAACCAAAACAATTATCTAGACTTGATCCTACATATCTAACTTAGATACTGATGCACTTACTAAGCATTTGTTGCCACATAGAAGAGACAATGAAGTCAATTTAATATAACACTTTACTACTGAAGCCTATGGTGTCAGTTTTGATGTGCCTGCGAAAACTAATTTTACGCTTGCACTTCAAATATCTCAAAACTTAGCCATTTAAGATCAAAGTTACTTCAAACTGAAAGAAAATAGATTATAACAAGCCTATGGTGCCAGAGTTTTGACGTGCCTGCCAAAACTAATTTGACATGTTTGCACTTCAAACACATCAAAACTTAGCCATTTAAGATCAAAGTTACTTCAAACTAAAGTAATATAGATAACAACAATCATTTTAATATATTTATCTCAGAAAAGTTACGGAAACTCAAAACCATCGGACTATGCAACTTTAAGGTCACTTTGGGACTGACCTATAATGGAGGACAGTGGCACTTCCGGTTCAGATCTCAGTGACTGTTGGTGGTCAATGGCCCGTGCCAGTGCTCGGCCAAAGATGGCCGTCTTTTCCTTGTGTTTCTCACGAATCTCGCTTGGCAAACTGTGAAATGAATAAAAGAAATGTGTACATCCAGGATGAGATATTTCTCTGAATGCAATGATTTCACTGGGGTTTTTTGGTTAAATTTTTGTTTTATCCCCCTCCCACGTCATCACCTCTGCTGATTTGGATTTCCACCGCTGTGTATAACTTTACAGTGTCATCAAAGACAAGTTGCTCTCATACTATGTCTATGTGGTGTGGGATGTTAAAAATTCCTTGGGTCAGTAAAAGTGTAGGTTTGGGCTTTCCATCTAATCGACCAACTGTCTAATGGTGAAAACAAGACTATCCAGACTTATCCATGATAGGCAGTATAAATCTTCAAGAAAAAACATTATATATGCTTCCGCGCGAGTGGCAAGTCCCACCCCGCGCAAGGGGGGGGGGGCGGGGGAGAGCATGCTGGTACTTGGAGTCTTTCGCCACTGCTAACTTTTGATCATGTGTTTTAAACTTATACAGGATTTGCACAGATTTGTAACAACCAAATTCTTTATTCTTTTCAATTTAGAAATTCAAATTATAAAGGCAAAAAAACCTTTAAAAACTGCATACTTTTCCTCGACTAGTGTTAGATATTTGAAGTGAAGTCATGCCAAATTAATGTTGGCATGCATATCAAAATTCTAACACTCTAGGCTCCACAACTAACAGGTTCTATTAAATGTATTTGGTATTCCCTTGTATGTAGCCACAAAAAACAAAGTTAGATGCGAAGAATAAAATATAGCAAAGTGCTTTTCCCCCCCTCTCTTTTTAATTGTATGATTTCATCACACTATACGGTTATAATTAGCCATACACTTAGTGTTTCAGCGTAAACTGTTGTCAATTAATGTTGTAAAAGAAACAATCAGTTTGTTAAGTTGATACAATAGGCCAGCTACTATTCTAATTTTGACAGCATTCAACACCTTTTGAAGTCTGCTCCAAACCCAAGGTATTTTAATCAATCATCAACGACCTTTCAGTTTGCATGACTCTCTTGTCAGATGGCACACCATGCCGGTCTCTGTAATGCTTTGGTTGGATAGAAGCAGTTCCTTCTACTATCAAGTGTGAGGATTTTGGTGTGTGTGGTGGGGGTGCATGGGGATTTAGGGGTGTGTTGTGGGGGCTTAGGGATGTGGTGGGGGTTGACGGTGTGTTTGGTGGGGGTGTAGGTGGTTTGTGGTGGAGGTGTAGGGGTGTCTTGCAGAGCGGCATCTCACAATCTTTAGTATCCCTAAACCCCCACCACAGCCCTAAACCCCCACCACATACCCCACCACACACCTATACCCACTACACCCCACCACACACACCTATACCCCCAGTATCCCTTACACCCCCACCACACATCTAAACCTCCACCACACACTTACGCCCCCACACACACACCTACACCCTCACCACACACACCCTCACCTCAACCACACACCTACACCCCACCACACACCACCACCACACACCTACACCCCACCACATCCATAAACGCCCACCACACATACACCCCACCACACACATACACCCCCACCACACCCCTAAACCCTTACCACACACCTACACCCGACCCACACACATATCTACACCTCCACCACATCCCTAAACCCCCACCACACACCTACACCACCAACACCCACACCATTCTATCCAACCATGATGGCGGACTTGGACCGGGAACGGGTGCTGCCACCAAGTGCATAACGAGAGAAATGGCTCATGAAAGGTCCCCATTCCCTAAGGCCTTTTCAGAACATTGCCAAACGTCAGACCTTTTCAGGAGACATCCTCAAATTTCAGGCCTTTTAAACCGACATCCTGCAATGTCAAATTGTTGTTTTTTAAAGACACCCTACAAATTCTGACCTTTTCAAGAGAAATCTTTACATTTCAAACCATTGCAATATTGTGCCATAGCTATTTATCCCAAGGGCAGCAAAATGTGGGCTGTTTTTTTTTGTCAACCAATAAAAACAATCTTACCTTCCGCTTAGCGTTGTCATGAACAGATCACGCAGTAATGACGCCATTGGCGTTTGTGACGTCACTACATCAGACGTCGGTCGAAGAACAGCCATGTCTACTGAGCATTGTTGGCGTTCTTCTGAGAGACAACAATCACATTTATACATTATATTTCTTGGTTATAATTCAATGAAATAGATCAAATTTACCAATTAGAATATAGAAATTGAGTATCTAGAATATATGGTCAGTGACAAAATAAAACCACGCCATTCCGAAAGATTGGTTAGTTGCAAAATATGTCAACATTTAATTTTCCGAAAATGACAATTGCGTTCGTAGTCCAGCCTATATTGTTTGCTTTTGCTTGTTTATTTTTTAACGACCACACCCACCCCTCGCCCCCGTCGCTACCTAGCCTGGCGTTCGGCAATTTCTAGGATGGGACCAGGACAGTGGAATAAGTCAAACCAATGCTTCACAATTGAAACTTGCCAAGGGACTACACCAAAAAAAGAAACTTAAAAAAATAAAAATTATAAGCAGATTGTTTGTGAGTGTTATACATCCTAGCAACATCTAAGGTCATATAAGAACGGGTACCGACTTCGCACTTGTGGCGAGTTTATAGTTTTGCTTCATTGAGATATAGTGCCACTGGCAGTGACCTGATATCCCACTCAGTCACATTATCCTGACACTGAGCTAACCAGTACTTGCCCTATCCTAATAATGCCGAGCACCATGCTAGGAAGCGACAAGTACCAATTTTTAAGTCATTGGTTTGACTCGGCTGGGAATCGAACTCGCAAACTCCCAATCTTCCGCGCGCGAGACCTGTGCTCTACCGATTCGGCCACCGTGCCCGGTTATTTTCAATCGCAGACAATTGATCTTCCTCATTTCACTGCTCCTTACCCTATACTACTACTAGTAATGCCGAGCGCCTAGCTAGGTAGCGACAAGCATACATTTTTAAGTCATTGGTTTGTTTCGGCCAGGGTTCGAACCGGGGTTGGAATCCCACGATCTACCAAATCGGGAGACGTTTTATATAACCAAGTATGTGTTAAGTAATAGAACTAGCCTAGCTATATATAAAAAAAAATTTCTTCTTAAAGATTTATACTGCCTATCATGGATAAGTCTGAATAGACTTGTTTTCACCATTAGACAGTTTGTCGATAGAAAGACCGAGCTTAGACTTTTACTGACAGAAGGGATTTTTAACCTCCCACACCACATAGAGATGCTATGAGAGTGGGCAAGGGGAATCGCAAGGGGAATCGAACCACCAACCTTCAGATTAGGAGTCCGACCTAGAAAAAAGTCAGACACTCTAACTGCCACAGAGAACACCACAATATATATATATTTGTTATATCTTAATTTTTTTTAAATATTTTGTACCTGGTGTCAAATACTCGACAACCTGCTGCAACCTGGTGCACAGCTCGCTGATGGCCGACCGCTCGGCCGTCGGGCGTCTGTCGGGACAAAGCGTCTCATCGGGCCGGGAACTGTCGGCAAGCACTCGGACAGCTGTCACGACCTGCTGACCATCCGTGAACCCCTCCTCCTCCCGCCGGCCGAGCCTCACCCTGAACGCCGCTAACAACCCCGCGTGGTGGAACCGCCTCTCGTGGAAGTATCCCAGCACCCGCAGAATATCTGTCAGAGCCTCTTCAGTCCTAGATAAAAGATTCACCCCGTACTGCTGCAGTAGCCACAGGAGGGATGAATGCCAACCCTATGTAAAAGCTTGCGAAGAAATTTGACATGCTGGGTAAATGAACTGAGCTGATAAATTCGTAATTTAAGAAACAAAATATATTCTTCACATATATCTTAATATTTACCTGCTAATTTAGATTTTTTTTTAAATATAATATAACATGTAGTTTAATAGACTTTAAAAGTGAAATCGACAGCGTTCTATCGCCACCATCTTGTCTTTTTGCATTCTCTTTCATTTCACCAACTCTGTGGCGATATAAGTAACCATTTGATACTGGAACCAGAGATTGTACTTCCTGTTCCATAGTAAAGCTATTTTCGCCCGTATTTAAACTACATTGACGTTCACCCCTACTGTAAGTATGGGGTGAATCTGTTATCTACCTCAGTCCCTCCGGAGAACCGCCTGCCGACTTCATCAAACAGATCCACATCGTAGACGCCAAGCACGCTCAGTGCTTCGAGAAGTCTGAGAATGTCTTCAGTGGCCATCTTTGTTATCGGTTCCCCTCCGCTGCTTTGGGGTTGCGTCTGGTTTCGTTGGAGACGCTGGATGCAGAGAGTGACCATTTCGGCGACGGAATCAGCGAGAGGCGATCCGCTGAGAGCGTTGACATCAACTCGCGACAAGGCGCATAGAATGACGGTGGCGAGATGGCGCGAGATTTGGTGGAGGTTTTCTGTGAGCTGGGCGAGCAGGCTGTGTAAGGTGGATTGGGTTAGGCCGCTGGCACACTGCTCCAGTAGGGTCACGCCCTGCCAAGCGTTCAGTGTTGGGATCTGAAACCAGAGTCAATGGCAGCTTGGTTGGTTGGTTGGTTGGAATTTTACGTGCTGGAAACATCTATGGTTTTTTGTTTGTTTGTTTGAGTTTTGGCCTGGCAACATCTAAACTTATATCAAGATGGGGCAAAATCCAAGCAATATCTAAGGTCATATCGGGATGGGTACTGACTTGTGACAGTGTGTACTCATGGTGACTTTATAGTGCTGCCATACTGGGAGCATTGTGACCTGATATCCCACTCAGTCACATTATCCTGATACTGAGCCAACCAGTCCTTGCCCTATGCTATTAATGCCAAGCACCAGGCTAGGAAGCGACAAGCATCAATTTGATAAGTCACTGATTTGACTCGACCAGGAACCAAATTCCCAATATCCCACATGCAGGACCCGCGCTCTACGATTCGGCCACCTGGCCCGGTCCTGCAGACAATAACCTATTAGAAATTCCGAGTACACCCACTCACCTGGTCAGCACGCAAGTTCACAAGAACTTGAATAGCCTGTCGGATTACTTCGGTCTGTGACGTCACTGGTAGCGGAGCCAATGAATGCATCAGGCGAATGAGGACTTCAAGGTCAAGGTCATTCAAGTGGTATTTGATGAGTTGCAGGTACACCTGCAGGTAGACCAATTCAGTCCATGTTGGTGTTATTATTGTTAACTAGTGTCTCCTTGCTTGAACATTTGTGTGTGGTAAATGATCATTTTATTCAGCGAATAATGGTATTTTTTCAGCTCCGAGACACTGGTCTTCTGGCCGTGTAACATCCGTTTTAAAGTTGCAGCAGTTTGGAGTTTCTGCTAATTTTTGTAGATACATATATTAGGTTCATTGTTATAATCGAATTACTTTAATTTGAAGCAACTTGGATTATAAATGGTTACCTTTGGAGATATTTGAAGTGAAATTATAAACAAATATTTTAGTGTGCACGGCAAAATTGGAGAAAGAAAAAGGGGGAAATGAAAAAACAAAAATTACTTTACTATTTAAGTACAAAGTTTGTGCTTTAATACTTATGTGAATTTGTTTAATTTAGGACGCCTTTACAATATATGCTACATGCCATGCACTAACTTAATCCCGCTCTGCTGACAAGATGACGAGATGAGCTCAGTGCTCACTTCCTGAGTGGCAAGTTGTGGGCTTTATCCATGACCGAGTCAAACCCTAACAGAAAATTGATACCATTCACCACCTTGGCCCTTGCCTGGTGTTTGGCATGACTAGAAATGGGCCAGGAACAGCGGAATGACTAAAGAACCCAATGTCTACAATTAAAATTTCCTTTGCTTAATCACAATTGTATTTGTTTTTGTGTTTTTTATTAAAAGAAAGAAAAATGAAGAGATTTGAAATCGCCATTGCTTAATGGGTCGTTTCATGATAAAATATGGCCAAATTGTGACATGAGGGACAAAAATGAATATTGTGTATTTTCCTAATTTGTTCACTGGGTAGCCAATTCTTGTCCATATATATTGTGGTAATGTGAAGCGAAAGATAGTTGAGGTTACCATTTTCTCAGAAAAACAAGAACTAATTGAGTAGCCAGCCCCAAGTGTAGACTTATTAATCACCAAGTGTGGATTTATTAATCAAATCAATTATTTAATCAAATTTATTGCATGAAACAATTAATTGTTACACTGTGGTCCCCTAAGTATAGAAATGCACTGTAAAAAGATCTGCATAGGATGATTATATTTTTCCCAATTTTGAGTTGTGGATGCAACACAATAGAAGGGGACACCAAAAATAACATGGAACTTCAACATCAATCTTTTTTCATGAAGCATTGTAGAAAAATTATATTACTAGCCATGGTACTAGAAAAAAATCAACTTGACTGTTGGTGCTGCGAAGAGCGGATAGGTTTTGTAATAAACCAGTGGAAGCATACTGTCACTAAATCTTGGTGTTCTTCCATGTGCGCGTGGCAGAGTGAAAGACCGTGGAACGGTGGACATTGTGGTCTACCACAATATTTATTTCAAGTAAGAGTCTTCTTTTATTATTTCATTGACTAACAGGTAATATTCTATACAAGATAAAGGTCTAGTAGGCTGTAGAAAAGTCCAAATTCTCCATGTCACAAATTCATGCCTTTAAAACACAATATTTTTGGAATGAAAATGTTGGCTTTTTTTTTTTACTATGTCACATTAGGCCTTAACTTTTTTCATATCTATCTGTCCAAAGTGTAAGAATGCCAGTTCTATAAAGAAAATACCTCCTGTACTCCTTCCATAATTGTTTTTGACCATTACATACTGAAAAGTACATTGGCCCCATCTACCATGAAACAACCCTAATCTAAGAAAGAAAATAGAACGAAAGAAAGAAAGGGAAAAAGAAAAAGCAAAAAAAAAGCAAGAAAGCAGAAAAAAATAATAACATGATATAGGCGGAACCGGTAGAGAATGTGAACTATAAAAATTAAAATAATGATTGTTGTGACAGTTTAGCTGGGTCCGTACCTGTACAGCATTATGGTGACTGTCTAGTCCCAGCACCAGCATGAAGCGGAGCATGTCTGCAGCCACCGCAGCCTCATAGTGCTGCCCCTTCAGGGCTACCAAGGCGCACAGCACCTGGGAGACAGAGGAAGATGGAAACACTTAGCCGATAGAGAACTGGAAGCTGTGGCCCCTCGTGACTTTCTGGTCTGGAAGGCGGCACTAGTTTAAGGGGGGCGCAATGAACAAAGTAAAAGTCCTCCCTAGCTTCAAGAAAGAGGCATCATATGAAGGATTGTTTGTTGGGGGGTTTTATGTCATAGCAACAATTAAGGTCATACAAAGTAAAAGATCTGCCCTAGCTTCAAGAAAGAGGCATCGTATGAAGGATTGTTTGTTGGGGGGTTTTATGTCATAGCAACATTTAAGGTCATACAAAGTAAAAGATCTGCCCTAGCTTCAAGAACGAGGCATCATATGAAGGATTGTTTGTTGGGGGTTTTATGTCATAGCAACATTTAAGGTCATACAAAGTAAAAGATCTGCCCTAGCTTCAATACAGTATCCTTAAAGAGACCTTTAACAGCTATAAGAAATTACCGAATAATCGTATGTGGGTGCATTTTTTTGTGAACATAAACTACTACTGCCATACCAGTGGATGATACTGTAGTAATATGCACTGACCTTTTAGGCAAGGGAGTCTCATAGACAGTTAGACATTGATAGGGTGATTGAATCAGGGAGCCTAGCTAGTCTAATGATTAGGACACTAGTCCTGAAATGGCAAGAAGTGAGAGTTTGCATCCAACTTTAGATGCAATGCTCCCAATTCGCATCAAGCCCATGACAATATTTAGTCAAACCGGTTAGGAAAAGAAAAATGAATGATCATTTACTAACCTGAAAAGCTTTTTGATTTTGCAAATCCTTTCTGAATTGTGTCAGCTCGCTGTCATCCAACCCCAGAGCTGTCCGGAACAGACTCTTCATTGCCAGGGCATAGTGCACCTTATTCATCCGCTCATGCTGACCGGCAACCAGTTGCAAGACCATTTCCGGTGAGGCGCTCACCAGCATCCGGTACAGCTCCTCTGCCTCAGTGCTGCCCTCTAGTAGCAGCTTACGGTGGGGTGCGCGTGGCCGAGTTAAGTCTATTGCCGAAGGGTCAGCTGGGGGGTTTGTCTGAATGACCTTCTCTGACACAGCAGTAAGCTTTGTTTGTTGCACATACTTGGTGGGTTCCGATATGCTGTTGAACTTTGATTGTTCTGGCCTTGTGTTGCTTGGCGACCATTCCATGGAGCCCCGCGGGGTACATGATGATGTTGCGACTGAGAAGTCCCTCAGTAAACAACGACACAGCCGCCCTGCAAAGTTACTGTTCCGTGACGTCAACATGGTGCACACCTGCAAATATAATATAATGCATTTAGATTTTCATGAAATGTTTGTCCCGATCTTATTAGTTTTTTTTATCTTGAAGATTTATACTGCCTATCATGGATAAGTCTGAATAGACTTGTTTTCACCATTAGACAGTTTCTCAATAGAAAGCCTGAGTCTACACTTTTACCGACCCAAGGGATTTTTAACCTCCCACACTACATAGACATGGTATGAGAGCAACTGGCCTTTGATGTCGCTTTAAGTTATACACAGCGGTGGAAATCCAAATTGACAGAGGTGGGGGGCACAGGGAATCGAACCACCAACCTTCAGATTAGGAGTCCGACCTAGAAAAAAGTCAGACACTCTAACCACTCTGCCACAGAGAACACCACTACTTATGCTCAGTACCTTTGTTTAAAACATTCAGCATGGAGTCTATTTAATAAACATGGTGAAAGCTAATTGAGAAAAAAAACTATTCTGTTAAGCCTTTGATAAAGGTTGAATTCCACTAGATCCTAAATGTCATGCCCATTTTGAGGGACGAGGTTAAATCCAACTTTTATGCATAAAATAGGTTTTGTCAGTGTCTGAGTGCTGGTCTTCCAACCACAAGATTAAAAGTTGAATTGTCCGATGGAAGCATAACATTTTCGAAACCAGAACATTTACCTAGATTTGATCCTACGTATAACTTAGGTATATGTGCACTTATCTTTCCTTTTCTATGCAGCAGCAGATACTTAAGTCAATTTTATACCCCCAACCCCCCCCCCCCCCATCCCCCCCAGTGGAGGCTAATGACTAACACTTATATATATATATACTTGCTTGCTGCCACTAGGCTCATACACACCTGTTCTATTTACTTCGCACCTGAGCTACCACAGTCTACTGAGCTACCTGTGTTTACCTGTGTTCTACCTGTGCTAATACCTGGGCTACTGCAAGGAGGTCCGATTGACTTGAGCGGAGAATCGTGAGCTGTACAAACTTTATATAAATTCTACGCTTCTCTGTCAATTAACTTGTCGTCCGTGTCGACAGGTAGGCCGTATGTCGATACATAGGCCGTGCCGATGCGTGTCGATCCGTGTCGATATGTAGGATCTCCGCCTTAACCACTGGAGGTCATGTGGAAATCGATAAATAATTCTTTTTTGTGCGATCGTATTTGACTAATTTATTTCGACACTTATTGCAGGTCTAAATACCTATGTGTGTGTCGATTGATATTTGGACATAGGAGACACCGATTACGGCGAAAACTGACTAATATACGCTGAACAAGATGGCGGTTGGCGCGAAAATATTTTGAATATCAATGGTCTCCCGTGTGTGTCGATATTACACCGATTAAGGGACCGACACTTATATTTATTTATTATATTTACTTATTACGGGCCATAGTACGGGCCACAGTATGCATATAAGCTTAACCGACGTACAGGCCATAGCACACCGGAACCTGGGCCAGCAATGCTGCCAGATCCTGCCATAGCACAGCCGCAAAGCGCTAAATCGAGATCGAGATAGGCATAGTGCTTACCAAAACGGCATAGCTATGCATTTAACCGAGTGCATATTTCAGCCCTGACTCGACGTGCGCAGTTCCTTTGAACCTTGTGGTTGTCGATTATATTTCAACAATCATTTTTATTTATTTATTTTATTTGACTACTTGAGGAACATTTGACCAAAGTATTTTGATCTCGTGTGCCGGTTGTCGATTACAGCTTCGACACACGACTACAACTGCCATGCACATACCAAGCCGTTACCAGGCCGTACTGGTGAAGGTTATCCTAACTCTTTTATAATATCACTTTATTCTTTTATAAAATACATTCGATGATTTTCGAGACTGTGGTTGATTTTTTAAAAGTTTTGCGACATTTTACATCGCCCAACATCAACCTACTCGACACAGCTGATACTTATGTACTGTGGACCGTGCGGCCTTACTCACCGGGGCCCGGTCAACGACAGCTGCCTTACGGCAGCTATGCAGACTAGGCACGCCAAACGAGTGTCGGAGAAAGTGAGTGCAATGTCCGCCGATGGCGGATCTTCGCCGATGGCGGATGGGACGCAAACGCCAACTACGTCCAAGGCCCCGCCAAGTGACAGCGAGTTGGACGAGAGGGCGGCCGCGATAGCTGAAAAGGAGCGGGCTCTGCAGCGCCGGAAGCGCTGCGCTGAACTCGACCGTCGTGAATGCCGCCTGGCGGACGAAGCGGCCGAGCTGGCGACCAGGCACAAGAGAGGCAGGAGCACCAGTCGGAGGAGGAGCGGCTCTCATGACCGGCGGCACCGACGACGGCGCCGACATTCATCAAGCTCAAGCACCTCGGACGGGACAACAAGTCGGGAACGAAGGAAGCGCAGTAAGTGGTCTCTGCGTAGATACCTAGAGGACCGTAAGGACTTAAAGAAATTGTCCCCCTTCGAGGTGCTGGAGTCGTGCTGCGGTTGGATCCTCGATAAAAAGGATGTGGACTTGCAGGACCTGAGGCATGTCGTTAAGCACATGAAGTATATTTGCGGGAAAGCGAAAACGGGGAAGTTCCAGGACCAATCGCATGCTAAGTACGATCTTGCAGTCCGGAAACTTGCCGTCGCCGAGGGCTACGATGCCTTCTGTGATGGAAACCCCGAACTAGCGCTCAAATATTACGCTTTCGAGTTTATGCACACCCAGTCTGCCAGAGACAGTCAGAGAACAACCAGGGGTGTAAAGGGCAGCTCGGGCCAACTTTTCTCTAAAGACGGGAAGAAGCCCTGTTTTTCTTACAATAAAACTGAGGGCTGCAGCAGAGATGAGAGAACCTGCAATTTCGGGCATTGGTGCTCCCGCTGCGGGAGCAAGTCACACATTAGGGGGAATTGTCGTAAAGAATGAATACCGAGAGGCCGGGGTCGGGGTCGGAGAAAAGTTCGCAACTGTGTATTTGCTACTGATGACTATGTCACTTCAGACTCAGACTCCCGCCCAGGCCTCGACATAACGCCGGTTGTTACACCCCCCCATCTTTCTGAAGCCGGTACTGACGATTTTGTGCATTGTTTTGATGTAATGGGAGTGGGTATGTGTCCCAGCAACTCTAATTGTCGCCAGGTAGGTGTCCCTAGTCAAGTCATTACCAGCACAGGCATTGTGAGCCATACTAATGGCGTTAACTGCCACATTGTCCGCCCCCGCGACGCCGACAAATCAGGCCCTTCGGGCGCAGGTTGCCTTGGTAGCGTGCCGGTAATAACCGCACGTGTTGGCGCGGGGGGCGGGGCTGTCTGCCCCCGCCCCCCGTGCCAACTAGCCAACCCCTTGTTACGCTATGCCCTTGAATCGGCTAACATTGACTGGTTGAGTGTTAAGGCCTTTGGGCAAGGCCTTTGTGTGTCCGCCCTTGACACTTACTCTAATGAAAGCGTCACCTTTACTGTCACTGCCGCTTGTTCGGCCGCTACGTGCCTGTGCATGCACTATATAGCAAATCATTTATCTCAGATTAAACCATGCCGCTGTTTCTGTGATTGCTTTGCCGGGGGGAACGTTGACCCTGACACCGAATTCGTTCTGCATGGGGCGATTTTCGGTTTCAAGGTTATAAATCCTTCATGTTGCGCGGTTTACGCAGGTAATTGTAATAAGAGCAACCAGAGCAGTTTTATTGATTCAAAGTTACGCACCGAACTTTCTTGTGATTATATAAGCCGGGCGAGTGGCGAGGGATTGTGCGTTCATAACGTCTTTGCCGTTCCGAAATCAAATGGGGGCGGCTACCGAACAATCGTCGACTGCAGTAAACCTGTCGGGCGATCGGTGAATAACTATGTTTCCGAAGTTTCAAATAAATTTTCATACCTTGGAGTCGGGGACTTGGTGAAGGTTATGGCACAGGGTGACTTCATCACCTGTATAGACATAAAGGATGCCTATAGGGCCCTTAATATTCACCCTTCTGACCGCCCCCGCCAGGCAATCAGATGGAACTTCGGTGGCGGGAACGAATTATTTTTTGATAACCGCTTGTGTATGGGACTCTCCTCGAGCCCCTACATTTTTAGCAAAATTTCTGATTTTGTTGTCCGCTGCGCCCGTAAGGAGGGCGTTACCCATATTGTGAATTACCTGGACGACTTTGCCGTCCTCGGTGATGATTATAATGAATGTTTACGTAACCAATATATTGTAATTAAAGTTCTCCGCCGCTTAGGCTTCTATCTAAGCTACCATAAGCTTTCAGCCCCTTCCCAATGCTCAAGGTTTCTGGGTATAGAGATCGACTCTGTTATGCTCCAGCTGAGATTGCCTATTGACAAAATTCTTAAACTAAAGCGCATTCTGCTTGAATTCTTGGGCCGCAGGAAGGTTACTCGAAAGGAGCTCGAAAAGTTGGGCGGCTTGCTAGCCCATTGCGCTATGGTCGTCCGTGGCGGCCGCTCCTTCTCCACCAGAGTATACGACGCTATTCGCCAGTTAAGGAACCCCTACTATAAATTAAGGCTGAACGCAGAGTTCCGTTCTGAATTGCACTGGTGGCTGAACTACGCTGAAACCTTTAACGGTTATGCGAAGATTTTGGGTGTTCATGCGACTTCTATCGCGGTTTATAGTGACGCGTCATGCTGGGGGTTTGGAGCGGCCCATGCGGGCGATTGGCTTGTGGGCAGCTTCATTGAGGAGCCTGACCTCCCCGCTGAGGTGGGACACCATTACGCCGAAGGCAACTGGGCGTGCAAGGGCGCACACATTAACGTGAAGGAAATGTGGGCGGTCGTTGCTGCCGCCCGCCGCTGGGGCCACCTGTGGAGGGACCACTGCATTGTGTTTGTAACAGACAATAACACCGTGCGCGCATCACTCTCTACGGGCAGGTGTATTAATAAGCAGATTATGGTCTACGTCAAAGAGCTCTTCTGGCTCTCTGTCCAGTTTAATTTCGATATTAAATCCGCATATGTCCGCAGCGGTGATAACATAATCTGTGATTCACTTAGCCGCTGGAGGGAACCCTCTAGCAAGACCTGCATAGCTGAGGCGGACTGTACCGCTCAACTGTGTTGTGCCTCCCTGTTTGCCTGAATTGTTTCCCCTTGTGTCGTTGCAGGCCTAGATCTCTTGAGAGGGGCGGCTAAGGCTATGAGCGATCAGTATTATTCTACAAATTCTCGCTCAACCAGATCCATGCAGCTACGAAAGTACCTCAGCTTCATAGACGAGTTTAAGGGGATCTTATCGCCCCTGCCTTGCCCCCCTTCTCAGGTTGCGATATACGTGGTCTGGTTATCCCGCACTTTAAAATATTCATCGATCACTAACTACTTGAGTGCTCTAAATTTCTTTCTTAAATCCGAGGGCAGCGCGCCTATTGACTTCGCCTCGCACCAAGTCCGAACCATAATGGGTGGGGCAAAGCGTATGTTGGGATGCTCAGTCAAGCGTGCCCTCCCCCTACTGCCATCTCAATTAATTAAGATGTTCTCGCATATGTCTGGTAGCGAAGGCCATGTTGCAACACGGGCAGCCATACTGACCGGGTTTAGGGCCCTGTTGCGAAAATGTCAGTTAACTAATTCAGAATCGGTTTTACTCCGTTCCGATTTCTCCTTTCACCCATGGGGTATGTTGCTGACCGTTCGCCGGTCTAAGACCATTCAGTTTGCCAAACGTGAGCTGCTTATCCCTGTCGCTTGCGTGCCCAATACAGACTTGTGCGCCGTATTCTGGGTGAGAAAACATTTCTCGCAAGTCAAAGTATCTCCCAGCGAGCCTGCCTTCCAGGTGCCCCGGGCAGGTGGCTACTCACCCCTGGACTACGCTACACTCCAGTCTACCATAAAGTACTTTGCCGCACTAGCCGGCTTAGACAGTGAGAATTTCTCATGCCATTCTCTCCGTCGGGGCGGGTGTACTTACCTCGCCCTTCAAGGCGCCCCGATCGATGAAATTCGGCTTAGGGGCGATTGGTCGTCTGACGCAGTTTATAAGTATATCGCGCGCCCCCTGTCGGACCGAATAGTCTCGGACATGCGGGTAGCGTCTTGTCTCGGGGGTGTTAGTTAGTTCTGTCTGGAGGGTCCTGGGGGACTTGGCATTTGTAGCCCAGCCAGATACTTCTACACTGACTTAATAATAAAACTGTATCCACCACACTGCCTTCGGCTTAATGCGTACCTACACCAACGTATATACTACAGTATATGCGGATGTAGGAATCGCATGGTGCTGCCTCCTCCCTCCGGTTCCATGAACCCCAGGGAGGGGTTTGGCTATTCCACCAGCCTACCCACCTGTGATATGTATACACCACTGATCCCACTGGCTGCTCACTTGCTTGCTGCCACTAGGCTCATACACACCTGTTCTATTTACTTTTATTTTATTCTTATATTTGCTATTTTATCCTTTTATTCTATATATTCCGGTAGGGCATTTGTAGCCCAGCCAGATACTTCTACACTGACTTAATAATAAAACTGTATCCACCACACTGCCTTCGGCTTAATGCGTACCTACATATATATATATATATGGGTCACTCTCCTGAAAACTGGCCAGAAGTGTCATGTGGAGAGTTAAAATCTAATATTTGAATTCTTAACATTTGTTGGTTGCAAATGAAGGCCTGAGATCTCCCCTTTACATCCATGCTTTATTCAGTGAATAATTAGTGTACAATATTTGTGTGGCATCCAGACACCACTGGTTACATTTGTGACGGAAATTTGTAATGTTATTTCTGAAGACGTCAATTTTTTTCATTTTTAATTTAACCATGTATATATGTTAATAAATACTTCCTTTTTGATTTGGGAACTGTTTTGTTTGATATATCAATGCAATACAAGATTTTAATAAGGATCCAACCATGTCCCATATGTCATGTTACAAATGGCTGACTGTAAAATGGGTTTTTTTTGGTACAAAAACACTTAAAAACTAAAAGGCCCAAAGTTGCATGTGGTTTACTTTATTTCCCTTATTTCTTACATAAAATCTGAACATGAATATGAAAAGTAATATGTATAAGCGATGCTTAGGGCCGACCCCCCCCCCCCCCCCCCCCCCCCCCGATATAACTACAGCAAAGTATTTTATGATGGCGCGTGTATTTTTTTACTCCACTTGAGGTGTTCGATTTGAAATTCTAGCAACTCGGGTGTTTGCAGCATTCAGCGCACCAATGCGACTGAAAACTCCCCAAAACAACAACAACTGGGGTGACCCGATTCGCTGTCGTGATAATATTTCATTTGTGCACCCATGTTGATGCCAAATTGTTCTTTATTTCTTTTATTTTTGAATAAAATCTAAGCTTTGAACTGTGCGTATCGGCAAATTCTATGGCAGCGGGCAAATTCTATGGCAGCTCTTTGCTGCGGAGCGAAGCTCGACTAGCGATTTCCGTTTCCGTTTGCTGGATTTTTCTCGGTTTCTCGGTACGAGTTTACAAATGGCAGCGCCCATACAGTGCTATTTCCGTTTCCGTTTGCTGGATTTTGGCGAAGTCATGTTCAGTAGGAGTATTGTTTATGTATTTGTATATATATCTACATGCGTTAGTCTTAAGCCTCCCCGTGGGTGGGTCGGTATAAGGAAATAAATAAGTCGGAAGTTTTTTAATTTATGAACCCACACTGACCAGTTTTCAGGAGAGTGATCCATACGATGTTCGGATATAACATTCAAATGCACATATCTCACTCAAATTTTGGAATATTAAACAATTTCTAAAAGCACATTGTTTTTGAATCATTGGAGCTTCCAGTGAAATTATATTTAGAATGTTTGGACCCCTTTGAAATTTTAAAGAGGGTATGCCTACCTATTCAAGCCCTTCCCCTTGGCCTTGCCTACAATGCCTTGCCTGGCCTTGGTCTTGGACTTGGTAAGTTGCCATTAGTTGGTTTTAGCAAGCCGACTGCCAAACTCAAGCGTTATTCCAGTAATGCTTTCATCAGACACCACCAGAAAATGCAGTATAATTATTATTTAATCACTTACAAACTCCTCTTAGCATTCACTTCAGTACTATGGACCTATAGTCATAATGTTATACAGAAGCCAATGTCAACAATTGCTGTCAAAACATATACTTCATGGGCGCATCCATCTTGAAAGTTCCCGGATGACATTAGTGGCGCCACATGGAGTTTTTCTAAGACACTAAAGATTAGGTTCAATTTTCACTCAAGATAATATGTGTACGTGTTATTATTCCTCAACGGCACGATCAGCACTTTGCTATGTGCTTCATGAATTGATGTTTGGACTTATTTGTCTAGGCTACCTATGTAGCTCTATGAAGCATGTTGAAAGGCCCTTCCCTGGTGAGTAATATACTAACTATTATGGCATTAGTTCACAATTCTTCTTGCTCTCACCAGGGAACAGCACCATAACAGTGCGGTGATTGGCTATTTTACTATCACGTTTTGAGCCCTGTTCACACGGGGAATGTAAATCGATTCGTAGAAAGCGACTTGCCTAGTTTGACGCACATTTCCCGTGTGAACGGACGTCTGAGGCGGATTAGGGCTGATTCGACTCACGTGATGCGGATAATGTAAACCACCTAAAAGTGAGGTAGTCTACGTGAATCGATTCCTGTGATGGGGATAACTCTGCCCGTGTGAACGGGCGCTAATTCGACTCCTTTAGTTCGCCTTGTCTAGGTCACTTCACATTTTGCCCGTGTGAACACGGCTTTAGAATGGTCTGGTTATACCATTTAAAGTCGTCCAGCATAATTAACCCACTGAAAGACAAATAAACGATTAATAGTTCTAATTTGTGCTACAGCTAACAAAATCTATCCAAGCACACATTTGCTTATTTTGTCAGTGTGTGCAACCGAATGTGTGAGGGGGGGGGGGGAGGGGGGGTGGGGGGGGGGGGGGGGGGGGGGGGGGGGGGGGGGGGGGGGGGGGGGGGGGGGGGGGGGGGGGGGAGGGAGAGTGTTGAGGTATGTGAATGACATCACTGGTGTTTGAATTTGCTATGCTTCCACATATATTTAAATCACACCATAACATTAGTGTAGAGAATGGGATAATGTATGTTCAATGAAACACAGTGGGGGCATTCGACTGGGCCCTTTCTATCCGCAACTTTACAGATGGAACAGATGGAGCCACATACACACATCCGAATCATCAGTATATGAACCCACTTCCGGTCCCAGTCGAATAGGAATTTGTTCGGAAATATTTTGATATTCGGATAGAGAGGCCCAGTCGAATGCCCCCAGTGTGAACCTTTCTTTGCTGTTGACCCTTATCCAATAATTGGGTTCCAGTTCCCACTGTGGCCGCTTGATGGTGTCTAAGCGCATCCAGATGCACTGTGAATAAAAGGTCAGGGGACCAGCTTACCACAGAATAATCTCGATTCCACTTTTAATCTGCATGATTTCATCAATATTCACCCAAAAAATAGCTGGCTGTGATAACTAAGCATTTGAACAAAATAATTAGCACGTTAGCTTGCAAATTCCTATACTTTTTCTATAGTGATGTCTAGCATCCATGTTAGTGCTAACTACATCACAGCCAGAGCAACCAACCTCAGCACTGTTCTTGAATTAGGTCAAGATGGCCGCCAAACCGTGTTTAGGTGTATATAAAAGACCCCTTGTTGCTTATCGGAAAGAGTATCCTATGTCACGGCAGAGGTTTCCCCCAAAGAAATATGTCGGAATGAAATATGTTGGAATGTCTCACATATTAGATTGCATAAACTGAAAATTAAAGCTGCATAGTCTGATGAAATATCAAATTTTCAAAACCAAACAAATTATCTAGATTTGAATTTACATATCTAACTTAGATACTGATGCACTTAGTAAGCATTTGGTCTGCGTAGAAGACAATACTGAGTCAATTTAACAGAACCTGTTACTGCATAAGTCTATGGTGTCAGAGTTTTGGTAAGCTTGCCAAAACTAATTTTCCATGTTTGCACTCAAAATATCTCAAAAGTTTACCATTTAAAATAAAAGTAACTTTGAAATAATGGAAAGTAGATACTAGTGATCGATCTAATATATTTATCTCAGAAAAAATACAGAAATTTAAAATCATCGGACTATGCAACTTTCAGTAAAGGTGCGCTTGGAAAGCATTTGTTGCCGAATTTGACATTTCAGCTTTACATAAGTCTAGAATTCGCGATCCAAATATTTCTATGATTGTTACTTGGGACCAAAATGCTACAAAACTATAAAGCCAGGACCATCATTCATGTATAGGCCCCCCTACTTCTTATTTGTATTCTTTATTATTTATGATGGATAAAGAATTAAATAGAATTCAGTCCCAGGTTTCCCACAGCCCTCGAAAAGAGAGAAAAAACTAACACTGCTCATGGCTGTTTTGACTATTATTGCATTTGTCTGATTCTACATTTTCTGTGCAGCATTTGTAATTTTTTTTTAAGAAGTAAATTACTATTGAATAATACCGTTAATAAATAGTAAACAAATACCACTCAGATGTTATTTTGGTGGGAAAAACAAACCGGTTTAGACCTGCTAGAGAATCATTAGTGGTTGACATTTTCATGGGAAATGTTTGACAGCTCCATATAATTTAAACATGATCAGATGTGTGTTCAGCACAATCTTCCGTTATTTTGTCACATGTGGCTATTCATGGTTGTGTCAAATCGTTTCACTTTGTTGGTTTTATGACTTTAAATCCAGGAGTTGTGACATTAATGCTCAGTAAAACTGGTGAACGTTTCCCGACCGAGGGAGGGAAGGGAAGGGAAGGGGAGGGGAATGAGAAGGGTCCACAGCGACGAAAGGATGAAAAACGAGTTCCCACTGGGTAATATCGAGCATACCCTTGCAGGATGAGTTTCCCATTCATTAAGTAGTGGTATTGTGTGATTTAAACAGAAATCAATGTAGATCAATTTCAAATATATTTCAAACAATTTAATCTGTGCAAAAGATACATAAATATGTGAAAATATCTGAACAATAAACTAGTAAAATAATATTTTACTACACTGCTAGCTTTGTGGAGGTCTAGCATGGTCCCCTGGCATTTATTTGCTCATGCAGAGGCATACAAGTTTTCATCTATCATCGCTCAGTTTCCAACCTGGTCCCCTAGCCTTTGTACCGGAAACAAGTTTAAACGAGCTCAAACGAGTTCAAACGTGGCTGGTTGGGTCGCACCATGGCTGGTTGGGTCGCTCCGTAAAGCGCTGAATATGCTTATGAGGGGAATACAGTACATACAATACAATACACAAGACATAAAGTTTTTCTGTGAAACCATGCACTTCCACAGCCCTGAAAATTTCTAGAAAATACAAGTAGGCTAATTGCATCATCTGTAGTAATTATCTCATGAGGTTTACTTCAGAAATACCGGAAGTGGCCCTGGCGTCTATGGTATTCGAAGATACAAGCACGCTTTTGAATGTTCGATCCTGACTAAGTAAAGGTCACACCAGTACTTCCGCCACAAACCCCCACAGAGATAATCACCACTTCGTCCTGATATGACCTTAGATGTTGCCAGGACGTCAAACCCGAACAACCAACCTATAAGAACCATATGTATTTTACACTGCAGCAGGATAGCTAGGACAGCCAACGATAGTAGGCTACTCTATGCAGCAAAGAGTACTATCTTTGGCATAGCTGTAGCTGTGCATACATCATACACGAAAACTAAAGCCCGTCCTGATATGACCTTAGATGTTGCAAGGACGTAAAACAACAACAAACAAACAAACGAAAACTAAAGCCCTCGAACTACAGTGAGACCCAGTAACAATCTGGAGCGGGACGTAGCTCAGGCAGTAGCGTGTCCACCTGTGAAGGTGTCGGTCATCCGATCGATCCTGCTCAGTGGACCCAATTACAGTTTGGGCCATTTTCTGTTCCAACCAGTGGTCCACAACTGGTTCATTAAAGGCTATGGTATGTGCTGTCCTGTCTGTGGGAAAGTGAATATAAAAGACCCCTTGTTGCTTATCGGAAAGAGTATCCTATGTCGCAGCTGAGGTTTCCTCCAAAGAAATATGTCGGAATGAAATATGTTGGAATGTCCAATAGCCAATGATATGAAAATCAATGTGCTCTAGAGGCGTTGTTAAATAAAACAAGATTTACCTTTTACTAAGTCTTAGTAACAATCTGAATCTGTGTCTGACCCCATGGACTCCATATCCAGTGTCGCGCATACACAGTGAAGTTTTCCTGGGGGTGCAGGGAGGTGACATTATTATTATTATTATTATTATTATCCTCTTCTTTGATGCAGGCTTGTGGTAGCCTATACAAAGCTCGTAACTCTCAGCTCTAGTGGTATGCAGCCTCGAAATCATACAGGAATGTTTCTCTGGCCCAGGCCCTGTCCAGTGCATTCTTGAATTGATTTAGGGTAGCTGCTTCCACCACTTCTTCCGGTAGCTCATTCCACATGTTTATCACTCGCTGTGAAAAGAAGGCCCCTCTGAGTGAGCTGTTGTACCTTGGCTTGACAAGCTTCTTGGCGTGTCCTCTGGTACTGCTTCCCTGTATGCGTCTGAATAGCAAGGCCTCATCCACATTATACTCAGCATTCAGGAACTTCCACGTGTTGATCATGTCCCCACAAAATCTTCTGTACATGAGACTTGGCAACTTGAGTCTCCTGAGTCTGTCTGGATAACTAAGGTCCTTCAGATGTGGCACTAGCTTAGTTAACCTTCTCTGAACAGCTTCAATGGATTTAATATCCTTATTCAATGTTGGGTGCCATATAGTGACTCCATACTCTAGTATTGGCCGTACTTGGCTCTTGTACAAAGTGATCAGCATCTTTTCGTCCAAGTATTTGATGGTTCTGCGAATTATTCCCACAATCTTATTAGCTTTGGATACGGTTTGTTGTATGTGCAGGGAGAAACTTAGCCTATTGTCTACAAATACTCCTAAATCTTTCTTTACCTCACTCTCTTCGAGATTTAGTGGCTGTCCAGTATAATTATCATGTATAACATATGTATAGTCTGGGTGGTGTCTCCCTATTCGCATGACCTGGCATTTATTCAGATGGAGCTTCATCTGCCACTGCTTGGCCCAGTTCTCCATTTCCAGCAGGTCCTTTTGCAGATCAGCACAGTCTTCCGTGGAATTCACAGTTCTGTAGATCTTTGCGTCATCTGCAAATAATTTTATTCCACATGATACGATCTCTGGCAGGTCATTGATGAAAATGATGAACAGAATAGGGCCCAGTACGCTCCCTTGAGGTATCCCATTGAGAACCTATTTGAAGGAAGATTTACTACCATTTACTACGACTTGCTGTTTCCTTCCAGTCAAAAGACTCAGAGTATTTCCTTCGATGCCATATGAAAACCCCTCATATGATATCTGAATGTTGTTAATTTGTATCAGCACTGGCATGGGAAAGTGGATCGATTTTGTTTTTCAGTTGCTTACATTCCATATACCGGGGTATTGACGAATAATCCTTCCAGAGCCGACAGCTATCAAACAATTATATATATGATTAAATATATGATTTAATTTGTTAAAATTATGAGAGTTCCTAAATTAGCTTCCACCAAAGACGGTCTTGAGGCGTAAGCAGTGTTCACACGTACAAATGTTAGGCCGACTAAAGCCGTGTTCACACCCACAACTTTAGGCCGAACTAGATAAGGCAAACTAGATGAGGCGAACTACGCGTGAAAGTGTGTCGTGTCCACACATGCAGTACTTGGGGTGGTTTAAGGCGGAAATCGATATCTACGCATGAGCAAGTCCATACTAACCAGTGCCAGTTTCGGTTAGTCGACGTCACCACGAGAGAGTGTGGGTTCGACCTAGATATGTATCGACTGAATCGTATTGTTTGGAACGGTCAAAACTTCTGCTGGGCAGTGAAAACCTAAAAATAAATGATGAAAAAAATATCTGTGTGCAGCTAGCAGTTTCATAGACCAAATTATATAATATGTGCTTTTGATCAACCGGAAAATCAACAAACTCAGGTCTCGACTGTGCATGCGTGTCATGAACTTAGGCCGCATCAACTAATCCGCTATCATCCACACACGCAAGATAGGTCGACTTAAGCTAGTTTGCTTCATCTATACTACCTCGCGAGGCGGTTTACTTGAGGCGAACTAGTTGAGGCGACTCAGCCCTAATCCGCCTCAGTGTCGCTTTCACACTGCCAATGTGAGTCGACTTAGATAACGTGAGTTAGTTGAGGAGACTTAACGCCCAGGTGTGAACACGGCTTTAGATAAGGCGAACTAGATGAGTCGAACTAGCAGTGCATTCACACATACCGAGTTTTGAAAGTGTGTCACATTCACACACTCACGTCGCAGAGCCGTCTCGGAGTCGAGTTAAACCAATCAACATTTAGCATACTTAGTTTTTCCGACTATAGATGGTGCATCGGTACTAGTGGGCCTAAACAGAGATACTACAAGACAACGTGAAGCCAGTTTGCAGGACCATACCATTATTATGTCAGTACATAGGATCATAATGTCAGCATGTCAGTGACCTGTCAGTATGTCAGTACACCGGACTACAGTCAGTACACAGGACCAGACTGTCAATAGGTCAGTACACTGGACTAGTCAGTACACCGGACCATACCGTCAGTATGTCAGTACACTGGACTAGTCCGTACACAGGACTACAATCAGTACACAGGATTATTCTGTCAGTATATCAGTACTCAGGACTGCAGTCAGTACATCAGACTACAGTCAGCACACATAACCATACTGTCAGTACACCAGACTAGTCAGAAAACAGAACCATACTGCCAGTATGTCAGTACACAGGACTACAGTCAGTACTCAGGACCATACAATCAGTAAGTCAGTGCACATGACTAGTCAGTACACAGGACTACAGTCAGGATGTCAATCCACAGGACTACAGTCAGTACACAGGACCATACTGACAGTACAGAGGATCATACTTCCAGTATGTCAGTACACTGGGCCAATCAGTAGGCCTACAGAGGACTACGGTCAGTACTCAGGACCTTACCGTCAGTATGTCAGTACACCAGACTACAGTCAGTATTCAGGACAACACCATCAGTATGCCAGTACACCGGACAACAGTCAGTACTCAAGACCATACCATCAGTATGTCGGTGCACATTTATTACATAGTTTTAATATTCTTTGAATGAGCAGGGGCTTATTACTGGTATTAGTCGGCCTCATTCCACTGCTCCTTTCCATATTCTGGTAATGGCGGGCGCTAGTCTGGGTAGCAATGAGTATAAAGTTGTAAGTCATCGGCTGGAAGTTGAGTCATATGACCTGCCACATGAGAAGAAGGCGCTCGACTCACTCAGCTTATTTAATGTTTACATTACATTTTTCGTATGTCTACTTACTGCCTGCTTTATGTTCATTTCATGTTATGTATTTTTTATTTATATTTACTTTATGTCTACGTTATCAGGTTATGCTTACTTTATGTAGGCTCGATATTTGCTTTACGTCTACTTCATACTCCGAATAGCCGATGTCTACTTTTTGTGCTGGGGGGTCATTAAACAAACAAACAAAAGCATCTACTTGATGTGTATTCTATCTGTCTATGCGTGCTCTATGTCCACTGAAAGCATTCTTTGTCTACTTTGTGTGGACTTGATGTATGCTCTATGTTTACTTTGTCTACTTTGTGTGTACTCTCTGTATGTTATATGTTTACTTTACGTCTACTTCGTGAGTACTCTATGTATGTGCTATGATTACTTTCAACCTATGTCTATTTTGTAAGTACTTTCTGCGTGTTATATGTTTACTTCATGTCTACTTCGTGAGTACTCTATGTATGTGCTATGTTTACTTTCAACCTATGTCTACTTTGTAAGTACTTTCTGTGTGTTATATGTTTACTTTGTCTACTTTGTGAGTACTCGATGTATGTGCTACGTTTACTTTCAACCTATGTCTACTTTGTAAGTACTTTCTGTGTGTTATATGTTTACTTTGTCTACCTTGTGAGTATTCTATGTATGTTGTTTACTTTCAACCTATGTTTACTTTGTAAGTACTTTCTGTGTGTTATATGTTTACTCTATGTCTACTTCATGAGTTCTCGATGTATGTGCTATGATTACTTTCGACCTATGTCTACTTTGTACTTTCTGTGTGTTATATGTTTACTTTGTCTACTTTGTGAGTACTCAATGTATGTGCTATATTTACTTTCAACCTATATCTACTTTGTAAATACTTTCTGTGTGCTATATGTTTACTTTATGCCTACTTTGTGAGTACTCGATGTATGTGCTATGATTACTTTCGACCTATGCCTACTTTGTATTTTCTGTGTGTTATATGTTTACTTTTTGGCTACTTCAGGAGTACTATATGTATGTGCTACATTTACTTTAGATCTATGTCTACTTTGTAAGTACTCTCTGTGTGTTATATGTTTACTTTTGTCTTGGTTCCGATCGTATTTGAGTGATAGAAGTCAGGCGGTTCAGATTGATGGGTGTGTTTAGAAAATTATATGGTTGCCTTGGGGTGTCCCACAGGGGTCGGTCGGTATTGGGTCGACTTGTGTTCTCAATGTACTATATCAGGACCTATTTGTGACATTGCACACAAATATGGTATCAAAATACACACATATGCGGATGACACACAGTTGTATTTATCATTTGATGTATCTGATGACATGTCTGAATGCCTGAAGATAATGGAGAAATGTGTTGGTGAAATTAGAGAGTGAATGAGGAAAAATATGCTCAAATTAAATGATGAGAAAACTGAAGTAGTTTTAGTCATCTCCACTCCCTATTTCACTGATAGGCTAAATGAAACCCATCTGATAATTGGTGATGCTAGTGTTCAAGCTAGTGAGTCAGCCCGTAACCTTGGTGTGATCTTTGACAATACTCTTGATATGTCTAATCACATCAAGACGGTGTGTGGGGCATCATTTATGAAACTGAGACATCTCAGATCCATCAAGGATGCCCTGACACGTTCTCGTTAGAGAAGGTTACTCATGCTTTCATTGGCTCACGCCTGGATTATTGTAATGCTCTGTTGTATGGTCTGCCGCTGTCAAGTATTTAAAAACTGCAACGTATACAGAATGCGGCTGCCAGGTTGTTGACGGGTACAAAGAAATTTGATCACATCACTCCTGTGCTGAAATCATTACACTGGCTCCCTGTGGAGAAGAGAATTGATTTCAAGGTGCTGCTTCTTGTATATCGTGCCTTGCATGATCAGGCTCCAGAATATATGAGAGATATGCTCCAGGAGAGAACAAATGTTCGACCACTACACTCCACAGTCTCCAGCCAGTTAGCAGTTCCTCGGAGCAGACTCAAAGGCTTTGGGGATCGTGCTTTTAGTATTGCTGCCCCGAGACTCTGGAATGCTCTGCAGGATATATCACTGATTGTAAATCTGTTGGTGCTTTTAAAAAAGGTCTTAAGACATATTTGCTTAAATCTGCTTTTAACTAGGTGACATTTATTTTCCTGTATATTTGTTTGTTGTGTAAAGCACCTGAGAATGGCTTGCTGGATCGGGCGCTATATAAATGTTTTATTATTATTATTATAGTCAGTGCACGGACTACAGTCACTACACAGAATTATACCGTCAGCATGTCAGTACAGAAGACTACAGTCAGTATGTCAGTACACAGGACTACAGTCAGTAGATAGAACAATATCATCAGTACGTCACTACAAAGTACCATACCATCAGTGTGTCTGTACACAGGACTACAGTCAGTACAATCAGTACACATGACCATACCATCAGTATATCAGTACAATACTGTCAGTATGTCAATACACAGGTGTTGCTAGGACGTAAAACAACAACAAACAAATCAATACACAGGAATAGTCAGTACACAGGGCTACAGTCAGGACACATAACTATACCGTCTGTATGTCAGTACACAAGACTATACTGTCAGCATGTCAGTACACAAGAAAATACTGTCTGTATGTCAATACAAAGGACTAATCAGTACACAGGGCCATGCCGTCAGTATGTCAGTACATCAGGCCCACTACTTCAGTGGCGACGCCAACGGCAATTGTTTGAACCACAACGTCGCAATGTCCCCATTGATATGTGTCGTTTCCTATAGCCAGGCACTCAGCATTAATAGGATAGGGTAAGGACTGGTTAGCTCAATGTCAGGATAATGTGACTGAGTATGGTGTCAGGTCATGGTGTTAAGGTCATATCAGGATGGGTACTGACAGTGCACACTCATGGCGACTTTATAGTGCTGCCCCACTGGGAGACCAGACAACCAGCACATCCCACTCAATCACATTATCCTGACACAGAGCCAACCAGTCCTTACCCTATCTTAATAATCCCAAGCGCCTGGCTGAGAAGCGACAGGTATCAATTTTTAAGTCATTGATTTGATTCGACCAGGGTTCGAACCCGTGGCTTCGAATTAGATTGGTCTGCGTGGACTTCTGGAGTGGCCTCCCAGATCCTCAGATCTCAGCACCCTCCTTGATTTAAACAAAAAGATCTGTGCGGACACTTGAAGGACATGGTGTATCAGAAAAAAATGCGAGACATAAATCATCTATAAGAACGTATTCAAAATGCCATTACAAGCATAACACTGGGGCTGCGGTCAGGATACGTGTCCGAGTCGATTCCGATACATCTTTTTGGCCTATATAAATATATGCTTTCAGGGTACACCTCCAAGTCGTCTCCCTTTTCAGACAAAAAGCGCCTAGAAAATGGCCGCCAAATTCAGTGGTTTCAGCCAATCAGAGCTCTTCTTTTCGATTGCAAATGGCTGCACCCTATGGAGGCCGCCATTTTCGAGGCACCCGCCGGCTAAAGTCATTCAGACTAGTGTGATGTCAGGAATCTCTCCGAGGCGTACCTTGAATGCCGCCCAGATGTGTGTTCTTCAAGAGTAGCGGAGGTCTATTTGAATCTGCTTTGAAAATAATGAATAAAAACGTGTTTTCATGAAAGTGTTTATTTCCTCTATGTATGGACACTTTTGCCCCCCCCCCCCCCACCCTGTATAGATGCAGACTGAAACAGTGAAAGGGTTCTTTGGGCTGTGGCATTCTCTACTTTGCGAGCTATTTGCTTCCATTGCTTGGTTTTGTTTGTTGTTCTTTTACGTCCTAGCAACATCTAAGGTCATATCAGGACGGGTACTGACTTGTGACAGTGCACACTCATGGTGACTTTATAGTGCTGCCCCTCTGGGAAATCAGGTCGCCAGTACCATGACCCGATATACTACTCAGTCACATTATCCTGACACTGAGCTAACCAGTGACTTGCCCTATCCTATTAATGCCGAGGGCCAGGCTAGGAAGCAACAAGCATCAATTTTTAAGTCATTGGTTTGACTCGACCAGGGTTCGAACACTTGGTTTGGAATCTGGATTCCAGAACCAGCTGAGTGTAGTCAGATCAGGCGGCCAGGCACCGGCTTGTTGGTTGGTTGTTGGAGTTTTACGTCCTGGCAACATCTAAGGTCATATCAGGACGCGAAGTACCGACTTGCAACGGTGCACATTTGAAGAGGTTTTAAAATGTTTCCCTCCTACTGGTGTAAAGGTAGAACATTACCCCGCAGTATAGTTTGAACCTCCATCACCCCTCTCACCCACCTTAGAAACTGCCTAGAGCGCAATTTTACAGCGGTAAAATACTAACTCCCAGGTCTAAAAAAAAAAAAGAATGGCCGACCGCATTTACCCAGAGTCACTTCTACATAGTGTTAATCACAAGTAGTGTTGGTCTTGCATAAGTTCATTTATTTGATATAGTTTTTCATCTTTTAAATGTCCCCAGATATTATACTTATTTAAATTCTTGGATTGTCAATGACACTAGCAATCACATAAGAGATCATGTGTATGTATCTATCATTCGGAAGCCCGCCATTGGGAACGTGTAGGTATACTAGGATTCGATACATTGCGGTGCGGGATCGCCTCGGACGGTGGCGCCACCAACGGATGTCACGTGATTAAAGTTGCATGGTCCGATGGCACTTGAATTTTTGTATTATTTTTGAGATAAATATATCAAATTGATCGTTACAAGCTACTAATCATTAGTCCGGAGTGATTTTGATTAAAGATGATTAGTTTTGAAGTAATATGAGCTGAAAGAACCAAAAATAATTTCGACAAGCTTGTCAAAAGTCCTGTGGCTATGACCCAGATGGTCATCTCGCGGTGACCACGTGATGTGAGATGACCTGGAACCTTACAGGACTGTAGGTAGGTATTCCTGGTTGGGGTTACCCTTCTGGGACTGGATTAGTGCCATAGGCCCATGGCACTAGGGTTTTTAACAAAATATAATGTGTGTCTGTTGTCTGTTTGTGTCTGTCTATGTATGTCTGTATGTATCTGTGTGTGTATTTCTGTGTGTTTCTCTGTATGTGTGGGTATGTATGTATGTATGTATGTGTGTGTATGTATGTGTGTGTGTCTGCCTCTATCTGTGTGCGTCTGTCTATGTGTCTCTGTCTGTGTGTCTCTCTCTGCAAAGTCAGGTCGGGTGTATGTGTGTCTGTGTATGTCAGGTGTGTGCATGTCTGTGTGTTTCTGTGTCTGTGTGTGCTGTCTATGCATGTCTGTCTGTGTGTGTATATGTATGTGTGGTAATGTCTGTGTGTGTATGTGCGTCTGTGTGTATATCTGTGGGTATGTATGTGTGTGGCTGCCTCTGTCTGTGTGTGTGTCTCTCTGCAAAGTCAGGTGTGGTGTATGTGTGTCTGTGTATGTATGTGTGTGTATGTCTGTATGTGTGTGTGTCTGTGTGTATGTATGTGTGTGCATGTATGTGTGTGTCTGCCTCTGTCTGTGTGCGGCTGTCTATGTGTCTGTGTGTGTGTCTATCTCTGCAAAGTCATGTCGGGTGTATGTGTCTCTGTGTATGTTGGGTGTGTGCATGTATGTGTGTTTGTGTGTCTGTGTGTGCTGTCTATGCATGTCTATCTGTGTGTCTGTCTGTGTGTATATATATATGGGTGGTAATGTATGTGTGTATGCATGTGTGTATGTTAGTGTGTCTGTATGTATATGTATGTGTGTGTGTCTGTGTGTGTATGTCTATGAGTGTATGTCTCTGCATGTCTGTCTGTGTGTGTCTGTCTGGGGGTGTCTGTGTGTGTGTGTGGCTCTCTCTGTGCAAAGTCAGGTTGGGTGTATGTGTGTCTGTGTATGTTGGGTGTGTGCATGTGTGTGTGTTTCTGTGTATGTGTGTGCTGTCTGTGCATGTCTGTCTGTGTGTGCCTATCTATGGGTGTCTGTCTGTGTGTGTATGTCTTGTGTGTATGTCTGTGTGTGTATGTTTGTGTGTGTATGTCTGTGTGTATGTCTGTCTCTGTGTCTCTGTAAAGTCAGGTCAGGAAACACAGAGACACATACACACACATCCACCTCATATCCCCTTCCCCTCTATGACCCTGCACAGCAGGCCTCCTTGGTTGGGGGGGATAATGGGGTCACGAGATTGGCCTAATTGGTTAATGGCCTTCCTGCATAATGGGTGTTTCAAACTGAGTGTTCAAAGGGGTGAGGTTATAAACTCACTGGTTATTCTGTATATACTGTCCCAAATCATTAGCTAATACACCAATATCTAAGTTGGACATATAGCATCAAATGTAAGTAGTTGTTTTAATTTTGACAAAATTATATTTCATCGGACCATGCAACTTTAACTGGCGCGCGTTTACCTTCCATTGCTCTGAAATGTTGTTGTATTGTCGGCACAGGCGATTCTACCTGAGCCAGAGTAAGTAGGGGCCCCCTATACATCTTCTTCAACCCATGTCCTTGTTTTGTTATATCCAGATTTATCATTTATGATTCATGATTTAAATCCAGTGACAGTTTTATTTACCTGGAAAGCATTTCTGTGCAACATAGGCATACGCTTGGAGAGTGACAAAGGGAGAACACATTGGGCCCTGTAGGTGCTGGACAGGTGGGAATGTGGTTGCTATGGTTACTGGAGAGTTCAGGGTATAATTATCAGGGTCAGTTGCTTGAGTGTGAGCAGCTATGAGCGAGTTAGGGACTGGCATACTTATATTTTTTTATATATATATATATATATATACATGTATATATGTATACATATATACATGCACAATGAGTGTAGGTGGGGGGGGGGCAGTCGTAAATCCCTGAGACTACACTGCCTTCTTTTTCTGTATTTATATAGATTAGTTAGACGAATCTTACCTGGGTATAGATGATGGATAACTATTGTTTTACCGAGGTAGGAGCCTCGGATAGACGTGGGCGAGGGAGAAGGAAGCACATCCGGGTCCAGCAATCTTTACCTACTAATTCAGGATAAAAATGATTCTAATAAACAAAAACTATGGTCATGTGACCTATTCTTGGTACAAGTTATTGAATAGACGTGGAAGGGCGTGGTGGGTGGGCCCTCGCCCACGTCTATCCGAGGCTCCTACCTCGGTAAAACAATAGTTATCCATCATCTATACCCAGGTAAGATTCGTCTAACTAATCTATTTTACCTCGGTATACCGCCTCTGGCTAGCCACAGGCTAGGGAGACCTTTATGTAATATCATTTTTATCCTGATATTCCTGTTTGTTATTATTTATTCTATTATTATAGTGTTATTCATGTATGTGGTGTACAATTGGTATGACAAAAAGCGAAAAAGTTGACTTTGTCTCACCTTTGTCTTTAGTTGGTGAGTAGTCTCTGTGCGATAGGTTGAGGCTTCTCTAGTCGCTTGTGATAATGTTTTGCAAACGATCTAGCGGTTTTCCATCCTGCGTGAGCCAGGATCCGTTTCACGGAGATGCCTAGTAATCTGGCCTTAGAGACCATTGCTCCATGTGTAGAGTGCGATGTATATCTGCTTGTGTTGACTCCTGATAGTTTCAACACAGTCATGGTCCATCTGGCGAGGGTGTCCCTCGAAATACCCTTGTGTGGCTTAATAAAGCTCACCAAAAGCTGCCTTGAGTTTCTTATTGTTCTTGTCTTGGATATATATCTCCGTATTGCGGAGACTACACATAATTTTCGATCCTCTGTGAAACTAGTGACACTGATTGTCGACAGGGGATCACCTAAACGATTTGATTTCAACAAAGTTGTTAAATCAAACGTTGCTTCCTTGTTATCGATTTCAAGACCATTGAGCGACAGGGCGACAATAGTTTGGCCCCTGTGTACTGTAACCAGCAGAAGAAGCAATGCTACTTTGAACCCTAATAGTTTAATGTCCAGGAACTTATTCTCTGGCCATTGTTTGAAGAGTTTAAAAACAAGAGATACATCCCAAAACCTATTATATCTGGGTTTGGGAGGGTTCCTCTGATAAATTGATCGTACGATCCAGCAAATAACATGGTGTTTACCCATTGTTTGTCCATTAATCCTAGGTAGAATTATTGATAGTGCACATCTGGCTGCATTGATAGCGCCGTAACCTAAACCTTCGTCTTCTAAGAAACGTAGAAATCGTCCTACCTGGGATATAGTCGGGTTCATTGGCTTAACTTTCTTAAGTAAGCAATAAATGCCCCATTTCTTTAAATAGGTTGTATACATTTTCACTGTTCCCTTCCTCCATGCGTGAGATACCAACCGTTGTTGTGTTATCTTGTCTAAGCCGAATTGTTCCAAGTATTTGTTTAAAAAAGGAATGCTACCAAAGGAGTCGTCAACACGTTTCCGTGGCGCGCTAATGGTCCCTGATGCTTCAGGTTTCCTCGGTATCTTGGGAAGCGTAGGCTGCTTTTGGCCGTCGAGACTATTCTGGCTAGCCACGGTTGAGTGTCCCATTCGGGGACGATGAGGATGGCGTGTGTTTTGTCCATTTGTATCTTTCTGGCGACTTTGCTAATAATGGTAAAAGGGGGAAAAATGTAAAAGAAATGATGTTGCCAATTTAGTGAGAAGGCATCTATGTGCCATGCATTTGGTTCGGGGTGCCACAAACCATATTTGTCCAGTTTAAAGTTATTACGTGAAGCAAATAAATCTATATCCGGCAAACCCCATGTGGCACAGATTTCTTTGAAAATTTATCCGTTTAGTGACCACTCTAAGTGGTCATGGAATTGGCGACTCATCTTGTCTGCTAGAATATTTTGCGTACCGGGTATGTGTGTTATTGTTAACCAAACATTAAACTTTTGAGCCCAATTCCAAATGAGTAGTGCCATTTCGTTACACTGTATTGATTTTGTACCTCCCATATTTCTGACATAAGCCATCGCTGAGGTGTTATCCGTAAGGATACGTACATTATGTTTCGGTACTTTAACAAGGCTTGTTAAACCTAAGTAAATCGCTCTTAATTCTAAAACATTAATATGATCAGAAATTTCAGATTCTAGCCATCTTCCTCCTGTTGCTACATCATTGCGATGTGCCCCCCAACCTTGCAGTGACGCGTCAGTTGTAACTATAGTGTTGGGTTCACCCATTCTAATGGGATTGGGAGACTTATCAAAGTGACTTAGCCACCAAGTAATGTCGGCTAGTCCGTTTTCAGAAATAAACATTTTCTTTTCAAAATTACCCTTTGCTCGGGCCAAAGCTAGATTTTTATCAATTTCCAGGGAATTAACGTGTGCGCCGCCATATAAAATAGTGGGGGTGTACGAAATCATTATACCGATTAACACTGCCACCTCTCTTATCTTTGGCCTAGATGTGTCTAACAGCTGTATCGCTGTGTCCCGAAACTTATCTTTCTTTTGCTGTGTAAGTGACACGGTCATAGCCGTTGTGTTTAAAATGAAACCTAGACACTTAAGCTCCTTAGGAGAAAAAACGGATTTCTTATCATGTATGAAAAAACCCAACTTTGAGAAAAGTTGACATAAATCTTGAACGGCGAGCTCGCATTGTGTGAAAGATTGTCCCATAATGAAAGAATCATCAATGTATGGAAACATGCAATGACCAAGTTTTGCCATTTCTGAAAAAACTGGTTTCAACAACTTAGTAAAAAGGCGTGGTGCACACGCCAAACCATTTGGTAGGCAGGTAAATTCAAAAAGCTGCCCATTCCAGACAAATCTTAAATATTTGCGATCTAATTCCTGAATAGGTATGGTATAGTACGCATCTCTTAAATCTACACTCGCTAGCCAACAATCTGGGGTAATCAAATCGCGAGCTGTTTCTAAGGAAAACATTTTGAAATGTTGGTATTCAATGATTTCATTTAATTTAGTTAAATCTAAGATCATTCTTATGGTCCCATCAGGTTTAGGTGTGGAGAAAATATTTGAAATGAATTCACCTTTAGTATGTTTGACTCTTTTGATAATGCCTTTGGCTTCAAAAATCATTACTTGTTCATTAAGTTTAAATCTTTCTTCCGAATTGAATTTATATGGAAAAGGTGCTCTTTTCTGGACAGGTAATTGTGTGAAAGGAATTTTAATGCCTTTAATTATTCCCAGAACCTCTGGGTTTGTAGTTAATTCTTGCCATTGATGTAAATAATTAGCAATGTTTCCAGCTTTAAACTTGCTTACGTAAGTTTGTGTTTCCTCTGTGACCATTTCAGGGCTAGGAGGCTGAATTGTTTGTGTGGCGTTTTCTACTTGTTCCCTCGCTTGGGGAACTGTGGTTTGGGAACAAAATCCCTTCTGTAACCGCGGTTGTCGTTCCAGTTTGAGGGTTGTCTGTCGCCTCGACCTCTTCCCCTCTGGCTGTATCCGAAGGATGGTCCACCCCTGAACGGCCTTCCTCCTCGTCTGTAGCGAAAATCCGTCCGGTTTCGCCTGAACCTTAGGGGATTTTGGAATTTACGGCCCTTCTGTTCCGTGTTCTTGGCACTCTTATTGTCTACTTCTACTTGCTTGTAAAGGTAGGCGAGCTGACCCCCGAACATTTTGGACTTGTCCAGAGGTTTGCCTTTGATGGGGGTAGGTCCCGAATACACAGTGTATTCCTTGCCGTCATTATCCGTCACTTTCTTTGACCTGGCGACTTCTTTCCCAGTGTCTGTAGTGACGGATTTGAACACGTTTTCGAACCTGCGATGTGTCATGTAGTTGCTCACCGCAGCGAGCAAGGCAATGCCCCTGTCCATTACACGGGCCAAAGACGAGAACTGATTCTCGGTTTGCATGCGGTTAGCGACCGGGATAATGGAAGTCAAAGACCCCAAAACTGCCTTATGGATTAAACATAGGGCAGTTTCATAGCGGCGACGTTCGTCTGACAGATGGATGCCAGCATCCATCTCCTTACTCACCGTTGCGGGGATACCTTTGATCCCGGATATCTGTTCGGTCAATTTGTTAATGACCTCAGCGGGTTTGAAGGTGGTAAAGTGGCCATTTACAGTTTTTCTCATCATGGTTGTAGTACGAACCTTCTTTGCCTTCTTTTTGATAATTTTCTTACCAACCTTAGCGCCTATTTTGGCGTAAACCCCCGCGCGTTCCGTTTCGGAATCTGAGTCTGTGGATGAGGAGTCCTCTGACGAGTCCGAGGACGAGTCTTTCTTTTTCTTTTTCTTAGATTTCTTGGATCTTTTAGAGTTAGCCTCCTTGGTGAATTCATCACCCGAGCTGCTCACTGTGCGGCGTTTCTTGCTGCGCGCTTTCGGTTTCGTAACCTCAGTGGCCGAAATCGTATCTTTCTCATCGTCGGAAAAGTCTTCCCAATCCTCATCAGGGATTTGGGAAGGGCCCGAAAAGGAATGAGCCTGGAATTGGCGCATCTTTTCTTCCATCATTTTTGCCATCTTTTCCTCCCAACCCTTGGGTTGAGGTGGTGGTCACTGTCCCGGTCGGACGTCTGGGCCCCGGGCTGTGGGGACGGCGGAGCCGTAGCAGCTGGTGACGAATCGTAATCCGGAGGGGCAATGCCCACGGCTGCCGCGGGCGGCTTATTCCGCCGAGTGGCCATCGGTTTCTGTAATGACAAAAGGGTGTTACTTAAACCGGAATCATCTCAACTACACAATGTGTAAACCAGTAAACTGGGTTGAGGTATAAGGTACAGAGCTACATGTATTACAACGTTTCAGTACAGGCGTGAAGCTAAAGTTTGCCGTAGGTGCATGGTAACGAAACCAACCAAACGGGGGGAGTCGATCCTTAGATCGCCCACTCTCTCTGTTCCGTACACTTCTCCCACCCGCGGCTACGACGCCAGCAAGTTGGAGAAAATATTACGAAACTCGGAGGTTCGCCGTAAAACCGGTCTGGGGTGTCTATAAAAGACACCCAGAAGCATCCCCAACAACATCCTCTATTAGGATCCGGGAGAATTTTCTTAGGAAATGAGCAACTCGGGTTACCATTTCTCCCTGTCTCAAAAACAGGTTTCGATAGAACAAAGGACTATCGGTTTCGTTTGTGCCAGCGGCACCCAGTGTTCTATCCTCAAGTAAAAAACACGTACAAAGTCCAAAAGGGACCTGAGAAAGTTCTGAACTTTCATAATGTGATGCTATAATGCATCATAAACAATTAAAACTAAGTTTCCATTACTTACTTTGTGAATAAGTAGTCTTGGTAGATAAATCCTGTTGGAGCAACTCACAAACGTCCTCCCATTGTGAGTCACTTATGCTAATTGCTGGATCCGGATGTGCTTCCTTCTCCCTAGCCTGCGGCTAGCCAGAGGCGGTATACCGAGGTAAAATTCATATATATATATAGTCTGATGGATTCTTTTGAATAAAAAAACTAAAACCATTAAGAATTAATACTATTTAGACATAGTGTTTCTATCCATATAACTAAATGGGTGTTGAGAGTAATACACTGAGATTCTTGTCAGAGCTCTAAGAAATGTTCTACAGAGCAAGCCTAAAGTGGGTTACTTGGTTGAGCCGGTATGATACCTCTATTTGCTTCCCGAGAGAGTGCCGCTAGTAACTTGCAAAAGCCAGCAGCACTTCAATACGTTGCAAGCAGCTTTTATGAAATGTACAACCCCACAAAATAACATCACTCTCACAGCAGAGAACTAATTGGAGAGCGGCGGTTAAGTAATGAAAGCAGTCTTTGTTGCATTTCGACTGATGGCATTATGATGATGATGAGTGCGTTAGTGAGTGAAAGCCTAACCACTACATGAAACCCTAACTGGATTACTGGGTTCAGCTAAAATTGGCACTATGCACCACTTGTGACAAAACTGGGAACTATTGGAGCATGTCATGCACCACCTGGTGTACAAGTGAGCATTACTTTTAAAATATTCAGGGCACAATTTTTAAAACTCACCAAAATCCATCTAATCTTGACCACGAAAGCAATTTTTGTTCTCATCTAGAATTGGTTCAGGTTTATTTGCATGCACAATAAAAGTTCTCAGCTACCAGAGCAGTGTTTGCTCTCTTTTTTCAACTGCATAATCAATCCAGTTAATCCCAGAGTATTGCTATTATTCTCCATTGTTTATTGTCAGTATTTTACATCCTAGCAACTGACATGTTTTTTTGGGTGATTGTTTGTTTATTCTGCTCATAATGGTTAAGTGCATGCACTTGTTTTCGCCGCTGTGCAGTAGTGATCATAATCCATATGGATTGATTTCCTTTAAACTTGTTTATGGTGTTTCCAATTTGTTTAAAAAAATTATATTTGTGTGCATAGTTTGTTTAGTAAATAAAGTATTAGTATGGTGCCTCCTATTTAAAAAAAAAATTCTTTTCTGGCTTACCTACTGTTTATCCCATATCTATTCAATCAATCAATCAATAGTTCCATCCTCTAGTCGAGGGTTGGATGCAATGGTTCTCCACTTGTCCCGATGTTGTGCTGTTCTGATAGACTGTGAATAATTCAAGCCTGTCCCCTGTGAAATATTTGTAAACCATGATGTTCTTGGTCTCCCTCTCCCTCTGCTGCCATTCACCTTCCCTTCCAACAATGTACGGTATATTGAACTCTGACGAATGATGTGGCCAAAAAAAATAAGTTTCTTTGTCTGTATAGTGGCAAACAAGCTTTTCTTATTTTTAATTTTTCTGAGAACTTCTTTGTTGGTGATCTTCTTTGTCCATGATATTTTCATCATCCTTCGATAAGTTCACATCTCAAATGCTGCTAAACGTTTGTACATTTTCTTAGAGATTGTCCATGTCTCTGCCCCATACATTAGAGTAGACCACACATAACACTGAAGAATACGCTTCCTTGTTTGTATTAATATCTATTAATATCCATATCTATTACTTAGTACATATTACTTTACTTTGAACCTCTCTTAATTTTCTTTTTGTATTCTTTGAGTGTTTTGGTGTTTCTTAGAGCACTGCTTTGGCTATTCCAAGTGATGTGCCTACAAGTGCACCATCTGATGGTGCACTCGTAGTGACTTTATAGTGCTGCCTCACTGGGAGACCCGACCACCAGCACCGTGACCCGATATCACACAGTCACATTATCCTGATACTGCACTAACCAGTCATTGTTCTATCCTATAAATGCTGAGTGGCAGGCTAGGTAGCGACAAGTATCAATTTGATTACATAAAGGATCCACCTGGTACTCGCAGTACACGGGTGAATACCAACCCTATATAAAAACGGTCGAAAATGCGGGGAAATGAAATGAGAGCCTAATTTCACAATCTAAGAAGCAACGATTATTCTTTACATGTCTTAGTTCCCCTCTACCTTTGAGTTGAAAAATATAATAAAAACATATAATTTAATGCAATTTAAAGGTGAAATCGACGGCATTCTAGCGCCGCCATCTTGTCTTTTTGCATTCTCTCCCATTTCACCAACTCTGTGCCAATATATGTAGCCATTTGATCCTAGAACCACAGTTTCTAGTTCCTGTTTCATACGAAAGCTATTTTCTCCCGTATTTACACTACGTTGTCCTTCACCCGTGTACTAGTACAGGGTGAATCTTTTATCTACAATTTTATAAGTCATGACTCAGCTAGGATTCAAACTCCCGACCTTCCGCACTGGAAGCCTGGGCTCTCGGCCACCGCGTCTGGTGTTACTCTCCAAGTAACTATTTGGCTGCTAGATAAAATTCATGCAGAGTTGTCCTTTAAGAACATTTATCGGGGTACAATTTTCCCTGCTAGTCAATCCACCTTTTCCGTGGAGCATGCATAATGAGCCCACAACCCACATTAGTTCTTGCCACTGCCGCCGAAGGGCGTGTTATTGGTAGAAGACCTTTTCCAGAGCATGCTGCACAGTAGGCTGCTACAGGACGGGATGGCCGAATGAGTTAGAGCGTCCATCTCCCGTGTTGGTAGACAATGGGATCGTGGGTTCGAACACTGGCCGAGTCAAACCAATGACTTAGAAATTGATACTTGTCGCTCCCTAGCCAGGCACTCTGCATTATTAGGATAGGGCAAGGACTGGTGTAGTCAGTGTCAGGATAATGTGACTGAGTGGGATATCAGGTCATGATGCTGGCGGCCTGGTATCCCAGTGGGGCAGCACTATAAAGTCGCCATGAGTCCACACTGTCACAAGTCGGTACCCGAACTGATATGACCTTAGATTTTGCTAGGACGTAAAACAACAACAAACAAAACAAAATCAATATTAGTTCTTAATACCGCCAAAAGGGGGCTGTATGATGGAACTTTGAAGATATTTGAAGTGCATATATATATATATATATGAGCCTGTCTCTTTTTTTTTGTGTCCATTGTAACGATTGACACAAAAAAGCACAGAAATGGTTACACTGAAAACACAAGGACATTTGCTTCAAATCAATATGTATTCTATTGGGATTATGAAACACCATGTAAAAAAACAAATCAGTTTATCCTGAGCAAATGCATAAGCAGATAGTATGTTGATAGTTACAATGGACAAAGTGTTTTCCCATATTGCTTAGCACCTTTTGAGACAGTCTCATATACTAAATTAATTTGTGCATGCACGTCAAAACTCTGACATGATAGGCTCCAGAAATAACAGGTTCTATTAAATTGACTTGCTATTCCATTTTATGCAGCAATAAATGTTTAATAAGTGCACTAGTTAGATAAGTAGAATTCAATTTATCTAACTGTTTTGGTTTAGAAAATTTGATCTTTTCATCGCACTATACAGATTTAATGTTGCATGGATCCTACAAATACAACTTAGATATTGATATACTCATTAAACATGTATTGCTGCGAAGAAGGAATATTAAGTCAATTTAATGGAACATGTTACTGCTGCAAGTCATTACAAACCTATGACAGACATGAGCAGAGAAGTAAAACAAATTAGCTGATTGTGGGCGTATGCCTCAAAACTCGGCCGAAGGCCCGAGTAGGGGGGGGGGGAGGGTGTAGGGAGGGGGGCCACCCCCCCTCCCATGGAGAAATTTGTTTACAAGTAGGACACAATTGGTGCAATTTGGTAGCCACTTAGGAGGGAGAAATTTCACTCTTCACCTGTGACATAAGGTAACAGTAGGCATATAGACCAGTACTCTAAGAATACAGAAGTGTTTTTCTTGTAATCTTGCATAAATGATAAGTCAATAATATAAATAATACACCTATACCATAGTTAATAGGTTCAGTTATTTAATTTATTGTCTTATACTCCTTCAGCTGGCAGTCCTTGTAATATGGTAATACTTGTTTAATTGTTATAATAAATGTAAAGGAATATGATAAAAGTAATGTAAATTTCATTTTAACAACAATATATAGTCTTATGCTCCCTCAATATATAGTCTTATGCTCCCTCAATATATAGTCTTATACTTCCTCAATATATAGTCTTATACTCCCTCCATCAGTTCTTAATACTTGCAAAACTGCTATAATAAAGCATAAAATGACAAAGGAATACGATAATAAAACTAATCTGAAGTTCATTTTAATAACAATGTTGGTTCATTTTTTTCTGCTTGTTCTTTTCCTTTTCCTTTAATTGGCGGAAATCAGCCAATTGGCGGGAAATGCTCATGCCTGCTATGATGTCCACCATTTCAGTGTGCACACACCAACATTAAAGTTGCATGGTCCGATGTTTTTGAGTTTCTGGAATTTTCTGAGATAAATATATAAGATTGTTCACTATAACCTACTCTACTTTAGTTTGAAGTAACTTTTATTTTAAATGGCTAAGTTTGGAGATATTTGACGTACAACCATACGTACAAGCACGCCAAAATTCTGCCGCCATAGGCTTCTGCAGTAACAGATTCGATTAAATTGCCGGCTAGACGTGGGTGAGGGAGAGATAAGCACATCCGGGTCCAGCAATCTTTACCTACTAATTCAGGATAAAATGATCTCTAATAAATTCTTGAGAAAAAACTAATGTTTCCTTTGTACAAGCAACAGACTAGACGTGGTAGGGTGTGGAGGGTGGGCCCTCACCCACGTCTATCCGAGGCTTATACCTCGGGAAAACAATAGTTATCCATCATCTATACCAAGGTAAGATTCGTCTAACTAATCTATTTTACCTCGGTATATAGCCTCAGGCTAGCCGCAGGCTAGGGAGACTTTACGTAATATCATTTTATCCTGATATTTCATTGTCATTGTTATGTTATTCTGATTATTTGTTTGGTATGGAACATTGTTAAAATCACTATTTGTGACTATGCTTATGTTCTCACCTTTTGACCTTTAATGCTGTAGCAGTCGTTGTGCGACACCACTGGGCTTCTCCAGACGCTTGTTATAATGTCTAGCAAACGATCGTTCGGTCTTCCACCCTGCATGCGTTAGGATGCGCTTGACCGAAATTCCTAGGAGCCGTGCTTTTGACACCATGGCTCCTCTCGTTGAGTGTGACGCATATTTGTCCGTATTCACTCCTGCCAGCTTTAGCACATTAATTGTCCAACGGGCAAGTGTGTCCCTTGAAATGCCCTTGTGTGGCTTAATAAAGCTTATCAATAATTGTCTTGAGTTTCTAACTCCTTGTGTCTTGGATATATATGTTCTAATCGCAGAAACTACACACAGTTTTGGATTGTCCTTGAATTGCGTTACATCAATTGATGACAAAAGGTCGCCTATGCGATTAGATTTTAACAATGTTGTTAAATCGAAGGTGGCTTGCCTTCTATCTATTTCCAGTCCATCGAGTGAAAGTGCCACTATAGTTTGGCCTCGATGACCTGTGACTAACAGTAATAAAAGTGCTAACTTAAACCCTAATTGTTTTATGTCTAGAAATCTATTATGTGGCCAATCCTTAAACAGTTTGAAGACCAGTGACACATCCCAAAATCGGTCGTATTTTGGTTTAGGTGGGTTTCGTTCATAAATCCCCCGTAGTACCCAGTGTATTACGTGATGTTTACCCATTGTTTCTCCCCCTAACCTGGGGAGAATGATCGATAGAGCACACCTGGCCGCATTAATTGCGCCGTAACCGAGGCCATCTTGTTCTAACATCCTGACAAATCTGCACACTTGGGCAATGGTTGGATCCATCGGTTTAACCTTTTGAATAAGACAGTAAACGCCCCATTTTTTCAAATATGTGGTATACATTTTAACTGTTCCTTTTCTCCACGCATGCGACACCAACCGTTCTTGTGTAATTTTGTCTAAACCAAATTGTTCTAAGTATTTATTCAGAAAAGGAATGCAAGCAATGGTGTTGTTGCTACGTTGCCGTGATGTTCCAGAGGGCCTTGGTGAGTTAGATTTCCTTGGGATTTTGGGAATCTTAGGCAGTCGCTGGCTGTCGAGACTATTCCCGCTAGCCACGGTTGTGTGTCCCATTCGGGGACAATCAGAATGGCGTGGGACCGATCCATCTTTATCTTTCGTGCCACTCTGGTAATGAGATTAAAGGGGGGGGAAAATGTAATAAAATTCATTTTCCCAAATCAGTGAGAAAGCATCTATGTGCCAAGCAAATGGTTCTGGGTGCCATGACACATATTTGTTAATCTTGAAATTATTTCTTGATGCAAATAAGTCTACCGTAGGTGAACCCCATTGTTGACAAATTTTGTTGAAAGTTTTTGTGTTTAATTTCCATTCTAAGTGATCATGAAAGACTCTGCTCTTTTTGTCAGCCAGGACGTTCTGCGAACCTGGGATATGAGAGATGGTTAACCATATTTGATGTTGTTGCGCCCAGTTCCAAATACTCTGTGCCAAGTTATTGCATTCTTTTGACTTTGTACCTCCCATATTCCTGACATATGCCATAGCTGTAGTGTTATCTGTCAGAAGTTGAACCGTCTTTTTAGGTATTTAAAATAGACTCAAAAGGCCCAAGTAAATCGCTCTTAATTCAAGAACATTAATATGGTCTGATTTTTCGTTATCTAACCATCTACCCCCTGTGGCTACATCATTTCGATGAGCTCCCCAACCTTGTAATGAAGCATCGGTAGTAACTACCGTGTTGGGTTGACCCATTCGAATGGGATTGGGGGAGTTATCAATATTGTCGATCCACCAAAAAATGTCTTTACAGCCGTCTCGGGAAATGCTCATTGGTCTTTCGAAGTTACCTTGTTTGCGTGCTAACGCTCTATTCTTGTCTATTTCTAGAGATTTGATATGCGCGGCTCCATAAGAACAGCCGGGGCATACGAGACCATTATCCCGATAAGGACGGCGACCTGTCTAATCTTTGGCCTGGATATGTCAAGCAGCTGGGAGGCTGTGTCGTGAAACTTCTGGAGTTTCTGTTCCGTTAGAGATACGGTCATGGCTTTGGTGTTAATCAGAAACCCTAAGCATTTTAATTCCCTATTCGGGACGAAAACAGATTTCTTGTTATGAATGTAAAATCCTAAATCTGTTAATAAAGCACACAAATCAGTAACTGCCGTTTGGCATTTATCAAAGGATTCTGCCATAATAAATGAATCATCTATGTATGGGAACATTGTGTGTCCTATTTTACCCATGACTGCAAAAACAGGTTTTAACAATTTGGTAAACAGTCGCGGTGCGCAAGCTAGACCATTAGGCATGCATGTAAATTGGAAGAGGGTACCGTTCCAAATAAATCTCAGAAATTTTCTGTGTTCTTTGCAAATGGAGACTGTGTAATACGCATCTCTTATGTCAACACTGGCGAGCCAGGCTTCCGGCGTAATTAAGTCTCTCGCCGTTTCTAATGAGAACATTTTAAAATGTTTGTATGTAACCGACTCATTTAATTTGGTTAAGTCCAAAATCATGCGAATTTCGCCATTTGGTTTCGGTCTAGAAAAAACATTAGAAATAAACTGTCCTTCTGTGTTTTGTACTCGTTCAATAATTCTCTTAGTCTCAAAAAGAGAAACCTGAAAATCAATTTGCAGTTTTTCTTCTGCGTTAAATTTATAAGGGAACGGAACTCTTTTCTGTTTTGGTAAATCTGTGAAGGGTATTTGAACCCCTTTTACAATTTCCTAAATTTCGCTATCATTTGTAATATTACACCAGTTGTGTAAACAGTTCAGGATATTTCCTGCCTTAAATGTGCTTACATATGTTTGTGTCTCTTCAGACACCGTGTTGAGGGTAGAAGTCTGTGTTGTGGACTCTACTTGGCTCCTGGCCGTGGGAACTGGGGTCTGGGTGTAAACTCCCTTTTGTACCCGCGGTTCTCGTTCCACCCCGTGGTCTGTCGTTCTCCTCTGCCGCGTCCCCTGGGATTGAACCCGAAGGATGGACCTCCGCGTCCTGGCCTGCTTCCTCGGCGGAAGCGAAAATCCGAGCGGGGGCGTCGGAATTTACCGGGGTTGTCGAACTTCTTACCCCTGTCAGTGTTCTTAGCGCTTTTCGTGTCGACCTCCACTGCTTTGAAGAGGTGCGCTAGCTGTCCCCCAAACATTTTGGTTTTGTCCAGCGGCTTACCGAGCACTGGTTTGGTGGGAGGTAAAGTGTGTATTCTTTACCGTCATTGTCCGTAACTTTCTTAGACCTGGCAACTTCTTTGCCAGCATCTGTGGTCACCGACTTAAAGACGTTCTCGAAACGTCGAAACGTCATAAAGTTCGACGCTGCGGTAAGCAGCGCAATGCCTTTATCCATGGTGCGAGCAAGCGACGAGAATTTATTCTCGGCTTGCATTCTGTTTGCTACCGGAGTTATGGAAGTGAGAGCTCCGAGCACTGCTCTATGGATGGTACACAATGCGTTCTCGTAACGCCGTCTTTCATCCGAGAGATGGATACCTGCATCCATTTCCTTGCTGATGGACTCGGGAACGCCTTTGATTCCTGAGATTTGTTCGGTGAGCTTACTGATCACCTCAGCGGGTTTAAATGTGTAGAAATGTCCTTTTAACGTTTCCCGCATCATGGTTGTGGTACGCAACCGCTTTGCTTTCGCCAACGGGCATTTCTTTTTAATTTTTGCCCCTATCCGTGCATAGACACCCGCTCTTTCGGTGTCTGAGTCAGACTCCGTCGTGGACGAGTCATTTGAATCATCAGATGATGAGTCTTTCTTCTTCTTCTTTTTGTTCTTCTTGGTCTTTTTAACCCGCTTTTTGTTGACTTTGGTGAATTCATCACCTGAGCTACTCACGGGTCTCTTGAGTCTCTTGACTTTCAGTTTCGGAACCTCAAATGCTGATTCAGTTTCGTCATCCGAAAAGTCTTCCCAGTCGTCGTCTGGGATAGGAGGAGAGGGAACCCGTAACCCGGGTTGGGTATGTTTGTACTTCTCCATAAGCCTGACGATCTTGTCCTCTAGGTCTTCGTCTCCGCTATCCTTATCCGAAGGACCAGCTCCTGGCTGTGGGGACGGTGGCCGCGTCTGTGGCGGCGACGAATCGTACCCTGAGGGCACGCGGCCTTCTGCCGCTGCCGGCGGAACTTTGTTGCGCTTGGTGGCCATCGGTTTCTGTAACAAAAAAGTTACTTAATACTGGTATCGTCTCAACATGGTCACAAAGTGAGCCCCAAAACTGGGTTGAGGTATTATTCGTATGGTATAGAGTAACGTGTTTACACCGTTCTGTATACAGGCGTTAAGCTAATGGTATGCCGTAGGTTTTATCGGTAGTGAAACCAACCAAACGGAGGGGCGGCCATTGGCACGCCCGCTCTCTCTGTTTCGTACACTTCTCCCACCCACGGCATTCTGCGCCAGCAAGTTGAAGAAAATATTACGAAACTCGGAGGCTCGCCTCAAAAACCGGTCTGGGGAGTCTATAAAAGAAACCCAGGATCATCCCCAACAAAACCATCTTTTAGGGTTCGGAGGAATTTCCTTAGGAGATGCAACTCGGGTTAACATCTCTGCCTGTCTGTATACAGGTTGCGCTATCAAGCGGTATCGGTTTCGGTTCTGTACATAAGTGTTCTAACCTTGTGTTTTTTATAACACCAAAACATGTCCAAATCGGACCTGAGAAAGTTCTAAGCTTTCATAATTGGATGCTATAAACCATCCTTAGGAAGTTTATCGCGATTTTGCAATACTTACAGTTGGTTAAAGTGTTGTAGTAGTTAAATCCTGCCAGAGCAGCTCAGCGAACGTCCTCCCGCCGTGAGCTGCTTATGCTAATTGCTGGACCAGGATGTGCTTATCTCTCCCTAGCCTGCGGCTAGCCTGAGGCTATATACCGAGGTAAAATTTATATATATATATATATATATATATAGTAACGATCAACCTAATATATATATATTTCTGCCATTAAACAATTATATATATATATATTTATATATATATATGTGATGTATAACGCATTATGCGAGTATAAAGGCGTGGAAGGGAATTAACTCCTTGTTATTATTATCATGTGCTAATTATTATTAATATTAAACTATATACTGTACTGCCTCCTCCACGTTCGCGACTGGTGGCGCCACCCGGTACCTGCCTACCCTAAAACATCACTCGCGTCGGGGAATTTTATATATATATAAATGCCAGAAACTCAACACCGTCGAATTATGCAACTTGAATAAAAATCCCTTCAGGACCAACCAACACGTACGCCACCCAAACATAACAACTTGGTGATGACGTCACGCCAATGACTTAGTAACACGGCCCTCCCGGAGATCTGGCTTCAGCTCAAGAGGGGATGGAAGTTTCCATGGCAACTGTAGGGGTCTGGCTGGCCCTGACCTAGTAGTAGTTAGTACCTTTCCTTCGCACCCCCCCCCCCCCCCCCCCCCCCCAGTCTCTCAACCCACTTCCACCACCACAAGCGTGAATATTATGCCAACTGTAAACATAAGTTTGATGAGAACTGTAAACGTAGGTCTGTCTGAGCGTTGGTGTTTACCAACATTCACGTCAGACTGTCCACAAAACAAACACCGATCAGTATTATTTGAGCGCGTACATGGGGGTAATTAATTAGCATATTCAGTTCACAGTAGGCTACTCCCCCTCCCCAATCCAACACTCACACTTGTGTTTGAAGAACATTTATCGGGGTACAATTTTCCCCTGATAGTCAATACACCTTTTCCATGGAACGCGCATAATGAGCCCACTACCCACGTTAGTTCTTGCCACTGCCGTCGGAGGGCGGGTTACTGGTAGAAAACCTTTTCCACAGCATGCTGCACAGTAGGCCGCTACCAACATTAGAGGGCTGTTTGGTGGTGCGAATTCAGACAACCTTTTCAGACAACTTATTATTATTGTAGTGGTCTGCACTGACTGACCTCTCAGGCAAGGAGCCGCATAGACAGGTAGGCATGGGTAGTATGGTGATATCAGGGAGCCTAGGTGGTGTAATGGTTAGCACACTGGCCTGGAATGCAAAGAGATGTGGGTTCGAGTCCCGTTCTAGGTGCAATATTTCCCATTTTCATCACCCCCATGACACTGGTTGTCGTGACCAGGATCCCGTACAAGCTATGCACTGTATAGTTGTTGAACCTACACTTTGTATATATGTGTAAGTGCATTGCCTGTATGTATGTAATTGTAAGCCTGAAAATACTTACAATTCCAGGGGGACGAGTGTAATGGTCTGCACTGACCTCTCAGGCAAGGAGCCACATAGACAGGTAGGCATGGGTAGTATGGTGATATCAGGGAGCCTAGGTGGTGTAATGGTTAGCACACTGGCCTGGAATGCAAAGAGATGTGGGTTCGAGTCCTGCACTAGGCGCAATATTTCCCATTTTCATCACCCCCACGACATTATTATTATAATGTATTAATTGAGTGCACATGTGGAGGTATTTAATTAGCATATTCAGTTCACACACACACAAACAAACATACCTTCATTCATTATATTCTCCTGCATGCAGTACATCCTCTATGTTGGGTGTCAGTCCCCACTGACACTCAAACACATTTTACTAAGTTGCGTTGATTTTTTGGCCCTGCGCCAACGGTTCTACACTGCAGACAGTATGCATGACCTTTTTACTAAGGTAAAACAGGAAAACATTTTAGCCTTTTTGAGGGCAGCTGGACTGTACCACCTTATATAGTTTACTAAATGGATTCTATTAATTATTAATGAAACTTTTCTTTGTCTATGGGAATTTGTTTCCCTTGACCACAGATATATGATTGTGAGCTTTCTAATTTAATTAGTGTCTATTGGCACATAATTGATTGTCTGCTTTTACATGTAAAAGCGATGGTGTGAACAAAAAACAAAGATTTCTCGCCGTGAATATGGCCTATGCTGCCGACACGGCGTAAAGCAACCACCAATCAATCAATCAATCTATGTACGCACTGCGTCCAAGACATCCAATATGCTGTATACCTATGTAAAACTAAATCAACAATATACACAATTATTAAATAGGAATGCATGGATTTAAAAATAAAAGCAAAAACACAATGTTCATAAAATACACAGATGTTTGTTTTTTGTTTTACATTCTAGCAACATGTAAGGTCATATCACGACAGTTACCGACTTGTGACAGTGCACAGTCATGGCAGCTTCATAGTGCTGCTTCATTGGGAGACTAGGCTGCCCACTGCCAGCACCATGACCCGATATCCCACAGTCACACTGTTCATGTTGGTTTGCCAACATGGGTAATTTGCGAGCGAACAAGGAGTCTCCCCGGTGGTGCTGCCCGGGTTCGATCCCTTTCCCACCAGGCCCCTACCGTGGTTAATGCGAACCGAGTCTCTCGCGAGACCTCTGACGTCACGCCCGCTCATTGTCGGCCCCCAAGGTCCATCAAACATCACTACGACTCCACCACCCTCACTCAGCTGCCCACCCATCCCTTCAAACGGACAAACAAACTCAAGTGGCAGGGTTGAGGGCCTTAATCGACGAACAAATTAATGGACGAACATTCAACTGATGACCTTATTTGTTTAATGAAGACTACAACCATATATGTTTTATTGAATAAAATCCATTTCAATCAGCTGTTTGTTCGTGTCATGAATTACCCTGATACTGTGCTAACCAGTCCTTGTCCTATCCTATTAATGCTGATATATATATATATATAATATATATACACACACATATATCTGGCTTCATACATTTCCTGCTTGTAAATGGTTACAATAAGTGTTCGTGTCATATATAAATGATACAAGAAGTGAGGCCAATATGCGTGTATTTAAAATAAAAGTAATTCTGAAACAATATAAATATGTTACACATACCAAGAATAAATACTTATCAATTACCATCACTACATGTTGGTAAAAGATACAAAATCAAATCACAGCTCTCAGTGTGACAATTATTTCCGTTGGCAAAAACTAACAATAGTAACATCAGCAACATTTAGAATGTAAATGATTTACACGGTACAGAACAATGTTTCAGAGACACAGGAATTACTTCATTTAGCGTATAGAATCATTGCAGAGGCTTATTTATTTGATTCCCGTTCTAACCATATTTTGTGTGATATTAAAATGACCAAGTTTCAGAATATGTTATACCAATATTATTAATACGAAACACTCGCGATATCGATAGCTTTGTTTATGAGAGCCACATTTCAAGTCTTTCAAGAATTATTAAAGCATAACATTTTCAAAACCAAAACATTAACGTAGATTTGATCTTTGTTTGTTTGTTGGCGCACTCATGGTGACTTCATAGTGCTGACCCACTGGGAGACCAGGATGCCAGCACCATGACCTGATATCCCATTCAGTCACATTATCCTGACATGGAGCCAACAAGTTCTTGCCCTATCTTAATAATGCCGGGCGCCTGGCTAGGAAGTGATAAGTATAAATTTTAAAGTCATTGGTTTGACTCGACCAGGGTTCGAACCCACGATCCCACGGTCTACCAACACAGGATATGGAGGCTCTAACTCATTCGGCCATCCCATATCTGATCCTACATATCCAACATAGATATTACTGCACCTATTAAGCATACATGGCTGCATTGAAGGCGATACTGAGCCAATTTAAAGTTGCATAGTCCGATGGTTTTGAGTTTCTGTAATTTTTCTGAGATAAATATATTAGATCGAGCACTAGTATCTACTTTACATTAGTTTCAAGTTACTTTTATTTTAAATGGTAAACTTTTGAGATATTTGAAGTGCAAACAAGAAAAATTAGTTTTGGCAAGCTTGCCAAAACTCTGACACCATAGACCTCTACAATAACATGTTCTATTAAACTGACTCAGTATTCCCTTCTGTGCAGAATCAAATGTTCAATAAGTGCATCAGTATCTAAGTTAGATACGTACAAATCAAATCTAGATAATTGCTTGGTTTTGAAAATTTCATATTTCATCAGACTATGCCAAATTAATAGAACATGTTCCCAAAATTAATTTGGATTGTTTTCACTTTAAATATCATCAAAGTTAGTCATTTAAAATAAAAGTTACTTCAAACTAAAGATAATTCAATTATAACAATCAATCTAATGTATTTATCTAAGAGAACTCCGGAAAGTCAAATCCATCGGACTAGGCGACTTTAAACATTAGGACATAAGTTGTTCAACCAGAGAAGTTTGCCAAGCGAAATGTGCTTATGTTGGTTTTCTGTATGTATTGTGAAATAGATTAATAACAGCAACAAATAGTACGGCGTTCAATAGACTACATCATGGTTCTAGCGGCGCGGTGCATTGTGGGATGCATCAGCGCAAAACAAAGCCGTGAGAAGCACATGGCACATGCTAATACACTGGGTGCAGCTATGAAATGTGCTAGTTTCAGCTCATCTCAGCTCTTGTTTGAAACAGAGAATACCAACTAAAAAAATATATATAATAAATTAAGATATTAATCTTTTATCCAGCATTGCATTTACATCAATATAACCATCACATCTTATGCCATGTGCATTTAGATTTAGACAAATCTAGGCACTCAGACTAGTGTTAGAGCCATAGCCAGAGTCAGTTTTATATTTTATTCATGTTTTTATTTATATTCTATGGTTAATGACATATGTAGAAATAGAAAATGAGTAGGGTTAATCAGATATTGGGTATATATTTCTTTGAAACAAGTTTTTGTTGACACATTTGACATTTTAATATTTAGAACAAGAATTACTTCTGGCTAATCAATGGTGATATAAACATGAGCCTGTAAAGTGACTGAAATTGTATGTTTCTTAGCTCAAAATGCTTAATTATGGAGAGTTGTGTCCTAAACATATTCATTATATTATTATATTGCATCCTTCCGTCCATGTTTATGCCAAATTGTTATATATTTCTATTTATTTTGAATAAAATGCCAGTTTTGCCCTACACGTATCGGCAAACTCAATGGGCGTACACCTTTGCTTTGCTCCCAACGCCGTTTTCAGCACATGCGCAGTCGGAACCGTGATGTAGTCTATTCCAAATCACACTGTTTCACTTTAGTAGTTACTATCTCTGATATGGGTATTCCGAGTCTGCTGATTCCTCTGGACGCACTGAAGCTGCGACCCAGCAAGTAAACCCGCCAGGTCACAGCTTCCAAACCAAACCAATTATCTAGATTTGATTTGACATATCTAACTTATATACTGATGCACTTATTAAGCATTTGTTTCTGCGTAGAAGGCAATACTGAGTCAATTTAACAGAACCTGTTACTGCAGAAATCTATGGTGTCAGAGGTTTGGCAAGCATGCCAAAACTAATTTTCCATGTTTGCACTCAAAATATCTCAAAAGTTTACCATTTAAAATAAAAGTAATTTTGAACTATTGTAAAGTAGATACTAGTAATCGATCTAATATATTTGTCTCAGAAAAAATACAGAAATTCAAAACCATCGGACTATGCAACTTTAAGGCTGTGTCGGCAGCAAAAGGCTATAGGTTTTGCCACTAGGACAAGTACTAGTCGGAGGCTTGATGTTATTGGTACAACGTGACTTTAACATATATGGGCTATAATAAAGCATAGAGCTGGGTGGGGGCTAGATAAAAGATTACTTGTGGTACACGGGTGAACGACAATGGAGTGTAAATACGGGCGGAAATAGCTTTAGTATGGAACAGGAAGTAGAATGCCTGCCTCCAATATCAAATGGATACTTATATCGGCACAGAGTTGGTGAAATGGGAGAATGCAAAAAGACAAGACGGCCATAGAACGCTGTCGATTTCTACATTAAATTTGATTAACTATATGTTTTATTATATTTTTCAACTCAAAGGTAGCGGGGAAATATTAAGACATATAAAAAGAATAATTGTTGCTTCTTAGATTGTGAAATTAGGCTCTCATTTCATTTTCCTGCTTTTTCGACCGCTTTTATATAGGGCTGGTATTCACCCGTGTACTGCGAGTACAGGGTGAATCCTTTATCTAGGTGGGGGCAAGAACTCCAACTTCCGCCAGGTAAGCTGAAGCTGTGACCCCACATAATGGGTAACAGCTCCAGTCCTTCCTGAGGGACCAGCGGAACTCAAAATACCCGTATTATGATAATTTCATTGGGGGTGAACTGCAAAAACGATAGAATGTATACATTTAAAAAACATTTAAAGAACACCCTTGAGGTAGGCTTAATGTGAATAGACTAGGTAAGGCCCTTCATGACGTCATTACATGTACAGAAATCAAGGTAGTCAGAAGAAAAGGTTCAAGGACTGTTTTAAATACAACCTGAAGAAATGTAATGTCAACACTACAACCTGGGAAATAGTGGCCAAGGACAGGCGGAGTTCATGGCGTGCTTCTATGCATAAAGGCACAACACGGTTTGAAACTGATTGTCTATCTCAAGCTAAACAAAAGTGTCAGCAGAGAAAAGATTGTCTCCTTCATCTACCGGACCAGACAGGATGGCCGAATGAGTTAGAGCATCCGTCTCCCTTGCTGGTAGATCGTGGGTTCGAACCTGGTCGAGTCAAATCAATGACTTAAAAATTGATACTTGTCGCTTCCTAGCCAGGCACTCGGCATTATTAGGACAGGTCAAGGACTGGTGTGCTCAGTGTCAGGATAATGTGACTGAGTGGGATACCAGGTCATGGTGCCAGTGGCCTGGTTTCCCAGTGGGACAGCACTATAAAGTCGCCATGAGTGCGCACTGTCACAAGTCGGTACCCGTCCTGATATGAACTTAGATGTTGCTAGGACATAAAACAACAACAAATAAACAAACCTTCATCTACCAGACTCTTTGACTACAGCTACATACACATGTCCAACGTGCCACCACACATTCCGAGCAGAAATTGGAGTCATCACGCATCGACAAGTTCACAACAAATGATGAGTTGCTGTCATCGTCGCCACCGTTGGACAACCAAGAAAAAGACATGTGCAGCATTTTTATTAAGGCCTACAGGTTTCCCAGCTTGTGGCAGTAGGGGGCATGCACCATTAATGGATAAATCACACATGGTGTGTGAAAAGCTATATTTACAAGGATAAAAGTGATCTCAGACCAAAAAACGAAGGTAAAATCGAAGGCGAAGTGGGTGATAATAAGAGTCACAACACTGACATAATGATCTCCAAGCATAGTCAGTACTGATTAGTCATAGGTATAATGCTAAGACTATGCTTGGAGAGTATGGTAAGAAACCTGAATACCAGGCGTCGCTGAAAGCCCGAGATACAGACAGACGTTTAAAATATTCCTCTTATTTTGCGCTACATATATGCAGAAAACATGTACACCTATTGAAATATTTAAAAAACATATACAGAAATGACATGTCGCTGCTAACCAAAAACCGCAGATTTATAAAAATCGCAGTATTCCTCGAAATAGCAGTATTCCTCGAAATAGCAGCGATCTTAATCCTTGATTTACACATATATTACACGTATTATACCTAGTTTAGAAGGCCTTTGTGGTATATGGTATGCTGTTGAACTGAGAACCCATACACAGATCTTTAATCACTCATTTACAAATTGCCAGGGCTGGCTGGAGGTACCGGCAACTCGAGCAGTCGCCTGGGGTGCCACATGCTAATGGGCGCCAAATATAATTTCTAAAAATTCTAAATTAAAAATCTGTTATACTTGTAAGGCCGCCGAAGTTCAGGTTGCCTAGGGCACCAAAAATCCTAGGGCCGACACTTCACTTTGCTGTACATATATCATACCTAGTTTAAAAGGCCTGTATGTTGTTTTTTTGGTGTTTTTTTTATTGAGCCTGTATTTATACTGTCCATAGCATATAAACCCGGGTATTCAGGCTTGTTTTCAATGCTGGCCAGCTGTAGTGTTGGTGTTATCTTATCACACAGTAGCTGCTGATAAGGTATTTGATTGCCTGCATTTCAGCAGCAGATAGATGGTTGGTCTGGTTAGTAGTCTATGTTAACCTTTTTTCTATTTTCTTGGCATATATGTGTTTTTATTTTTTCTCCTCTTACTACTAGACTAGCCTACTCCTATTTACATATCATAGGCTTTTACATAGCTGTGTGGTGTGCTATCTGACTACTTTTGGCATGGTATGTGGTCAAAGCCCCTATAATACTAAGACGGCTCACTCCCTATCTCTCCAATGGTAATGTAAATTTTGCAGTGCCACCTTGTGGTGGGTTTGATCAGCCCAGCTGCTGGTTGGTGTTTCACATGTAAACACATACAATTATATTATACATGAGATAGGTAAGTATGAATACACATCAATATGAAATTGCTATGAACAAATACACATCATTATCAGCATCATCATCATCATCGCCATCATCACACGTCTTTCACATTCATATATACATTTATAGATATAATATAGCACCTGTTTAACCAAGAGAACAGCCAGCGCACCAATTGGTGGGTTTGATCATTTTGATTACACAGTACAGGCTGAGTGAGCCGTCTTAGTATTATAGGGTCTTTGATGTGGTACACTGATTAATTGTTAACTCATACACAGCTCTCTAATTTCTAATTGACACATTGCTGTACATATATCATACCTAGATTAGACCTGTAACATGTATGGTATGTACTACACTGTTTAACTAATAATCCATGCATATATCTCTAATCCCTGATGTACACATTGCTGTACATATTATACCAAAGAAAACGTACGATAAGATGCGCCACTCGGCACTTTCATATGGGAAATTCTTAAATAATCATGCAGTGGCACCATCCCATGGCAAACAAGGTGCATTGTCTTTGATTGGGTGTAGTAGTAGTTTTCTTACTCAGACATAATCACAAATTTGATTTATGTATGGCACAGATTAAAGCTTGGTTGGTTGGGTGTTGGAGTTTTACATCCTTACAAGGTCATATCCGACTAGTGACAGTACACACTCATGGCGACTTTATATATAGTGTTGCCCCACTGGGAAATGAGGCCACTGGCACCATGACCCGATATCCCACTCAGTTTGAATTTTACTATACTATAATATTGTTTTCATTATTAATATTAGGAGATAATATCCGATAATTGTTGTACATTGTCTTTGATGGTACAGCAGTCAGGGTGGGCTAGGGAACCTGTCCTCTTGTTTCAATGGTACAGCATTCAGGCTGGGCATGGGGACCTGTTCAATTAACTTGTTTGCTGTATTTCATGGGAAAGCGCTGAGTGGCGTTTTGTCGTACATTGTCTTTGCTCATACCTAAATTAGAAGACCTGTATGATGTATGGTATGTGGTACCCTATTTAACTGGTAATCCATACATAGATCTCTAATCCCTGATTTACAAATTGCTGTACATATATTATACTACTGTTTAATTGATAACTCATTTGCTGTATAATTCATACATAGTACCCAACATAGGCATACATTAATAAACCTACCTGGCTAAACCACAAAAGTTGAGAACCGAAATAAATACATAGTCCCAAACCACTCCCTTCCCTCTCCCTCTCTGAAATCGCCCCTGGCAAAAAGAGTAAAAGAAATAACTACCAAAGGATACCCACCAGCCTATAACACCTGCCTAAACCAATAAAACATATACTACCAACAAAGCTATAGACCAAGACAATTTAAATGAGTCATGCAACCATTATTTGCATAATCCAAAATCCACTACCTGTATCAGCAAGTCATGGTTTTGGATTTCTGTATTTTTTCTGAGATAAATATATTAGATCGATCACTAGTATCTACTTTACATTAGTTCAAGGTTACTTTTATTTTAACTGGTAAACTTTTGATATATTTTGAGTGCAAACATGGAAAATTAGTTTTGGCAAGCTTGCCAAAACTCTGACACCATAGACTTCTGCAGTAACAGGTTCTGTTAAATTGAATTAGTGCATCCATATCTAAGTTAGATATATAGAATCAAATCTAAATAATTATTTTGGTTTAGAAAATTTGATGCTTCATTGGACTCTATGCAGCTTTAATGTCTCCTCACAGGTATGATCATCAAATCACTGTTATCGTCTAAAGGTAAATGGCTATTCTCCAGTCTGCATGTGCAAAATAAGATCCCTACTATATTTTTAATGCGTGATTTTAACCTACTATTGTCTATATTGTTCATACCATCTTATCATGTCATCCATAAATAGTTCATATGCACTATAATTGTTAAGGCCGGAAGACCAGTGCCTCGGTGTTGAAAAAAGATGCTATTCAACTGGAATAAAAATTTGAACAAAAAAAAAGAAGATTCCCACTATATTTGTAATGCCTGATTTTAACCTACTATTGTCTATATTGTTCATACCATCTCATCATGTCATCCATAAATAGTTCATATGCACTATAATTGTTAAGGCCGGAAGACCAGTGCCTCGGTACTGAAAAAAGATGTTATTCAACTGGAATTAAAAAAATATATATAAAAAAAATATATATGAAAGAAATATATATAAAAAAATATATATAAAAAAAATAGCTGGCTTTCAAAGTCTGTGGTGCAGTTGGGAGTCTGTTGCTTGTGAGATTCAGTCAGCTAACAACTTCAGGGCCCGGACTGTAGGAATCACCTGATCCAAACGCTGGCACCCTGCAAACAAACCAACACAATCATTGCCCTGAGATACTCGGGACGAGGCAGTCGGTGTGAGGAAAATTAAATGTGGATAAATCATTAATTAAGCAGAAAGCATTGCTGTGTAACATACACTTGGAGAGGGTGACAAAGGGACAACACATTGGGCCTCTGTAGGTGCTGGCTGGGTGGGAATGTGGTTACTATGGTTACCGGAGAGTTCAGGGTATAATTATCAGGGTCAGTTTCTTGAGTGTGAGCAGCTGTGAATAATAATCTACGATAAACAGAACTATATAACGATGTATGTAAAAAAAAATGTATACAATGTTTAACAGTTATTTGTTGTGATGTGAAGAAATTTGGAGTGTCGCGATGATCCAGAAGAGACTGGCCAGAGACTTTCCAGGTCCCTTACATGCCCTTTAAAGTTTAATAAATGTTTAATGAGTACACCCTCATCTAAGTTAGATACATAGGATCAATTCTATATATTCAAATTTCTGGGTTCGAACCCTGGCTGAGTCAAACCAATGACTTACAAATTGATACTTGTCGCTACTTAGCCTGGCGCTCGGCATTACTCGGATAGGGTAAGGAGCAGTGGAATGAGCGGTGGAATGAGGAAGACCAATTGTCCGCGATTGAAATTTCCCCTGCTTAAAGTTGCATAGTCCGATGGTTTTTGGTTTCAAACATTTTTCTGAGATAAATATATTAAATTGATTGCTATAATCTACCTTACTTTAGTTTGAAATGACTTTTATTTTAAATCGCTAAGTTTTGAGATATTTGAAGTGCAAACATGTCAAATTAGTTTCGGCAAGCACGCCAAAAGTCTGACACCATAGGCTTCTGCAGTAACAGATTCTATTAAATTGACTCAGTAGTCCCTTATATGAACCACCAAATGCTTAATAAGTGCATCAGTATCCAAGTTAGATATGTAGAATCAATTCTAGATAATTGTTTCGGTTTTTAAAATTTGATGCTTCATCGGACTATGCAGCTTTAATCAACTAATATACCAAACAAATATGTGCGTCGGTATTAGAAAAAGTAGATGCTTTCATCGGATCATTTCAGCTTCCCCGGCCCACCCACCACCTACCACACACCTCCCACACACCTCCCACCACCCACCACCCATCACCCACCACTCACCGCAAATCTGCATCAGCTTGGACATAATTTCCTGGAACACTGGGAAGAATTCCTGGTGCTCCTGCAGCTTGCGGACGACTGAGTCCAGGTCAGTGACGTTGAGCAGTCTCCGGAGTCCCTCAGCCGTCGTCTGAGTGTGGGTCTGGCACAGGCGGGCGGCCGCCTCCACCACCACCGAACCCCGCGCATCATCAGCTGCCAGTGAGGCAATGTGCGAACAAATAAAATACAGCGTTTGAAATAAGAGCTTGTCCGCTTGTCCGCTTGTGCGAGCCAAGTGAGATGAGGCACGGACAAGCTGAATATGGCTTGAACCTTTCCGTTGGACAATTGACAATTTTGGGCTGGAAAACATGTATTTCACAATTTTGTTTGCTTAGAATGTAATTTATGTTATTTATGGTATTTGTTTTGTTGTTTTGATTTATTTGTGCAGTTTTATTCCCATAACCATGGACGTTAAAGCTAAGTACTGTGGAAAAGTGAAAATTCAGACGGACAAGTGAAAATCACACCAGACTTGTCCGATGGTCAAGTGACATATGTTGCTTATTTCTATCACTGCAATATATGTGATGTACAAGCAATATGCGAGTATAAAGGCATGGAAGGTAACTGTAGTTATTATTATCAAAGACCCTATAATACTAAGACGGTTCACTCAGCCTGTACTGTGTAATCAAAATGATCAAACCCACCACTTGGTGCGCTGGCTGTTCTCTTGGTTAAACAGGTGCTATTTCATATGTATAAATGTATATATGAATGTGAAAGATGTATGATGATGGCAATGATGATGATGATGCTGATGTGTATTTGTTCATAGCAATTTCATATTGATGTGCATTCATACTTACCTATCTCATGTATAATATAATTGTATGTGTTTACATGTGAAACACCAACCAGGAGCCGGGCTGATCAAACCCACCACAAGGTGGCACTGCAAAATTTACATTACCATGGGAGAGATAGGGAGTGAGCCGTCTTAGTATTATAGGGTCTTTGGTATTATCCATTATAGTTCAAGTCTGGGTGCGACTTCTATTGGAAGTCTTACCCATAACAAACTGTGCCCAAGTAGGCATGGATCCATTCAGGGGAAGTCTGGGTAAAAAGTCTGGGTGCGACTTCTACTCTGGATTCCTATATGCCTTCCATTTTTTTTTTATCTTGAAGATTTATACTGCCTATCATGGATAAGTCTGAATAGACTTGTTTTCACCATTAGACAGTTTGTCGATAGAAAGCCCGAGCCTACACTTTTACCAACCCAAGGGATTTTTAACCTACCACACCACATAGACATGGCCTTTGATGACACTGTAAGTTATACACAGCGGTGGAAATCCAAATTGGCAGAGGTGGGGGGCACGGAGAGTTGAACCACTGACCTTCAGATTAGGAGTCCGACCTAGAAAAAAGTCAGACACTCTAACCACTCGGCCACAGAGAAAACCACTTAGGGGGTTTTATGACAGACAAACACACTCTCTTTCATTTGTCCCTCTCTCTCCCTCCCCCCTCACTCCCCCTCCCTCCCTCTCCCACTTCCTCTGTCTCTTTCTCTGTCTCTTGTATCCTCTCTCTCTCTCTTTCTCTATCCCTCATGCGCACGCGCCACCGCAACCTCTAGTTTTTGGACAAGGCCGCTGTCATATGATATGCTCTTTTAGCTATAATACCTGCACATTCCAGTACTCTGCAAACAGAAACATGCATGCCCACTGTGGCTGGTCGATGTAGGAAAATGGCGGACCATGGGCGTGTGTGGGGGGGGGGGGGGATGCGGGGACCCTGGGGGGGGGGCCTTAGAAGGTAGTACTAGAAGTGACACAATATTCGCCATTCCGGAACCTTTACATTCTAGCAAACAGCTAAGGTTATATCAGGACAGGTACCACCTTCTGACAGTGCACACTCATGGTGGCTTTATAGTGCTGCCCAGATGGGAAGCCAGTCAGCGCTCTTACATCACATAGTCCATGTTCCAGTTGGCACCCACCCACCACACATGCACCTGCATGGTAGTTCGAACCCATGCAAATAACATTAGCAGGATTGGCGCCCAGCGGCTTAGTTAAAGTTGCATAATCCGATGGCTTTGAGTTTCGGCCATTTTCTTTTTTTTAAAGAAGAAAAAAAGAAAGAAAAAACCATATCAGATTCATTGTAATCTAGTATAGGCCTAATTAAGTTTGGAGTAACATTTTTTATGTCTACCAATTGTTAACTGGAGAATTAGTTTTGGCAAACTCTGACACCATAGACTTCTGCAGTAACAGGTTCTGTTAAATTGACTCAGAATTGCCTTCTACACAGAAACAAATGCTTAATAAGTGCATCAGTATCTAAGTTAAATATGTAAAATCAAATCTAGATAATTGGTTTGGTTTTGAAAATTTGATATTTCATCGGACTAGGCAGCTTTAAGCTTGCACGACTTGCAGCCGTGACATGTTCTATTAACTTGACTCAATATTCGTTTAGTGCAGCAATACAGATTGATTGATTGGGGGTTGCTTTATGCCATGTCGGCAGCATAGGCCATATTCACGGCGAGAACGGTTTGTTTTTTATTCAGACCCATCGCTTTTACATGTAAAATAGAGCAACATACACACATGTGTCGTGACTCAGCCTAGACACACACACAGATGCAGAAATACAAAGAGTACATGCTTAATGAGTGCATCAGTACGTAAAGGGGCTGGCACATTACGACACATCGCGCCAACGTACGCTGACATATGTGATCTTTTGCCACTACATCGGGATACATCGTTATTCGTCACATTATCCTGACACTGAGCCAACCAGTCCTTGCCCTATCCTAATAATGCCAAGCGCCTGGCTAGAAATCGGCAAGTATCAATTTTAAAGTCATTGGTTTGATTCGACCAGGGTTCGAACCCACGATCCCATGGTCTACCAACACATTTATTGTTTCTTAAAACTGAGGGGGAAAGAAATACAAAAGAAAAAACCCCGGATAGACGCCGAGTCTGGTAAGTGATATGAGGGGCGGGAGTGAGGGGAGGGGGGAAGAGGAGGAGAGAGAGAAGGGGGGGACAGAGGGGGGGGGCAGGGGGAGGGGAGGACAGAGGGGAGTGTGAGGAGTGAGCGGAGGACAGAGGGAGGGAGGAGGGAGGAGGTGAGGGGAAGGAAGGGCAAGGGGAGGGGGAGGAGTGAGGGGGGAGGCAGAGGGGAGCAGAGGGGAGGTGTGAGAGGAGGGAGGACAGAGGGGAGGGGGAGGACAGGGGAGGTGTGAGGAGTGAGGGGAAGGAAGGGCAGAGGGGAGGGGGAGGAGTGAGGGGACGGGAGGACAGAGGGGAGGGAGGGACAGAGGGGAGGTGTGAGGGGAGGGGAGGACAGAGGGGGTGTGAGGTTGAGCGGAGACAGAGGGGAGGAGGGGCAGAGGGAGGTGTGAGGAGTGAGGGGAGGGAGGACAGAGGGAGGGGGAGGAGTGAGGGACGGGAGTGGGGAGGGGGAGGACAGAGGGAGGGGAGGGGAGGACAGGGGGGGGAGAGGACAGAGGGAGGGGAGGAGGAGGGGGAGGGGGGGGAGGAGGGGAGGAGGGGGAGGGGAGGACGGGAGGACAGAGGGGAGGGGAGGACAGAGGGGATGGAGGAGGGAGGGAGGACAGAGGGAGGAGTGAGGAGGAGGACGAGGGGAGTTGTGAGGAGTGAGTGGAGGAAGAGGGGAAGGGAGGACAGAGGGGAGGTGAGGAGTGAGGGGGAGGAGTGGGGGAGGGGATTGAGGGATTGAGGGGAGGGAGGGGGAGAGGGGAGGGGGAGGGGGAGGGCAGACGGGAGAGGGGAGTTGTGAGGAGAGCGGGAGGGAGGAGTGAGGGAGTGGGTGAGAATTGAGGGGAGGGGTGGTGAGATGGGAGGAGGGAGACTGAGGGAAGGGGGAGGAGAAAGGGGAGGGCGAGGAGAGAGGGGAGGAGTGAAGAGTGAGGAGAGTGGGCGAGGAGAGGGGGAGGGGAGGAGACAGGGGAGGTGTGAGGGGAGTGGGGGAGGACAGAGGGGAGGGTGAGGAGTGAGGGGAGGGGGGAGGGGACGGGGTAGGAGAGAAGGGAGGGGAGGAGTGAAGGGAGGAATAAGGGAAGGGGTTGAGAGAGAAGAGGGATGAGGAGTGAGATGAATTGGGAGTGAGGGGAGCGGAGGGGAGGGGAGGAAAGAGAGGAGGGGGGGTTGGGTTAGTCTGGTGTAAACGAACACCAAAGAGGAACTACTTTTTGCTAGTGTACTTCTACAGACAGTTCACTTAGCCCACGTGGTCTAAATAACTGGTGCCTCCGGGTTCAAGGGCACACGCGCGTGTGTGCACGTGTGTGGGTGTGTGGGCGCGTGTGTGCGAGGGTGTGCAGGATGTGGACAAAGCATGGAGAGTCTGCATACACATACACACACAAAAAAGAGCCCGCACACAAATGGCTGATACCACAGAAAGACCGCTCCCCTCACACACACCAATACACGCACACGCACACACACACAGACACACACGCGCGCGCGCACACACCATCTCCGCGTTTTCAGTTTCTCCTGGGAAAACTGAGAGATGTTGACTGAGTTCCCGAAGCAAATGCTTCAGGTTTGCGGGTCGCTGCGTTGTTACAGAGAAACTAATTACTGAACATGGCTGTAAAATGGCTAAAGCTCGAATCTCGTCGTGGTCACCAGCTTTGTAAACTGGCTAAAGCTCGAATCTGTGGTTGTGTAGGCAAGCTATAATGAAATCAATACAGACAAAGAGAAAGGAAGAGTATAAAGTGTAAAGAAGAAGAGAGAGTCAAGCCCTCTGGTTGATTATTTATATGGTTACATGGGTTCATTGTAGAGTATCACCCCAACCCTTTCCTCCAATGGAAAACAAGCATTCTTGGCCCGACCAATAGGGATCCAGCATTCCTGGTCCCCATAGCTACCAGTGGTCTGCCCACCACCACCAAGCTGTATGGCCCCATGGCCATGACCAACCTTGACATTTGAGTGTGATGATCACTATCCCAGCAGATGGGGTAGGCCCTGAGTGCCCTCACACCCAGACCTGCCAGCACCACTATGTCTATTTACATCCCACTTAGGCACCACCAGCCCTTATATATATATATATATCCCCAACTATAAACACATTATCAGTGAAAACCCATAAGACGGATTGAATACTTGTTCCCGACACACCAGAACCGTTTTGGTAGATCGTGGGGTTCGAACCCACGAGTTCTAACCCTGGTCGAGTGAAACCAATGACTTAAAAATTGATGCTTGTCACTTGCTAGCCAGGTGCTCGGCATTATTAGGATAGGGCAAGGACTGGTTGGCTCAGTGTCAGGATAATGTGACTGAGTGGGATATCAGGTCATGGTGGCAGTGGCCTGGTCTCTCAGTGGGGCAGCACTATAAAGTCGACATGAGTGTGCATTGTCTCAAGTCGGTACCCGTCCTGATATGACCTTAGATGTTGCAAGGACGTAAAACTACAACAACCAACCAAAACCGCTTAGTTAGCTAAATATAGTGAGAAGGAATTGTGCTTAATTAAATTACCTTCATAATTAGTTATTTCTATTTGAGGAGTTTACGCACAAAACCCGTAAACGCCAATCCAAATGTTGAGATAAACATTATGGCCCTGTCACATTATGACGCTTCTCGCCAGTGCGCCGCCAATGCGCAAAATCACTTTTAATTGTCGAGACACAGCAAACTTTTCGGCTTCAGCGCAACGTATCGGTAGCACGTGGCTGACATTGTGGGGGAAAAAAAAAAAAAAGTTTCACACGCCATCCTGATATGACCTTAGATATTGCTAGGATGTAAAACAACAAAGCAAAAGTTTGGCGCAATGTGTGGGAACGACCCTCACGTGCGCGCGGCGTATGCCTAGCATTCGCCTAACGTTATTCCAGCGCGTTTAACGTATCTCGACGCACCCCTAACGTCGCCATAATGTTAGCACCCGCACGTTCTCGCACGTCGAAAGTTTTGTGCAAGCACAAAACTTCGCCGATCCCCTAACATGCGCCGCCGACCGTCGCCGTCCATCAATGATTACCAACGCGCGCCTAACGCTTCCTGACGCTCCACCAAAAAATCACATACGTCGACGCGCGTTGGCGAGAAGCGTCGTAATGTGAGAGCACTATTAGAGTAAATAAAACCTTCAGAACGTTCAATTTTCACACACCTATTTTTTTTTGTTTATTGCTCCATAACCATCTCATCACAAGAAAAGAGGAATTTGTCATAATTAAGATAACCTTCAGGTAAAAAATCTTATATTTTAATTAATTTTCTTTTAATGGCGTTTACGGAGTTTTGCGCCTGAACTCTCCATTTGTAAATAAACGGTGTAAATAACTGAAGTTGGACAAGGCCGGAAGGGAAGACTAACTAGTTCAACGGCACAGACGAAATATTGGGTTCAGACAAATAGATATTGTCGTGCGGGTAATAGAAATAGGGAATATTGCGCTGAGAGCAGGATTTTCACCCACACCATTTGCCATTCCGGGGCTAGTCCTAACCATTAGACTATCTAGGCTCCCTGATGCAATCACCCTATTCATGCTTCTCTGTGAATACATCTCCTTGCCTGAGAGGTCAGTCCAGACAGCCACACTATCTTCACACACACAAAAAGTATTGTGGATAAAATGTTTCTTCACTGTCTTTGTATCGACAAATTTATGAAAATTGCACAAATCCATGGTTTTTGCCATAAAAAAAAGATAAATATATTTGGTTGATATTTTAGTTTGAAGTAATCGTTATTATAAATGGCTAACTTTGAACTATTTTAAGTGAAAACATGTAAAATCGAGTTTGACATGCACACTGTACGCCTCAGCAGTAACAGGTTAAACAATTTTTGTATTGACTTAGTATTTATTCCCTTCTAAATATAATATATGTGTAACAGTTTGTTTGTTCTTGTTTTACGTCCTAGCAACATCTAAGGTCATATCAGGACGGGTACCGACTTGTGACAGTGCGCACTCATGGCAACTTTATAGTGTTGTCCCACTGGGAAACCAGGCCGCCAGCACCATGACCTGCTATCCCACTCAGTCACATTATCCTGACACTGAGTCAACCAGTCCTTGCCCTATCCTAATAATGCCAAGCGCCAAGCTTGGAAGCAACAAGTATCAATTTTTAAGTCATTGGTTTGACTCGACCAGGGTTCGAACCCACGACCCCACGATCTACCAGCATGGGAGACGGACGCTCTAACTGATTCGGCCATCCCGTCTGGTTGAGTGGATAAGTAACTAAGTAAGTTGAAGGTGCAGAATCTAATCTAAGTAGATGTTATTTGTTTCGAAAAGTTGATGATTTCACTGTACCACGCAGCTTCAATAGTCAGTAGGCAATTGAACCAGACAAAGATCTCCTGACAATTACAAAGAGACGAAGAAACTGGAGTGGTATGGCCATATTTCCCGTTCATCGGGTCTGGCCAAAACCATCTTGCAAGGCACAGTGAAAAAGGGAAGAAAACAAGGTGGACAAAGGAGAATGTGGGAAGACAACATCGGGGAATGTACAGGCCAGGGCCTGTATGCATGGGGCTGTGTTAGCGAGCCAAACCTGTGGTTAGCGGCGATCTCTGGGTTAGCGAGGAAAAGTCGGTATGTATGAGGCCGAGTTAGGGAAACTCTGCGAGTTTAACGTCGTCTACGCTAACCCCAAGTCATATCAAGTTTACCGTCGGTGTTAGGGACCGATTAGGCCCAAATCTATTCAATGCGATCATAGTTAACAGAATTATATACTCATAACGTGAAATTTCATTAAATTAACCCTAAAATCGAACCGATATTAACGCCACAGCTAAATCGGCGGCGATATTAATAGAGTAGAATTAACGAATGTAAAGTAAACAAATCGCCGCCACCACCACCGCTGCATCGACGTCGATATCCATACTGTCGAATATCAACAAAACAGATTGCCGCCGCCACCACCGCTGCATCGGCGGCAATATATTAGGCCCAAATCTATTCAATGCTGTCATATTTAACAGAATTACATACGCCATAAGTGAAATTTTATCAATTTAACCCTAAATTTGAAACGATATTAACGCCGTGGCGAATCGACGAATGTAAACAGAACAAATCGCCGGGACAGGCCCAGAGGGATTTCCCAAATCTATAAATAACTTATAGGTTAGCTAACTCCACCACACTTTGGACCCGTACATACCCCGTGACCGATTCTCCAACACCGGCGTTAGCTAACCCGAACCCCGGCCTTAACACCGGAGCCGATAAATTATTCTTCATGCATACGGCCCCTGGAGTTCGGAAAGTCCTAGAGGGCGGGCGGCAAGTCTCAGAGCACAGTGGAGAACAGGGAAAATGGAGAAAATTGGTTGCAGTTGCAAAGTCATCTGTGGTGCCCCAACGACCCTCACAGTTAAGGGGTTGATGATGATGATGATGATGATGATGATGATGATACCTAAGATTAATATGAATGCAGAGTTGTGGATTGCGCCCTCAGCTGTGCAGGGCTCCTGGCAGTGTATTATTTTTACCCGGCTTGGTGTGTTGGCAACTTGTCTGTTCTCAGATAATGCACACACTCATCGGCACAGAGACGCTGTGCACAATGTGTTGGGTGTGGAACACACTCTTCACTTGTCACGTGACCTGTAGGGCGGAGGGTGCACAAGTGGAACCATGACTACAGCACACTCACAATGGATGGAGTGTGTGTTGCATGGCGGTGGAAGGGGAGGAAGGGGAAGAGGGAGAAAGGGGGGGGATGGGGCGAGAGAAAGTAGGGGAAGGGGGGAGAAAGCGGGGAAGAAAGGGGAAGGGGAGAGAGAAGGAGAGGGGGAGAGAAGGGAGAAGGGGAGAGAGAAAGGGGGGAAGGGAGAGAGAAAGGAGGGGAAGGGGAGAGAGAAAAGAGGGGGGGAAGGGGGAAAAGGGGAGGAGAAGGGGGGAAAGGGAGGAGGAAAGGGGAAGGGGAGAGAAAGGAGGGGGAAGGGGAGGGAGAGAAGGGGGAAATGGGGAAGGGTAGGAGAGAAAGGAGGGGGAAATGGAGGGAGAAAGGGGGGAGAGGGAGAGAGAAGAGGAGAGGGGAAGAGGGGGGAAGGCGAGAAAGGGGGGACGGGAGGGAGAAAGGATGAAGGGGAGAGAAAGGAGGGGAAGAGGAGGAGAAAGGGATGAAGGGGAGAGAGAAAGAGAAGGGAGCGAGAAAGGGGGAAGGGTAGAGAGAAAGGAGGGGGGGAAGGGAGGGAGAGAAGGGGAAGGGAGGAAGAAAGGGGAAAGGGGAAGGGAGAGGGAGAGAGGGGAAGGGGAGAGAAAGGAGGGGAAAGGGAGGGAAAAGGGGGGAAGGGGGAGAGATGGAGGGGAAAGGGAGGATAAAGGGGGAAGGGGAAAAGAATGGAGGGACTAGGGGAGGGAGAAAGGGGAGAGGGGAGAGAGAAAGGGGGAAGGGGAGAGGGGGGAAGGGAGAAGGAAAGGGGGGGAAGGGAGAGGGAAAGGAGAGAGGAGGAAGGGGAGAGAGGGGGAAGGGGAGAGAGAAAGGGGGAAGGGGAGAGAGAAAGGGGGGGAAGAGGAGGGAGAATGTAGGGGAAGAGGAATGGGAAAGGAAGGGGAAGCGGAGGGGGAAAGGGGGAAGGGGAGAGAGAAAGGAGGGGGAAGGGACGGGAGAAAGGGGGGAAGGGGAGGGAGAAATGAGGAAGGGGTGAAAGGAGGGGGAAGGGGAGAGAGAAAAGTTGAAGACTTCATTGGACCATATATATATATATATATACATACATACATACATACACATACATACATACATACATACATACATACATACATACATACATACATACATATATATATATATATATATATATACACATAGTGCATGCTAGCGGTCTCCCAAGCCACAACGACCCCCTTTTTGAACCTCCAACCACATGCACACTTCATCGCTACATCTCGTGACGTCATAGCTACTTCCAGGAACAAGTCCTTGACACCGGGTAGACAGTAGACACCGGTGCTCTCTGATCTCTCAGATAGCCTCTCACACTGCTTGCGGTAAGCCTAGTATTAGTAGTAGTGCAGCGAGTTGCACTCACGGACTTTCGATAGATAACAGTTACAGGGTCCGTACACCTGTGAAGATATGGAATTCAAGGCTATTTGAATGTATTTCAACGATTTTCAAGGCGGTTTTTGATAGGAATTCAAGACTACAATAAAGCCTCTCGAAATCGACCGACCTTGGGACAGACTTTAACTGGTTCATTTATGGAGGTGGTCGGTTTAGGGAGTTAGAATATCGTTACAATGGTATTGTTGTGACCCAAATAAAGCGATTGATATAAGGGAGTGGTCGATCTGTGGAGGTGGTCGGTTAGAGAGGTTTTATTGTATTTTCATTTGGATTTCAGGAAAAAAATAACGATTGCGAATGGCGATTTCGGACTAATTTAGATCAGTGGGGGCAGCTTAATGGAATTCAAGGCTTTTCAAGACTAATTACACAAAATAGGTTAAATTCATGGATTTTCAATGCTTTGAACTGAGGCTAATGAAGTTCAAGACTTTTCAAGACTTTCCAGGCCCTGTGCGGACCCTGCGGTTAGGACTCTCACAGCAAAATTATATTTCAACTAAAAAAAACTATCTGTAAAATGTATAATTTGTTCGTCACATTTCATTTTGATTGTTAATACATATGACAGGGTATTGCTCAGCGTGCAGACTTAATAATAAAAAGGATATATAATTCATTATGTTATTATTATTATTATTAGTATTATTTAATACGCAATACTGTGTTATAGGGAGTTGCTTGGTTAATGCGTACACTGAATATAAAGGACATTGATCACTAAGGTGAAATGCTCTCCAAGTTCAAGTATTTTGGGTCGGAAGTTCGATTCCCGGTCGAGTCAAACCAATGATTTACAAGATTGATACTTGTCGCTACCTAGCCTGGCACTCTGCATTACTAGGATAGGGCAAGGACTGGTTAGCTCAGTATCAGGATAATATAAGAAATTAGATTGGGAAATCAGGTCATGGTGCTGGTGGCCTGGTCTCTCAGTGGGGCAACATTATAAAGTTGCCATGAGTGTGCACTGTCACAAGTTGGTACCCGTCCTGATATGATCTTAAATGTTGCTAGGATGTAAAACTCCTAACAAACAAACAAAACCTCTAATTAAATAATCCAACTAGTAATGTGATAGAATTAGCATCATAGTGTATTTTCCCTCACGAGGAACACACCCAAAATGACACTAACCAACAAACAACCCACACCGCACTAAAAACATGGAGGCCACAGCAAGATGCACTAATAAGGTCTCCAGGGAGCGGGACATAGCTCAGACGGTAGCGTGTCCACCTGCGAAGGTGTTGGTCATTTGAACGATCCTGCTCAGTGGACCCATTTGCAGTTTGAGATATTTCTCGTTCCAACCAGTGTCCACAACTGGTTCATCAAAGGCTATGGTAGGTGCTGTCCTGTCTGTGGGAAAGTGCATATAAAAGACCCCTTGCTGCTTATCGAAAAGAGTAGCCTATGTAGTAGTGGCAGCAGCTTTCCTCCAAAGAAATATGTCAGAATGACCATATTTTTTACATCCAATAGCCGATGATGAAAATCAATGTGCTTTGGAGGCATGGTTAAATAAAACAACGTTTTTTAACAACACTCAGGGCTCCTAATATTATCCCAGTCACACTACTGCTTGTGTCCACTTTGCGACCACAAAATAGGGTGGTTCAAAGAGGTTGCAAGTGTTCGCAATGGGGTCAGAAAAGGGTCCTAAGTGGTCGCTGACTGCCTTGCGACCATTTTGGAGGTTGCACCTACTGCGCTAAAAACTGCCTTGTGATCAAAATGGTCGCCCAGAGGTCGGCGACCATTGCTTTGGTCACAAGGAGGACGCAAGAAGGTGGGTTCTTTGGGCCAAAGTGGTCGCAAAGTGGTCGCAAAGTGGTCGCAAGCCCTACTGTGACTGAGGCTTTACTCACTCCCCAAAACCATGAGTATGATGGAAACACCAGCACTACCTGGCTAGATACTCATCTATTCTCATGCACTAACCTTTCATTATACAACAATATACATCATTCTACCTTGTGCCATGGGACCCTGCTATGTACTGAAACCCATGTGGTAAGTTCCTTCCGCAGGTTAAAGCTGCATAGTCCGATGAAATATCGAATTTTCAAAACCAAACCAATTATCTAGATTTGATTTTACATATCTAACTTCGATACTGATGCACTTATTAAGCATTTGTTTCTGCGTAGAAGGCAATACTGAGTCAATTTAACAGAAGCTGTTACTGCAGAAGTCTATGGTATCAGAGTTTTGGCAGGCTTGCCAAAACTAATTTTCCATGTTTGCACTCAAAATATCTCAAAAGTTTACCATTTAAAATAAAAGTAACTTTGAACTAATCTAAAGTAGATACTAGTGATTGATCTAATATGTTTATCTCATAAAAAAATACATAAATTCAAAACCATCGGCCTATGCCACTTTGATTGACTTACGCACTCACCCAGCAACAGAGCACTGTTTGTAATACGCATATTCCAAGTTCCCTCAGGAAGGACTGCAACAGTCACCCAGCATGCTAGATCACAGCTACAGCTTTCACGGTGAGGGTGATTGCATCATGTACCCTAGGTAGTGTAATGGTTAGCATGCCATGGAATGGCAAGAAGTGTGGGTTCGAATCCTGCTGTCGAGACAATATTTCCCGTTTTCATCACCCCAGCGACATAATCATTTCCATGAAATATTGGAACAGATGACTGACTATGTCTGCAATTCATCAACGGAGAAGCAGGGCAGTAATGGCACCGCACTTTATGTGCTCTATAATCTATTATGTGAATATAAACAAGGACACTATCACTCTTCAGTTTGCTCTATTATTATATACCATTTATCTAGGCTCTACTGTATGCTGCGTGTAGTTCCAGATTCGGCCACACCAGAGCCACTAGTCATAGGCTTTGACACTGGCATGACCTCTGACCGCCTGAAGGTCATATATAATATTATAATGGGTATTGTACTTCTGCTTTCTCCTTTTTCATGTAAAAAAATTACTGATATAAATAACAACTTGTGTGTACATTGATCATGTGGAAATACATATTTTATTTTTATTATTATATGAGATTGCCTAGCATGGAAGCGGCATGGTAACCCTGATTCCGTATGACCTCCAACTACCCTCCCTGACCTGCTGAAGGCCACATACATCTACACCAATAGCCACGTTATTATCTTAGCAATCATAGTGGGTATGAGAGTGGGGGGGGGGGGGGTGAGAGGGTGGATGTCAGTGTAGGTGAGGCTGAGGGCATGAGTAAAGGTGAGGGTGTGGGTTAGAGTTGGGGTTATGTGTGGGTGAGGGTGAGGGTGTGGGTGTTGGTGAGGGTTTGGGTGAGGGTGTGGGTGAGGGTGAGAGGGTGGGTGTGTATGTAGGTGTCAGTGTAGGTGAGGGTGAGGTAGTGGGTGAGGGTGAGAGGGTGGGTGTAGATGTAGGTGTCAGTGTAGGTGAGGGTGAGGGTATGAGTAAAGGTGAGGATGAGAGTTGGGGTTATGTGTGGGTGAGGGTGAAGGTGTGGGTGAGGGTGTGGTTGAGGGTGACAGAGGGGGTGTCGATGTAGGTGAGGGCGAAGGTAGGAGTAAAGGTAAGGGTGAGAGTGAGAGTTGGGGTTATGTGGGTGTGGGTGTGGGTGAGGGTGTGGGTGATGTAAGGTATGCGAGTCATGTAAGGTATGCGAGGCATGCAAGGCAGGGCAGGGTGGTCATGTGACCACCTGACCACCACCGGAACCGACTAGTGAGCTGTAAATAAACCAGTCTACCAACAGAGCTCAAGGTGTTCACACATGTCCTGTACATACATCACATGGTGTCAGATCGGAACGAGACAGAATGACGACGTCAGGGCTAAAGCCACCGGCACCGCTAAAGTTATCAAATAATATGGCAATGAACTGGCGTGATTGGCTGAGTTCTTATGAGATATATGCCAGCGCTGCTGGTGTGACAGCAAAGTCCGAGAAGGTACAGTGTCTTACGTTTCTACATGTCATGGGACCGGACGCCCAAAAAGTGTACCGAACATTCAAACTGGAGAGCACCGAAAGAGATAAGATAAGTCCATTAGTTGAAGCATTCAAGAAGTATTGTGAGGGAAAAGTGAATATTACTGTTGTCAGGTATAAATTCCACTCATATAACCAAACAACCGAGGATATGGACTTGTATATAAGAGAGTTACGAAACAGGATAGAATACTGTGAATACGGAGAGCTCGAGGAGTCGCTGTTATGCGACCGCCTCGTGTGCGGAGTTAAAAGCAAGGAACTTCGGAATAGACTGTTACAGACGCCCAACCTTGACCTAGAACGGTGCGTAGAAATGTGCCGCCTCAGTGAACATGAAGACTCGCAGTTAAGTAGTAACAATGAAGCGGTCGAAGGTCAAGTAGACGCCCTCTCTAAATATAAACGACAAAGGTTCATGCCCTCTGCTGGCGCCACATACACTCAAAGGGGCGGGGCCAGCAGATATCCAGCCTACGAAAAAAGGGGCGTGTCCTGTGAGGAGTGCACCCGGTGCGGGTACCGGCATGGTGGTCGGCCATGCCCAGCAAAAGGGAAGGAATGCGCAGGCTGCCATAAAATTGGGCATTTCAAGAAAGTATGTAGAAACGGCAGAATGACGACACCTGTAGACGAAATACAAGTTGACAGACATAACAGGCCGGACGATAGCGAAGATGGAGAAGAGGAAATGGACCTGTCACTGGGGGAACTCAACAGCGACTTGTTCGTCGGAGAGATCAGGGAAAACAAAGAAGACGACTCGGAGTTATGGTACTCGGACATTTGCATAGGAAATACAGTGGTACATTTCAAGCTGGACACTGGATCTGAGGCCAATATCATACCTCGGGATATATTCAACAAACTGACGAACACCGAAATGAAGCCGTCACGATGTCGACTCGTGACGTATACGGGTCAGCGGATACAGCCGGACGGGGAGGCGGACATCATGATGAACGACAGAAGCATCCATTGCCAGATAACCGCGTCCGGGAGTCCTCTACTGGGAAAGAGCACCTGTGTACAACTCAACCTACTGGCCAGAATTGACGAGGTACAGAAACAAGTGACTGACGCAGCGGCGAAAGAATTGGTAAATAAATATCTAGATGTTTTTGAGGGTTTGGGAACAATAAAAAGTAATGCTAAAATTCATGTTGACCCGAATGTACAACCAATCATAGACCCACCCCGTAGGATACCACACGCCATAGAACGCGACGTAAAAAAAGAGATAGAACGAATGGTAAAGTTAGGAGTGATTGTTAAACAAGATGAACCGACCCCGTGGGTCAGTTCTATTACGATAGTCAGGAAACCTGGAAAGATACGCGTGTGTCTTGATCCAACGAAGCTAAATAAGGCTATCTTATGTGGGCTGTACCCTATCAGAACAATAGAAGAGGTAGTTGCCAAAATGCATGGTGCTAAGTTTTTTACTGTGCTCGACGCCAACAGCGGGTACTGGCAGATAGTGCTAGATGATGAGAGTTCAAAATACTGCACATTTAACACACCGTGAGGCAGATACCGGTTCACGCGTCTGCCTTTCGGGATCAAAACGGCGGGGGACATATTTATAGAGCAAATGAATATTATACTAGCTGACTTGCCGGGAGTTAATGTAGTAGCCGACGATATTTTGATATATGGCTCAACAGTCCAAGAGCATAACGAAAGACTAGAGTCCGTGTTAAAAAGAGCGAGAAGTGTAAATCTCAGGTTAAACCCGAACAAGTCAAAGATATGTTTGAAACAAGTGAACTATGTGGGCCATGTACTGACTCAAGAAGGACTCAAACCCAATGCCGAACACCTACAAGCGATTGGAGAAATGCCCATGCCCACCAGTAAAGCAGAGATACAGCGGTTTCTAGGAATGGTAGGATATGTGTCAAAATTCATTCCAAATCTGTCAGAAACATCAAAGCCGTTACGGCTGTTATTAAATCGCGAAGTGGCATGGCATTGGGGTGAGGGCCAACAAGAAGCGTTTGACAAGTTAAAGAAATGTCTAGTTGAAGCACCCGTATTGAGACACTACAATGTGCATGAAGCAATAAAAATACAGGTAGATGCTTCCAAGTCTGGCTTGGGAGTCACGTTGTTTCAAAATGAACAACCTATCGCCATGGCATCTAAGGCTTTAAATAATGCACAGAGTAATTAAGCAGTCATTGAAAAGGAACTTTTGGCAATATGTTTCGGGTGCCAAAAGTTTCATCAATACATTTTCGGGAAAGAAACTATCATTGAGATGGATCACAAGCCATTGGTTGCGATCATGGGTAAACCATTATTTACGTTATCAGCAAGAATGCAATGCATGCGCATGCAGTTGCAAAATTATGATTTGACTGTTGTGTATAAAAAAGGAACTTCCATGTATTTTGCAGACACCTTGTTGCGCGCACACTCAGCTACCACGCAGCCCGATAACCTGTTTGACAAAGACATCACGATAGCTGCCGTCGACATCGTTGAAGATGAGTTAAAACAGATAAGACAAACAACACAAACTGACAACATGTGCATAGAAATTGCAAATTACATAAAGAAAGAATGGCCAGGAACAAGCAGTAACATGCGAAATGATATTAAACCATACTTTACATACAGAGATGAGATTACAATACATGATGGAATACTCATGAAGGGGGATCGTATCATGGTACCAAAACAACTGCAACCAATGATCTTAGACAAGATACACAAGTCACACATGGGTATCGTGAAAAGCAAACAGTTAGCGAGGGAGTATTTTTTCTGGCCCGGGTTAGGTAGCCAGCTGGAAGACAAAATATCTTGATGCGAAATATGTCAGAGGTTTAGAAACAAACCACAGGTCGAGCCACTCATTAGTCACGAAATCCCAGATTTGCCTTACAACAAAGTAGGAGTAAACTATTTTCAGATTGCGCAGAGACATTTCATATTAATAGTCGACTATTATTCTAAGTATCCATAAATAGTAGAAATGAAGGACACAACTAGTGGAGCCACCATTAGGACGCTAAAACAAATGTTTGGTTGGTATGGGATACCAAAAACAGTTGTGTCAGACAATGGGCCCCAGTTTGTGAGTACTGAATACAAAACATTTGCGAAACAATACAGTTTCAAGCCAACGTACACTAGTCCGTTATACCCACAGAGCAATGGGCAGGTGGAGCGCTACGTGCAAACCATCAAAATAATGATCAAGAAGGCAATATTAGAACAAAAGGACATTAACATTGCATTGTTAAATTATAGGAACACCCCGATCAGTGGGTTGGGTGTATCACCAGCTCAATTGCTAATGAACAGACGATTGCGGTCAAAATTGCCATCACATGAGAGCCACCTTAAACCAAAAGCACAGGCGGCCCGAAAGCAACAAATAAAACTGATACAACGAAAACAAAAACAGCATTTTGATAGACATGCAGGAACAGGCCACAAAAAACTAAACATCGGAGACCCAGTAAGATACCAAACTTACAATGAACAATGGGGGAAAGGCACGGTCGTAAAAAACAACAACCCTGGCAGTCGAGACTATGAAATAATCAACAAAGAACAAAACAGACTGAGACGAAATCGAGTACAGTTATTTAAAATACCCACTAAATTTCTGCCGATTGATTTGGGTGAGGACACCCCCAGCCCAACTGCACACCAGGGGCTACCAATCAAAACACCAGTCCAAATGTGTATATCACGCGTTCCGGACGGGTCAGCAGGTCAATAAACAGACTAGGGTACTAGGGCCTGAGTCAGAGAGTCAGGGACATGTAACACCCTGAGTGTGTGAGGGTAAAGTTGTATGTTCAAATTACATTGTCATTTGATATATTATTGGTACATGATCGGTAGACATTGGACTGTATGATGTTGTAGAAATAGGAGGCAAAGCATTGTGAGGTATCATGCTGCCATGAAATGATCGATTTAATGAGAAATATTGTATGTATTTTGTATTTGATCCACAGGCATGTAGCAAGTCGCGATGGAATAGAGTAACATGTCGTATTGTTCAAACCGTATGTACCTTGTTCGGTGGTAGAGGGGCAGATCCCGAAGGTAAAACATGCCATATGTCGGCAGACAAATTGCAAATGATGACAACATTTTTTTTAATGTTTTATACTCGATGTTTGTTTTAAAAAATTAAAAAAAAATTAAAAAAAAGGAGAGAAGGGAGATGTAAGGTATGCGAGTCATGTAAGGTATGCGAGGCATGCAAGGCAGGGCAGGGTGGTCATGTGACCACCTGACCACCACCGGAACCGAATAGTGAGCTGTGAATAAACCAGTCTCCCAACAGAGCTCAAGGTGTTCACACGTGTCCTGTACATACATCACAGGTGAGGGTGTGGGTGAGGGTGAGAGGGTGGGTGATGTGGGTGTCAGTGTAGCTGAGGGTGAGGGTATGAGTAAAGGTGACGGTGAGAGTGAGAGTTGCGGTTATGTGTGGGTGAGGGTGAGGGTGTGGGTGTGGATGAGGGTGAGGGAAAAAAAAAAAACAAAGGTGTGGGTGAGGGTGAGAGGGTGGGTGGAGATGTGGGTGTCAGTGTAGCTGAGGGTGAGGGTATGAGTAAAGGTGAGGGTGAGAGTGAGAGTTGAGGTTATGTGTGGGTGAGGGTGAGGGTGTGGGTGTGGGTGTGGATGAGGGTGAGGGTGTGGGTGAGGGTAAGAGGGTGGGTGTCGATATAGGTGAGGGTGAGGGTATGAGTAAAGATGAGGGTGAGAGTGAGAGTTGGGGTTATGTGGGTGTGTGAGGGTAAGATTGTGGGTGAGGATTATGTGGGTGAGGTGATGGCGTTGTTTGTTGTTGTTTTATCTCCTAGCAACATCTAACTTCTAAGGTCATATCAGGAAGGGGTACCAACTTGTGGCAGTTCACACTCTTGGTGTCTTTATAGTGCTGCCCCACTGGGTTACCAGGCGACCAGCACCATAACTGGATATCCCACACAGTCACATTATCCTGATACTCTGCCAACCAGTACATGTCCCATCCTATTAATGCCGAGCGCCAGGCTAGGTAGCGACAACTTGGACAGGTATCAATTTGATACATCATTGGTTTGACTCGGCTGGGATTCGAATTCCCGACCTTCCGCAAGGGAAGCCTGTCCTCTACCGATTCGGCCACCACGTCCGTTTGAGGTGATGGCAGATTTTCTAGAAATACAAGGGCACCGTACATCACCGTACAAAGCAACAGCTAGTGGTTCGGTCAGGCTATGAGTGACAGTAGGTTGGTTGGTTTTTGGAGTTTTACGTCCTGGCAACATCTAAGATTATATCAGGATGGGTACCGACTTGTGACAGTGCACACTCATGGCGACTTCATAGTGCTGCCCCACTGGGAGACCAGGCCACCAGCACCATGACCTGATATCTCACTCAGTCATATTATCCTGACACTGAGCCAACCAGTTCTTGCCCTATCCTAATAATGCCGAGCACCTGGCTAGGAAGCGACAAGTATCAATTTTTAAGTCATCGGTTTGATTCGACCAGGGTTCGAACCCTAAGATCTACCAAAGCGGGAGACAAAAAGCTTGTTTTATTTAACAACGCTTCTAGAGCACATCAACTTTTATCATCGGCTATTGGACGTCAAACCTATGGTCAATCTGAAATATTTCTTTGGGGGAAACCCGCTGCCACCACATAGGCTACTCTGTCCGATAAACAGCAAGGGGTCTTTTATATGCACTTTCCCACAGACAGAACAGCACATACCAAACACTTTTGAAGAACCAGTTGTGGATCACTGGTTGGAACAGAAAATTGCCCAAACTGAAAATGAGTCCACTGAGCAGGATCGATGGGATGACCCACACCTTCACAGGTGGACACTCTACCGCCTGAACTACGTCACGCTCCCCAAAGCGGGAGACGGAGGCACAACTGATTCGGCCAGCCCGTCTGGTTCTGAGTGACAGCAAGGCAGGCTCTGTATTCGTGGCGTTCCGAGCTCGCACTTCTTTGCTACATAAACATTGCGTTGGCCTAGTTACAGGAGGATCCTGTTTGTTCACTGTGTGGGCAGGGGGACGTGCGTACAGACATGAGTCGACACACCCCGGTCTGTGCTGTCTGTGCTGTTTGTGTTGTGTGTACTATGTGTGCTGTTTATGCTGCATGTGCTGTTTGTGATGTTTATGCTGTTTGTGTTGTTTATGCTGTTTGTGCTGGTTGTGTGCTGTTTATTCTGTGTGTGCTGTTTGTGTTGTCTATGCTGTTTGTGTGTTTGTTCTGGTTGTGTTGTGTGTTTGTTGTGTTGTGTTGCGTGTTTGTGCTGGTTGTGTTGTGTGTGTTGTCTGTGTGGTGTTCTGTTTGTGTTGTTTATGATGTTTGTTTGTGCTGGATGTGTTGTGTTTGTGCTGCTTATGCTGTTTGTGCAGTTTGTGTTGTGTGTTTGTTGTGTTGTGTTGCGTGTTTGTGATGGTTGTGTTGTGTGTGTTGTCTGTGCGGTGTGCTGTTTGTGTTGTTTATGATGTGTGTTTGTGCTGGCTGTGTTGTGTTTGTGCTGCTTATGCTGTTTGTGCTGGTTGTGTTGTGTGTTTGTTGTGTTGTGTTGCGTGTTTGTGCTGTGTGTGTTGTATGTGCGGTGTGCTGTTTGTGTTGTTTATGATGTTTGTTTGTGCTGGCTGTGTTGTGTTTGTGCTGCTTATGCTGTTTGTGCTGGTTGTGTTACGTGTTTGTTGTGTTGTGTGTTTGTGCTGGTTGTGTTGTGTGTGCTGACTGTGCTGTTTGTGTGTGCTGTTTGTGTTGCTTATGCTGTTTGTGTGTTTGTGCTGGTTGTGTTGTGTTTGTGCTGGTTGTGTTGTGTGTTTGTGCTGGTTGTGTTGTGTGTTTGTGCTGGTTGTGGTGTGTGTTGTGTGTGCTGTCTCTGCTGTGTGTGCTGGTTGTGTTACATGTTTGTTGGGTTGTGTGTTGGTGCTGGTTGTGTTGTGTGTGCTGCTTGTGATGTTTGTGTTGCCTGTCCTGTTTATGCTGTGTGCTGTTTGTGCTGTTTATGCTATTTGTGTGTTGTGCTGGTTGTGTTGTGTTTGTGCTGGTTGTGCTGTCTGTGCTGTTTATGCTGTTTGTGCTGTGTGTTTGTTGTGTTGTGCGTGTGTGCTGTTTGTGCTGAAGTTAATTAATGCAGCCAGTACCAACCACACCACATATAACCACAGCACCTACGGCCACACCCCTCCGCCCGCCTCCCACCTCCCGTCAGGTCTCCATGCACGCACTCATGTGCGCACTCACTCACCCATATGTACATGTGTATATATATATATATATATATGTATATATAGATTAGTTAGACGAATCTTACCTGGGTATAGATGATGGATAACTATTGTTTTACCGAGGTAGAAGCCTCGGTTAGACGTGGGCGAGGGAGAAGGAAGCACATCCGGGTCCAGCAATCTTTACCTACTAATTCAGGATAAAAATGATTCTAAAAAACAACCTAAGGTCAAGTGACCTCATGCTAAATTGAGTGATTGACTAGACGTGGCAGGGCGTGGTGGGTGGGCCCTCGCCCACGTCTAACCGAGGCTTCTACCTCGGTAAAACAATAGTTATCCATCATCTATACCCAGGTAAGATTCGTCTAACTAATCTATTTTACCTCGGTATGCCGCCTCTGGCTAGCCGTAGGCTAGGGAGACCTTTACGTAAAATAATTTTTATCCTGATATTCTTGTTTTGTTATTATTCTTTAGTGATTATGTCTTATGTATGCAACAATGGAAAAGCGATTTGTATGGCAAAAAAGAGGAAAAACCAATGTTTTTCTTACCTCTCTCTTTCAGTTGGTGAGTAGCCTGTGCGCTATCGGCTGAGGCTTCTCTAGTCGTTTGTGGTAATGTCTAGCAAACGAAGTAGCGGTTTTCCATCCCGCGTGAGCTAGGATCCGTTTAACGGAGATGCCTAGCAATCTTGCCTTGGACACCATTGCACCACGTGTAGAGTGCGATGAGTACCTGTCTGTATTTACTCCCGCCAGTTTTAACACATTCATTGTCCATCGGGCGAGGGTATCCCTGGAAATGGCCTTGTGTGGCTTAATAAAGCTGACAAATAGCTGTCTTGAGTTTCTTATTAATCTTGTCTTGGATATATAATTTCGTATCGCAGATACGACACATAACTTGCGATCCTGAGTGAAACTGGACACCCCTATCGTAGAAAGGGGGTCACCTAATCGGTTTGATTTTAATAAAGTTGATAAATCAAACGTGGCCTCTTTACTGTCAATTTCTAGACCATTCAGCGACAGGGCAACTATAGTTTGGCCTCTGTGTCCAGTGACCAGGAGAAGCAAAACTGCGACTTTGAAACCTAAAAGTTTAACGTCCAGAAACTTATTTTCTGGCCATTTCTTGAAGAGGTTGAACACTAGAGAAACATCCCAAAACCTATTATATTTGGGTTTAGGCGGATTCCTCTGATAAATTGATCGTATGATCCAACAAATAACATGGTGTTTACCCATTGTTTGTCCATTAACCCGCGGTAGGATTATCGACAGAGCACATCTGGCAGCGTTAATAGCGCCATATCCTAGGCCTTCGTCCTCTAGGTAACGTAGGAAGAGTCCTACCTGGGATACTGTGGGAGTCATTGGCTTGACTTTCTTAAGCAGGCAATAAATACCCCATTTCTTTAAATACGTAGTATACATTTTCACCGTTCCTTTTCTCCACGCATCATCAACCAAACGCTGTTGTGTAATTTTGTCTAAGCCAAACTGTTCTAAATATTTATTTAAAAAAGGAATGCCACTAACGGAGTTGTCGACACGTTTCCGTGGCGTTCTAGTGGTCCCTGATGTTTGAGGTTTCCTCGGAATCTTGGGAAGCGAAGGCTGCTTTTGGCTGTGGCTAGTAACGTCGGTAGCCACGGTTGCGTGTGCCACTCGGGGACGATGAGTATGGCGTGTGTCCCCTCCATTTGAATCTTTCTGGCGACTTTGCTAATGATAGTAAAGGGGGGGAAAATGTAAAAGAAATGATGTCGCCACTTTAGGGAGAAGGCATCAATGTGCCAAGCATTGGGTTCCGGGTGCCACGAAACATATTTTGGAATTTTAAAGTTATTACGCGAAGCGAACAAATCGATCTGAGGTGAACCCCATGTGTGACAAATGTGTTTGAAAATGGATGGATTAAGTGACCACTCTAAGTGATCATGGAACTGGCGACTCATCTTGTCAGCTAGACAATTTTGTGTGCCTGGAATGTGATTAACAGTTAACCAGACATCAAAGGTTTGAGCCCAGTTCCAAATGAGAAGTGCCATTGCATTACATTTAATCGATTTTGTACCTCCCATATTTCTGACATAAGCCATAGCTGTGGTGTTATCCGTGAGGATACGTACATTATTTTTGGGTATTTTTACTAGACTGGTTAATCCCAAGTAAATGGCCCTTAGTTCTAGAACGTTAATATGATCGGGGAGTTCCGATTCTAGCCATCTTCCTCCCGTTGCTACATCATTTTGATGTGCTCCCCACCCTTGGAGAGACGCGTCAGTGGTAACGGTAGTGTCAGGCTCTCCCATTCTAATGGGATTGGGGGAATGGTCAAAGTGGTTTAGCCACCAATCAATGTCGGCTAGGCCGTTCTCCGAAATAAACATGGTCTTTTCAAAGTTTCCCTTTGCGCGGGCCAGCGCCAAATTTTTATCAATTTCGAGGGATTTTATGTGTGCCGCTCCGTATAGAATAGCTGGACTATACGAAACCATGACCCCGATAAGGACCGCGACCTGTCTAATCTTTGGCCTAGAAGTGTCTAACAGCTGTATCGCTGTGCGGTAAAGCTTATCTTTCTTTTGGCGTGTAAGCGAAACGGTCATAGCCGTGGTGTTCAGAATGAACCCGAGACACTTAAGCTCCTGAGTAGGAGAAAAAACTGATTTCTTGTTATGTATGAAGAAACCCAATTTGGTGAAAATTTTGCATAAATCTTTAACAGCGAGTTCACATTGCGTGAAAGATTGGCCCATAATAAAAGAATCATCTATGTATGGAAACATACAATGCCCCAATTTTGCCATGTGTGCAAAAATTGGTTTCAACAACTTAGTAAACAGACGCGGTGCGCAGGCCAAACCATTAGGTAAACATGTAAATTCAAAAAGTTGGCCATTCCAGAGAAAACGTAGGTATTTCCGATCTGTCTGGTGAATAGGAACGGTGTAGTACGCATCCCTTAAATCAACACTCGCTAGCCAACACCCTGGGGTAATTAAATCACGAGCTGTTTCTAAAGAAAACATTTTGAAATGTTTGTATTCAATGATTTCATTCAACTGAGTTAAATCTAAAATCATTCGGATTGAACCATCAGGTTTAGGAGTAGAGAAGATATTGGAAATATATTCCCCTTCAGTATTGTAGTAGTCTGAACATGAGCTCTACTATCACGCGGTAGCAGCGGAGACTACGACGCCACCAGCGCAGTATCACTACACTGCGCTAGTGGCGGCACGGGTCACCACCGGTCAGACCCTAGCCGGGCTGACCTCTACTGCGTGTGGTTGACCCACCCCCCCACACACACCTATAGAGTCGATGTGGGATCTGGCGAGTCAGGGGGCGGGTCAGACAACTACTGACACCGCGGAGAGCAGAGGTTTCAATAAACCAGGTGAAGCGTACACTGAATTGAATCTTGGTGTTCTTTCGTGAGAGAAAGGGTGAGTCGGAGGGCCGTGGGCCATTACATTGGTGCCGTGAGCCAGCTTGCC